>JACEFZ010009878.1:102500-215659 GCA_014155875.1 Cepaea nemoralis
ATTATTTTACCTTTTTCTGACTCAGACAAATATTGCTTTACATTAACAATTGAATCAGCTATTTAGCCAGCAATGTAGACACACATGGGTGAACAAATGGAGACATTAAAATAAGAATACAATAGGAAAGAGGCGCTTTCGAACAAGTAGACCATTTAGGGAGTCAGGGAGAGTTAAACTTAGCACAAAACTTAGGATATTTAACTTAAATCTTAAATATGTACTACTTTGTGGATCAGAGACATAGAGAACGACTGCAATCATTACTAATAAATTACACTATCCCTCAACTGGTGCCTTCACAGAATAGTGCGACTACAATCATTACTAATAAATTACACTATCCCTCAACTGGTGCCTTCACAGAATAGTGCGACTACAATCATTACTAATAAATTACACTATCCCTCAACTGGTGCCTTCACAGAATAGTGCGACTACAATCATTACTAATAAATTACACTATCCCTCAACTGGTGCCTTCACAGAATAGTGCGACTACAATCATTACTAATAAATTACACTATCCCTCAACTGGTGCCTTCACAGAATAGTGCGACTACAATCATTACTAATAAATTACACTATCCCTCAACTGGTGCCTTCACAGAATAGTGCGACTACAATCATTACTAATAAATTACACTATCCCTCAACTGGTGCCTTCACAGAATAGTGCGACTACAATCATTACTAATAAATTACACTATCCCTCAACTGGTGCCTTCACAGAATAGTGCGACTACAATCATTACTAATAAATTACACTATCCCTCAACTGGTGCCTTCACAGAATAGTGCGACTACAATCATTACTAATAAATTACACTATCCCTCAACTGGTGCCTTCACAGAATAGTGCGACTACAATCATTACTAATAAATTACACTATCCCTCAACTGGTGCCTTCACAGAATAGTGCGACTACAATCATTACTAATAAATTACACTATCCCTCAACTGGTGCCTTCACAGAATAGTGCGACTACAATCATTACTAATAAATTACACTATCCCTCAACTGGTGCCTTCACAGAATAGTGCGACTACAATCATTACTAATAAATTACACTATCCCTCAACTGGTGCCTTCACAGAATAGTGCGACTACAATCATTACTAATAAATTACACTATCCCTCAACTGGTGCCTTCACAGAATAGTGCGACTATAATGGTATGGCAGTCACCAGTGTGGGGCTCATGGAGATTAATCAAGAAATTCCAGGAAAACGGTACACATTAAGAAATCCTTCACTCGTCTGGTACCCACCGGTCGGAAAAAAATACTTGGAAACCTAAGAACACATGGAGTTGTAAAGTCAAAGAGAATAATATGTGGAGAGCGAGGACAGAGCTGCAAAGATTGCCGAAAATTGGACAATATGGCGTGAGTTGGTTGAGAGCCTTTGGGTAAAGGACAGAAGACCAACAACTGTATGAGGCAGGTATTATTTATTGATGATACGTGCTAAAGCGTTAATAAACACAGACCTGATGTCTGGGCCTGCCAACAATTGAAGGGAATACGGCTCTTGGGGCATCATCTCCGGCGAACCCTGCCTTGCACATGCCGGATCCATTGTCCACAACTAACGCAGCAACTTCGTCGTCACACATCTCACTGTTTGAGTTCCCTAGAAGATATATGTGAAATATGCGGAGAGCGCCGGCTTAGGTACGACTATACAATTGACTATGAGAAAGCTTATATATGCAAACAATTTTGTTTTAAATAGAGCGATCCTTTCTTTCTTGGTAACAGTTATAATCAATGACCATATATGGATTATTGATGACCATAAAAGGAAAATTGTCGATTGTTGCAGCTAGCAATCAGAAAGACAAGCCCATATATCTAAGCGTATCTTTCAAACACGTGTTTGTTACAAGGCGACATTCCCGAAGCCACAACGTGCAGTAAGATAGGTGGGCGTGTGTTACAGTCCTGATAACTGTAACTTTCTCAATGATTCTCAACTATTTATTTTCATACCTTCCGGGCCAATGTTTCTCAACTATTTATTTTCATATCTTCCTAACCAATGTTTCTCAACTATCTATTTTCATTTCGTCCTGGCAAATGTTTCTCAACTATTTATTTTCATATCCTCTTTGTCAATGTTTCTCAACTATTTATTTTCATATCTTCCGGGCCAATGTTTCTCAACATTTATTTTCATATCTTCCGGGCCAATATGTCTCGAATATTTATTTTCATATCTTTCTGGCCAATGGTTCTCAACTATCTATTTTCACAACCTCCTATTAACTATTTTTAACAATTTATGATCACGTCCTCCTACTACCATCAGTGCAGCTGCTCCAACTACTACTGTTGTTAACAGTGCCGCTCCTTAGGTGACTACCACTTTACAACTATAACTATCGATGCCTCTACTACTACTACTACTACTACTACTACTACTACTACTACTACTACTACTACTACTACTACTACTACTACTACTACTACTACTACTTCTACTACTACTACTACTACTACTACTACTACTACTACTACTAACTATACCTACTGCCTGCACTGCATCTCTTACTACTACTTCTACTACTACTACTACTACTACTACTACTACTACTACTACTACTACTACTACTACTAACTATACCTACTGCCTGCACTGCATCTCTTACTACTACTACTACTACTACTACTACTACTACTACTACTACTACTACTACTACTACTACTACTACTAACTATACCTACTACCTGCACTGCATCTCTTACTACTACTACTCTACTTTACTACTTACAAAGTCGCTTAAAAGTCGACAGGGTCGACTTCATTGTACCAGGTTTTTATCCCATATGGCTCAGTCTCTTTCCGCAGCGCGTGCTGCCAAAAGCGTCGCATAAAGCACGAACTCCGTAGCTTCAGCGACGACCCCTAGGAGTATCCGAAAAAATTCACTCGTGAACAGAAGTTTCACGCTGCCCGGAATCGAACCCACACCTTCGGAGCAGGAAGCAGACGGCTTGACGACTTCCCCACGGAGACTCCCTACTACTCTACTACTATTATCACGACTTTTAATACTATTTCTGCTTTTTCTATATCTTTTGCATTTCTCCTGCTTCGTACACTCTCGTGCTTTAGGTGTTTCCAATGTCTTGTGTCATTCGTGCTCGTTGACCCCAGCCTCTCCTTCCAGCAACCATGCTTTCCATCTCCATTCTTTCCAATACGAGTATGATCTTCAGCTGATTCAGTGCCGAATGATAATATATCGCCAAATGTTACCTTGCGTTTGAACAGAAGGACGATATATCGCTATACAAGGGTCAGCGTGTTATGGGTTTTGTTTCATAGTATCGTTAATGCTCCGTGAGCGGAAATCTTATATATAAATTAGGATGTATGTATGTAAATATGTATGTCCTTTATACGTTCGCGAACGGTCCATCCGATTGAGATGAAATTTTCTACACATCTTCCTTTCATTCCAGCGCTGCCAACTGTCGTATTTTTTTTTCTTCTTCCTCCTCCTCCCTCCTCCCCCTCCCAAAATACGTACGTAAATATATGATGATGATGATGAAAGAATCCCCGAACCAAAACGCTAGGGAAAGCGAAGAAAATGACGTGACTACACAGAATCGTCACACGGCAATCATCATCATCATCAAGTGCCGTGCCGGCTGGCGTAGGCGTTCATGGCTCTCCGTAGATCTCGGTCTTTGGTTTTCTGGATCAACTCTGCTGCTGATATTCCTCCATGCCACGGCAATATAAATAACAATTCATCTCTTTATGTGTAAGGAAGTTATCTACAGTCATGTAGAAGGGAAGAACAATCAATGGAAGGACCGAAATCACAGAACCTAGACGAGTATGAATTCGGAATGGCAAACTCCCTCCTCCTCTCTTCTCCTCCTCCCTCTACCTCCTCCCTCCACCCTCCTCCTCCTCTCTCCTCCTCCTCTTCCTCCTCCCTCTACCTCCTCCCCCCTCCTCCTCCCTCCTCCCTCTCCCTCCTCTTTCTCCCTCTTCCTCTCCCTTCCTCCTCCATCCTCCTCCCTCCTACTCCTTCCTCTTCTCCCTCCGCCTCCTCCCTCCTCCTCCTCCTTCTCCTCCTCTCCTCTCCTCCTCCATCCTACTCCTCCTCCTCCTTTCTCCTCCTCCTCATCCTCCTCCTCCTCCTCCTTCTCCTCCTTCTCCCTCTTCCTCCTCCATCCTACTCCCTCCTCCTCCTTTCTCCTCCTCCCTCCTCCTCCCTCTACCTCCTCATCCTCCCTCTACACTCCTCCCTCCACACTCATCTTCATCCATCCTCCTCCCTCATAAATCCCTCCGCCTCCATCCCGCCTCTTCCCGACTCCTCCCTCTCCCTACTCATCCCTCCGCCTCCCGCCCTCCTGACTATCCAGTCCTCCTACTTCACTGCCTCCGTCGCTCCCTCCTCCTCCCTCCTCCTCCTTCTCCCTTCTTCTCTCACTCTTCCTCCTCCATCCTACTCCCTCCTCCTCCTTCCCTTCTCCATCCTGCTTAACTCTCTACCTCCTCATCCTCCCTCCACCCTCCGCCTCCTCCCTTCTTCTCCTCTTCTCCTCTCCGTTCCTTCCTCCTCCGCCTCCCTCTACCTCCGACTCCCGCTACCTCCTTCCTCCACCCGCGCTCTCCTCACTCACTCGACGCGCTTCCAACGCTCCAGTTCCTTCCTCCACTCCTCATTATCCTCCTTCTACCTCCCATTCCTCTCCCTACACTCCCTCGCTCCTCTTGCCTGCTTATACCTCCGCTCCTCCCTCCTTCCTCTCCCTACTCCCTCCTCCTTCTCCCTTCTTCTCCTCCTCTCCCCTCCTCCTACCCTCTTCCTCTTCTCCTCCCCCTCCTCCCTCTCCCTCCTCCATCCTCCTCCTCCCTCTTCCTCCTCCTCCCTCTTCCTCCCCCTTCCTCCTCCTCCCTCTTCTTCCCCCTCCTCCCTCTCCCTCCTCTTCTTCCTCCATCCTCCTCCTCCCTCTTCCTCCTCCTCTTCCCTCTTCCTCCTCCTTCCTTCTCCTCCCTCCTCCTCCCTCTTCCTCCTCCTACCTCCTCCCTCCTCCTCCTCCTCTCTCCTACTCCCTCCTCCCTTTTCCTCCCTCCTCCTCCTCCCTCTACATCCTCCTTCCTCCTCTCCCCTCCGCCTCCTACCCTCTTCCTCTTCCCCTCCCCCTCCTCCCTCTCCCTCCTCTTCCTCCTCCATCCTTCTCCTCTCTCTTCCTCTTCCTCCTCCCTCTACTCCTCCTCCCTCCTCTTCCCTTTTCCTCCTACCTCCTCCCTCCTCCTCCTCTCTCCTGCCTAATCCTCCCTCCTTCTCCTCACTCTACCTCCTGCCTCCTCCTCCCTCCTCCACATCCCTCCTCCTCCCTCTTCCTCCTCCTCCCTCCTCATCATTCCTCCTCCTCCTCCTCCTTCTCCTCTCTCCTCCTCCTCCCTCCTCCTTCTACCTCTTCCTCCCACCTCCTTCTCCCTCCACCTCCTCCTCTCTCCTCCTCTCTCTCCCTCCTCCCTCCTCCTCCTCCTCCTGCGTTCTCCTCCTCCCTCTTCCTCCTCCCTCTTCCTCCTCCCTCCTCCTCCCCTCCTCCCTCTTCCTCCTCCTCCCTCCTCCTTCTCCCTCCTCCTCTCTCCTCCTCCTCCTTCCTCCTCCTCCCTCCTCCTCCCTCTTCCTCCTCCTCCCTCCTCCTCCCTTCTCCTCCTTATCCTCTTTCCCCCTCCTCCTCCTAATCCCTCCTATTCCTCCCTATTCCTCCTCCTCCCTCCTCCTCCCTCCTCCTTCTCTCTCCGCCTATCTCTTTCTCCCTCCTCCTCCCTCCTCCTCCCTCTTCATCCTCCTCCTACCTCCTCCCTCCTCCTTCTCTCTCCTCCTCTCTCCTCCCTTTTCCTCCCTCCTCCTCCTCCCTCTACCTCCTCCCTTCTCCTCCCTCCTCCTCCTTCCTCCACATCCCTCCTCCTCCCTCTTCCTCCTCCTCCCTCCTCATCATTCCTCCTCTCCCTCCTCCTCATCCCCCTCCTTCTCCTCCCTCCTCCTTCTCCCTCCTCCTTCTACCTCTTCCTCCCTCCTCCTTCTCCCTCCACCTCCTCCCTCCTTCTCTCTCCTTCTCCTTCCTCCTCCTCCCTCCTCCTCCTCCCTCTCTCTTCCTCCTCCCCTCCTCCTCCTGCGTTCTCCTCCTCCTCCTGCGTTCTCCTCCTCCCTCCTCCCTCCTCCTCCTTCTCCCCCTTCCTCCTCCCTTTTCCTCCTCCCTCTTCCTCCTCCTTCCTCTTCTCCTCCTTCCTCCTTCCTCCTCCTCCTCCTGCGTTCTCCTCCTCCCTCTTCCTCCTCCCTTTTCCTCCTCCCTCCTCCTCCCCTCCTCCCTCTCCCTCCTCCTCCCTCCTCCTTCTCCCTCCTCCTCTCTCCTCCTCCTCCTTCCTCCTCCTCCCTCCTCCTCCCTCTTCCTCCTCCTCCCTCCTCCTCCCTTCTCCTCCTTATCCTCTTTCCCCCTCCTCCTCCTAATCCCTCCTATTCCTCCCTATTCCTCCTCCTCCCTCCTCCTCCCTCCTCCTCCTTCCTCCTTCTCTCTCCGCCTATCTCTTTCTCCCTCCTCCTCCCTCCTCCTCCCTCTTCATCCTCCTCCTACCTCCTCCCTCCTCCTCCTCTCTCCTCCCTTTTCCTCCCTCCTCCTCCTCCCTCTACTTCCTCCCTTCTCCTCCCTCCTCCTCCTTCCTCCACATCCCTCCTCCTCCCTCTTCCTCCTCCTCCCTCCTCATCATTCCTCCTCTCCCTCCTCCTCATCCCCCTCCTTCTCCTCCCTCCTCCTTCTCCCTCCTCCTTCTACCTCTTCCTCCCTCCTCCTTCTCCCTCCACCTCCTCCCTCCTTCTCTCTCCTTCTCCTTCCTCCTCCTCCCTCCTCCTCCTCCTCCCTCCTCCTCCCTCTCTCTTCCTCCTCCCCCTCCTCCTCCTGCGTTCTCCTCCTCCTCCTGCGTTCTCCTCCTCCCTCCTCCTCCTTCTCCCCCTTCCTCCTCCCTTTTCCTCCTCCCTCTTCCTCCTCCTTCCTCTTCCTCCTCCTTCCTCCTCCTTCCTCCTCCTCCTCCTTCTCCCTTCTCCTCCCTCCTCCTCCTCTCTCCTCCTCCTCCTTCCTCCTCCTTCTTCCTCCTTTCTCCTCCTCCTTCCTCCTCCTCCCTCCTCCTCCTCCCTCCTCCTCCCTCCTCCTCCTTCTCCTCTTTCCCCCCTCCTCCTCCTAATCTCTCCTCCTCCCTCCTCCTCCCTCCTATTCCTCCCTACTCTTCCTCCCTCCCTTTCCTCTCTCCGCCTATCTCTTCCTCCCTCCTCCTCCTCCCTCCTCCACCCTCTTCCTTCTCCCTCCTCCTACTCCTCCTTTTTCTTCTCCTTCTGCTGCTGCTGCCGTCGCTCCATTTACCCAAGTTAATTGTTGGGGGAATATGTAAAGATCTTTCAAGTGCTCTTTCTAATGCTTTTTGTAAGTTGGTCTTCGTTTATCTAAGGTTGTTCTAACTGCAACCAATAAATGATAAGACAGACAGACAGACAGACAGACAGACAGACAGACAGACAGACAGACAGACAGACAGACAGACAGACAGACAGACAGACAGACAGACAGACAGACAGACAGACAGTCGGGAACGGGAGCTTATATGACTACTTATATGAATTAAATGAGATGCTCCCCACCAGGGACTGGGCGAAGCCGGGCCGGGTCTGCTAGTTACATTATAAAACTTGTTCATGTGATTTTTGTGCCATGTTTCGTCTAAACTGACTTTGTGTTTGGCCCCGAATCAGTTAATATGTCTAAAGTATTTCAGATACAATATCAGATATTGTAGAATTTCAGTATTTCTTTTCTTTATGTGTCACCATATGCTAAGCACTTTTCTGTAACATTCAAGCCCAACAATTGTCTTATTTGGTGACTAACATTCGTAACTTGTCACAGGGCAAAAATATGTTCTCAATTAACGTATTTACTCGTACCATAAAGTTCATAATACCGTTTCACCTCTCCATTGCTATGGCCAGCCTACGCCTGACTTCTGTTTGTGTCCCAGTCGTTGTTGGTTGTGGAGTCCAGATATTCAAACCTTGTGACATTTTCATTGTTGATTGAGATCTTTGGTTAGCACATAGTTTTGTCAGCGGACATAATTTATACATTTTATTTCTTGTTCAGGAAAAAAAGCATAAGATTTTCACTGTATGTATTGACAAATGGTATCATCTCTTACAAACCATTAGAAATATTTAAAAGGAGAACGCCAGGCGTGTTCGACGCCTGTTAGTCGCTTGTCAAAATGAGGTAAACATTTGGCCGGCTATTCCTCTTAGCTCTCAGGCCTACAAAATGTTATGTACAATGTCTCATCACAGATCCATAAGCAGAAAGTGCTTCATGACAATGTAAATTATTTATTTTCAGACACGGTGTTTAAGTATACAGTAAGTATATACAAGGGGCTTCTCATAAGTCTTTTACCTGACCATGAAGGAGGAGGCGAAGAAAATTGAAATTTGGCACAGTGCTTATTCCTTCTCAGTGTAGCCATCACCTGAATTTATGCATTTCTGCCATCTTTGAGTGACCTTGAAAAGACCTTCAGAATAAAACAACCTATTTTTCGAACTAAACCAATTATCACAAGCCAGTATGACATCTTCGTCACTGTCAAAACGATTTCCTTTCAGTTGTTTTTTAAGATTTGGGAAAAGAAAAAAAGTCTGATGGAACCAAATCTGGAGAATATGGTGGGTGTGGAAGAATTTAAATATTCAAATCGTTGGCAATTTGCAGCACAAGCCGTGCTTTAAGGGAGGGCGCGTTGTCTTGAAGCAAAGGCAGAATTTGCGTACGCGCTATCCCTCGTTTTGTGGTCACAGCCTTTCTAATTTTTATAAGGAGTTCTGCATAGTACTACCCATTAATCGTGTTGCCATGAAGCATGTAATCTTTCAACATGACCTTTGATGTCCCAAAGAACAGTCAGCATCACTTTTCTTGCAGATTTTTGTGCTCTTGGCTTGACATGTGTTGGCGAGCCCGGGGTTTTCCACTGCATGGTGGCAATTTTGGATCATAATGGTGAATCCAAGTCTCATCTACCGTCACCATGGTCGTCAACATGATTTTCCAACCACCACATGTTGAGCAACTGGCCATAGCAATCAACCCGTGTTTGTTTCTGTTCACATGTCAGCAGGCGCGGGACCCAGCGGGCACACACTTTACTCATATTCAGTCTGTTGTGTAAAATTCTAAAAACTGTACTCTTACTCAGTTTTGCTGAACCCGATGTCTCTGCAATTGTCATTTTCCTATGACTGCAAACACCATTTTTTTTTAACAGAAGCATACGAAGGACAGACTTCCTCAGACACTGGCTCCATCTCCCTGTGTATTTATGTAGGTGTTTTTCCCTGTAACATCAAGAATTTTATCACAGTCCTGGCGTCGGATTTCTCCATTGTTCTCACAAACCGTTAGACGTGCATATCTGGTCAATGTGGTGTGTTGTGCCATGCACCATATCGGGTAAATCAGTTGAGGAGGGAAATTCATAATTCATATGTTCATAACAAATTGAAAGAGCCAAATTTCGATTTTCTCCGCCTACTTCTTCATGGTCAGGCTAAAGACTTATGAGAAGCCCCTTGTATATATGTCATATATTTCGTTTTAAGCAGGTTTAACACAGATAAGTCACTTAAAAGCAACTTATCTGTGTTAAACCTGCATTTTAAAAAAAAACACAGATAAGTAATCCAAATAAGAATGGTAGGGATAATACATATAATAATTATAGGGATAATACAAATAAAAATGGTAGAGATAATCCAAATAAGAATGGTAGGGATAATCCAACTAAGAATGGTAGGGATACTCCAAGTAAGGATGATAAGGAAATCTGAATAAGAATGGTAGGGACACTGCAAATAAGAATGGTAAGGATAATCCAAATACAAATGTTAGGGACAAGCCAAATAAGAGTGATAGGGATAATCCAAATACAAATAGTAGGGATAATCCAAATAAGAATGGTAGGAATACATTATGCTAATTTAAGAAATCTTAGCTATTCAATCAAAATATTTAACAATTGATTGTTCTTTCGTCTATCAAAAGGGATGAAGACTACCCCTTCATTTATCCGCCACGAAATCATGTTTGGTATGTTGTGGGTCCGGAGACGATTTGTCAGTCCGGAGATGACTTCTAAGTCCGGAGACGATTTGTCATCCTGAGATGACTTATAAGTCTGGAGACGATTTGTCAGTCCGGAGATGACTTCTAAGTCCGGAGACGATTTGTCAGTCCGGAGATGATTTGTAAGTCCGGAGATGATTTATAAGTCCGGAGATGACTTCTAAGTCCGGAGATGATTTGTAAGTCCGGAGATGATTTGTCAGTCCGGAGATGACTGCTAAGTCCGGAGACGATTTGTCGGTCCGGAGATGACTTCTAAGTCCGGAGATGATTTGTAAGTTCGGAGATGACTTCTATGTCCGGAGATGACTTCTAAGTCCGGAGATGACTTCTAAGTCCGGAGATGACTTCTAAGTCCAATGCTGGCCCCAGAAATCTCATGGACAGTGAGACAGATGAAGGTCCTATTACTCGGACTTTCTAGCTTGTCTTCGCTATACAGCCACCGTCGTATTTCTGGATGCATGTCAAGTTACTGCACCTACCCAGATGGAGGCATGCCTTGTGATCCGATTTTATCTGATGGCCTCCCATGTGTCAGGGTTTATGATGTCGAAGGTCTTGAGTCATGACTTGAGAGTGTTCTTGTATTGTGTTTCCTGACCTCCTTGAAAATGTCTACCCTTCTGTATCTCACAGTAAAATATTATTTTTAGGAAGCAGACATGGATAAATTGCGCGATGAACTGGTTTGCATTGAGGGAGAGTTGCCCAAAAGTCGCCGACTTCACTCTAGCCTGTGTCCATCTGAATCCAGTGGCATAACCTAATTTATTAGTTTGCCAGTGGTCGCGGTATTACATGATATAATAATTATCTGGAAAAACTGTTACCAACGGAGAAAGTCATTTTTATAAGACCATAAGACGTTTTCGGTAATAACAGAAAAGATGTCCTCAAAAGGTATAATTTTTCTACCCAACTGGCTTTAGGTTTGTGGCGAAGGCTGATGGACCGTGTTTGTTGTAGGAGAACCTGGCATATGATACCACAACATCTCGTCTAAGAATAGAGCTGAAGGTGATCAACGCGGCGTTCAGCTTGCTGGGGGACCAAAAGCACACGTCTCTCGTGTTTCTAACGGACTCACAAAGTATGATGAAAAAGGTTAAGACAGGTCAGCTTAGGAAAGAGTGGCAGGCTTCAGTTCAAAAATCAAATGAGCAGACGGACAGATTGGTTGGCTATGCACCGCTCGATGGGGTATTCGTGCATGATAAGGCAGACTTGATCGGGTCCCTTTGGGATCGGGTGTATAGTGCAAAAGAACAGATGGGTCATCACGGTCGGGAGAGAATTGTACTGCAGTAAGCGTTCAGATGCGCATTTTAGCGTTTGGTTGAGACAAGAACTCAGAGCTGATCAACGAACTCTGGTGATAGTGTGAGATGGCGAAACATGACTGACCATGCTTGTCGGCGTGGCACATGATGATGAATTTGGCTTGAGAAAAAACTGCACCGATATCTTATTTGCACTGAGACAGATGAGTGAGAAAATTAGAATACAACAAGAAACTAAGTGTGACTTAATAGATCAAGAAAACGTCTGTGGCTGATTAAATAGGAACAAGCTGTGGAAAGTGCTCGCAGAACACGGTGTAATCTGGTAGCTGTGGATAACATCAGGGCTATGCACAAAGGCCGGTCTCTCTGGCCGAGGGGTTACAACACTTCCTCCGTAATCCCGTTTATCACGCAGAGTCTCGTAGCGGGGCGAGAGCTGAGGCGGTTCGACCCCCGCTCGTGACTTGCGGGATAACTGAGCCGGCCGCTCAGAAAGCAATGGCAAACTACTGAGCGTAATCTTGCCAAGAGATCAACATACAGCTGAAAGATGCTGATGTTGACAGCGATGTCCTGTAAAGGATATGCAAAACATTTTTTATGCACAAAGACAGTGAATGTGCGGTAAGAACAAACGCTGGCATGACAAACTGGTTGCCGGTAAAATCAGGTTTAAGAAAGGGATGTATTTTATCACTTTTGTTCAAAGATTAAATAAGGAAATCCACATCCATATAGTTTAAATGAGTTGCTTTTGGCAGACGACCAGAGTTTACTATATTAGAACACATCGGATGTGCAGCGCCATATGAAGTGCCTTAAAAATTGCTGTCATATTGTTTTTATGAAGACCTTTCTTTCTTTTTCTTTTGTCCTTCACTGCTCTATGACTATACTGTTAGTCGTCGCAGGCTTGTTTGATGATTGGTTTACAAACTAGGGCTTGCTCGGTCGCTTGGTTGGCGGAGATGTTATTCGTTTTTAAAATGTTGATAACTCCGTCGATCCATCTTTTTCTTGGTCTTCCTCTGCTTCTTGATGTTTCCATCTTCATGTTGTATGCTCTCGCTGCTGGCGATATTGAGCTCATTCTCACAGTTAAGTCTTTGCCTTTGTCGATGTGCAACGAGGATGATCTGTCGACTAACTAACTAACTAACTAACTAACTAACTAACTAACTAACTAACTAACTAACTATCAATGAATTTAATAGCTGGTGTTGCTCCAACTGTTTTATAGATCTGTTTCTAATATGGTCCTTTCTTGATTTGTTCGCTGCTTTTCTCAGGCATCTCACTTCACAAGCAGTGAGTTTTCTTTCTTGTTAGTGCCCATGTTTGGCACTCATAGCGCAATAAAAATTGCATACATACTCTTCTTCTTAATTTCCATGGGCATGTTTCAGGATGGGTGTAATTTGATATGTAACATTATTGGCTTATTTAATTCTTGTCTCCATATATATATATATATCTAATTTGTCATCTGATGTCAAGATGCTTCCCAAGATAATTGAATTCGTGTACTTGTTTAGCCTTTAGTCATTTATCTGTACAATAATTGCATAATTGTCTTCACTTATATTTATAACTTCTGTTTTTTCAATGTTGATCTTCATGCTATGTTTTGTGCAACTATTCTGGAGTAAATTTATGTGTTCATGTAGTTGTTCACTACTGCTATGCAGTAGACATTGGTCATCGGCGAAGAGCAGTTCATCCACTATAGATACTTGCTCATCGTCTGTTTGATTTTTTAATATTTTGGTGATGCTATATATATATATATATATATATATATATATATATATATATATATATATATATATATATATATATATATATATATATATATATATATATATATATACACCACTAGCTGACCCGGCCCGGCTTCGCCCAGTCTCTGGCGGGGATCTTTCTATCTATCTATCTATCTATCTATCTATCTATCTATCTACCTATCTATCTATCTATCTATCTATATATCTATCTATCTATCTATCTAACTGTCTGTCTGTCTCTCTGTCTCTCTGTCTGTCTGTCTGTCTGACGACCCGGCCCGGCTGTCTATCTATCTATATATCTATATATCTATCTATCTATCTATCTATCTATCTATCTATCTATCCATTCATCCATCCATCCATCCATCCATCTAATCTATCCATCCATCCATCCATCCATCCATCCATCCATCTATCCGTTCACGTCTGTTCCCGTGCTCGTCTGTTTCTGATGATCCCGTTCTATTTCAGTTTGATCTACGGGAGTGAAGAACAACAACTGTTCCTAACTAATTTCTGGTTTAATCAGAGAGTGAGTTCCCTTCCCGCAAGATGGCGGGACATTTCTTGGTCTGTTTATGAAGCTCGTAATGCCTTTTTCTTTCTTTGAGGAGAAATTGTTGATTTTAAACTAAATAACTATGTCAGTTGGCTCCGCGGGAGTGAGAAGAACATCTGTACAAAATTGCATCTCAATCGGATGGACCGTTTGGGAGCGCATAAAGGACACACACACATACATTGTCTTTTATATATATAGATATAGATATATAATAAAAAGAAGCGGTGACAGAACTCATCCGTGTCTAACACCAGTTGTTATTGGGAACCATTTTGTGAGTCCAGCTCTTGTTCTAACTGCATTTTTGCTCTATCTGTAGATGGCTCTTAAATTCACTGTTAAGTAGTTGACCTTTTATTCAGTATGTTTCAAGTATCCCTCTCTGCTTACTCTGTCGAAAGCTTTCTTTTGGTCTATAAAGGCAATATTGATCTGCTGTTTACACTCTACTGTTTTTTCCCACACTAATTTGTCATAAAGCAAATATTGCATCAGTGCATCCTCTACCATTTCTAAACACAAGCTGATAAATATCGAAAGTAACTGATTTTATCATATTTTGACAAACACCAGTGCAATATAACGTAAATATATATATAAAATAAGTTAGAGAGTACAAGTATCTGGACGATGTGTTTACAGAGGATTGAAGACTAGATAGAGAAATAGACAGGAGAATACAGAATAAAATAAACAATATTAACTTTCAAACAGCACCTATCCTTCTTTTCTTATAGATCACGCCAAATGAAGTTGGTGATCACGTTTGTCCTCGGCCCTCTGTCTCGTGTGATGCCAGTCATTTCTGATATTGATGTTTCTCCATGCCATGATGTCAACATGTCCATCATCTTGATTTTCCCTTCCTCTTTTCCCCTCCAACGTTTCCGTTGTAACCAGATATATCAACTTTCCCCTTCTCGGGGCACGCCCAAAGAATGTAAACTATTTTCTTATGACGTGAGTAACCCATTCTGTTTGTGAGTTAACTTGTCTCAAGATATCTTCAGTGCTGTTTCTATCAGTTCACGGTGTTCTAAGCGTTCTTTCATACACCCATATCTCGGTAAAGTCCACATATTTCCTGACTTGTCTGCTAATTTTCCATGATTCGTTTGCATACGTCAGGATTGGCTCATTATATTCTAAAACATCCATATATCCATATGCATAAAAAAATAAGCTGTTACATATTTTATTTTCCCAACTGTAAGTTACCAAAACCAGACATGGACATTCCTACACACACACACACACACACACACACACACACACACACACACACACACACACACACGTGCGCGCGCGTGCGTACGCACACATTTAGGTGCTGGTTTGCTGTTGTAACTGGTGATGAGGGCCTCATGACAGTCCAATTCTTAGATAGGTGCCGATTTGCTGTGGCTAGTGCTGGGGTCCTCTTGACAGTCCAATTCTTAGATAGATGCCGATTGGCTGCAGCTGGTGAAGCGGACCTCTTGACAGTCAAGTTGATAGATAGATGCTGGTTGGTAGTAGCCGGTAATGAGGACCTATTGACAGTCAGATTCTTAGATAGATGCTGGTTGGATGTAGCCGGTAATGAGGACCTTTTGACAGTCCAAGACTTCGATAGATGCTGGTTGGATGTAGCCGGTAATGAGGACCTTTTGACAGTCCGAGACTTCGATAGATGCTGGTTGGATGTAGCCGGTAATGAAAGTACAACTTTGTCTATACCCATTTCACCATATGAACATGTAACATCATTGCGTGATAGAATTATGAAATCATGTATATTAGCCAAAGAAGCTCTCCGAAAATCAGGAGCTATTTACCGACAATATGCTAACAGAGGAAATAGAACTATTACACTGACGCCAGGACAGGACGTTCTTCTTCTTTTGCCAAGTGATAGACATCTCCTAACTGACTCATGGCAAGGACCGTTCAACGTACTACGACAAATTTCGACGGTAGACTACGAAATTGCAGTTAGGGACAAACATAAACTTTTCCACATTAACATGCTCAAATCATATCACCACAGGCAAGATGAACAAGTAGAGACTGCAGCAAGCACCTCCATAGTGGACCAGACAGACGACAACGACACTGACGAGATACCGACACCAGTTCTTGACACAACGACCAACTTACAGGACATTAAGGTAAATCCTAAACTGACGCAGACACAGACTGACAGTTGCAGACAACTGATACAAGAATACAGGACGATCTTTTCTGACAGCCCAGGACAGACAGATTTAGTGCAACACCAAATCATCTTAACATCTGACGTTCCTATTAAGTGTAGACCATATTCCATCCCTATACACTATAAAGAAAAACTTCATCAAGAAATCATTGATTTAGAAGCAAATCATATCATTCGACGTTCACAATCTCATTTCTGTTCACCAATAGTTTTAGTACGCAAAAAGGACAATACTATTAGACTTTGTGTGGACTATCGTAAACTCAACAGCATTACACAGTTGGATTTAGAACCAATGAGCAACTGTGAAGACATCTTGACTGAACTATCTGACTCACGTTATTTTACTAAACTTGACATGACAAAAGGCTACTGGCAGATAGCTGTACATCCTGATAGTATACATCTGACTGCCTTTGCCACACCGTGGGGTTTATACGAATGGTGTAAACTACCTTTCGGATTAGTCAATGCACCAGCTACCTTCGTCAGAATGACAAGAATTCTTTTGACAGACATTGCTAACATCATTTGGTACATGGACGACATTTGCTTACACACAAAGGACATGACAGAGCACATAACAGCACTACAGCAGACATTTGACAGGATTAGACATCATGGACTGACTGTAAAACCTTCCAAAGTTGATATAGCCTTTCAGGAAATTTCATTTTTGGGCTATAAGATCTCAAATGGCTTTATATCAACTGACGATAACATCATGTCCAGAATTTTGAAATTGTCGCTTCCGACAACTACGAAACAGTTGCGAAGTGTGTTAGGTCTTTTAAACTATTATAGACAGTTTATTCCTCATTTTGCTGAATTGACCAAATGTTTCACTGATCTACTAACAAATAAACATCCCAACGTGATTGTAAACAGTGAATGTTTAAGGCCAGCATTTACGAAGATTCTTTCATATTTTTCTGAATCACCTATTCTGAAATTGCCAAATTTGAATATTACTTTTAGATTAAGATGTGATGCGAGCTCCGTAGCCATTGGAGGTGTGCTTCTCCAAGAACACGACCAAATCTTGTACCCAGTATACTACGTCTCTCGAAAACTAAACACCAGCGAACGAAATTACAGTACACCGGAACTCGAGGCTCTTGCCATGGTATTTTCGGTACGTAAACTTTCTAGATTTTTGTTAGGCAAACATTTCATTATTGAAACAGATAATAGTCCGCTGACAATTGTTACCAGAGGAACGCCAAGTAACAGCAAGGTGGCAAGATGGTCCCTTCTTCTGCAGGACTATAGCTATGAGATTAACCATATAAAGGGTTCACAAAACTGTCTTGCAGATCTCTTGTCGAGATGTCCATACGACGAACCTAATACCCAGTCAACACCAGAGCACAGTGCAGAGGGTGTATAAAACTGCAACGTAGATAGTGCTCAGTACCACAGCCAATTGTGACAATGTGTCAGTAACGCTGTGTACACCAATGTGATGGGGTAGATTATATCTCCCAATGTATATAACGTATGTACATATTGCGATTCTTATTATTATCATGCGAATGAATGCGTGTATAGTTGTGAGATATGTGAAAGAATGGAATCAGTATTATGTAAACCAATGTGGTGTATAACTGTGAGATATGAGAAAGAATGTAATTATTATTGTAAATACATAAATATTGTAACAACCAGACACTACAGAGAAGTGTCACTGGACAACACTACAGGATCCAGGAATTTACCAAGCCACTACAACGTGAGGTAATCCTGAAGGTATCCAGACCGAGGTGTCCAAGACGTTTTAACAAGGTACGAAAGATGACTGCGACAGTACAATCCAAGCAGAAGGCGGAAGAGACGATCCAACAGCTGATAGTAACAACTACTACTCCGTTTACATAATATCCATCTAGAACGGACATACGTTGTATGAATGACACCACAACACATGTAATAGTACAGCTGTATACTTCCGATATTTTTGCATATTAAGTTAAAAGTTAACAGACTACGCTAAAAAGTCTATAAATGTATGACAATTGTATTAAAATGTGATTTAAAATATTTCCATATACGGAATTGTATATGTCAATTTTTATAAGATGTAATCTCAGCATCGTAACTTGATTGCTTCTTTACAAACGTGACTTTTTGTGCACATTTGTCAATAAGGATCAAATTATGACACTAAGAAATAAATTTGCAATTGTAATTTATGTCTTGTAAACGACGATAAATTATTGTTCCTAAATTTTTTGTATAATAACCAGGGGACATTACTCTAAATTGTAGGTGATATGTAAATATGTATTGTAACCATTAACATGTGTGCTTGATAAATAACATGTCAATGTAACGTCGTTTAGATATGGACAGTATATTGCCAAAACTGTTGACCTTCATTAGAAACTCTAAACAGAGGTCTGATTATGGAGCTATCTCAGAGGGAGATGCTCACGGCTTGACCTGATTATTTTAGTATTTTTGTTCTTGGTTGTGAGGTAGGGGCCAGTTTAGCCGATACCTACCGGACTAGCTGTGTCACAGCGAGGTAATGCCCATTAAATAGATTGTACTTGACTTTTGTACTTCATAGTGCAACATAATTGGTGTATACATATTGTTTACTACTCACCTGTATATATTTATTAGAATTGTTAAGGTATAATGTTCGACTTTGACATGTTTAATAACACCTATATATATTGTACATGAAAGGAAATCCTTTCATGAAAAAGGGGTGTGGAGAGTGTCAAGGTCTCACATCCGAGGTTGCGACGCGTTGTCTGTACCAACGCCAGACAACATAACAACACGCAACCCTGAGTGATGTTAAACACTGCAGAGGGAATGCGGCGTCTTCGACGACGCCCGGATAAGCAGCCAAGCACAGCAATTGAGCGAAGCTTAAACGACCGCTGGTCAGCAGTACACCCCGTGAACCTTGCAGGGGTCACACTAGCTGACGTGAGCGCCGATTGGCGTGTAGCGTGTAGAATGCCAGAACTGGCAGACGGGTTTAGGTGTTTGAATGGACAGGTCGCATGGGTATGCGAGGAGTGTTTGAATCTGCATTGAGAGCTAGCCTGTACGACAGTGGGAGACTGGTTCGAACGCTTGAATAGTTTTACTTGTAAGTGAGATGTTTATTGCTTGCATGTAGTATTATGTATTGTAGTGATATTGTTCATGCCGTAATGATTGCTATGGGTTGTCATTGCGCGATGTTTGTGCGATAATAAATGCAGCGCGTAAATAAAGCTTGTGAATAATACTTTCGGATATTCACTTCGTGTGATTTGATAGTTTGATATTGCTTCACACTTGCCAGAAAACGAGCTACTTATCTTGCTCTAAGCAAGACTCTGACACCATCCACCCTGGGGGGTCTGCATCCACCCTCACCATTATTTCTCATGGCTGGTTGTTTTTCTCATAGCCCCGCTACAGGTCACTCACCTCAATGTCAATGACCCAGGCATATGTCATTACCCCCTCCTAAAAAGAAAACATCGTTTTCAAATGTTGGGAGACTAATACTTATCAAATATGTGACCCAGACATTTTGCCTGGGTAGCCCTAAGTATGACTCCATCTTACTTTAGCTACCACACTAAATAATACATCAAGTAGTCATAGTAGACTACCATATTACCAACACATCAATACCACCAACTTCCCATCTTGTGTACCAATGCATGAGCTAATACATGTCATAATAATCCACATAACATAGAAAAGCATTATATTTATGTACCCGCAGGTCTATTAATATCTTCAATAACACACAAGCCATGTAACTTTGCTAATAATGGTCCATAAATAAATGTCGAGGTGCTACCTTGCCTCTGTCTTCTATTACTATTTGGAGAGTTTGTGTGCCGACCATATATCAGGTGGTTCTTTTCTTGCATCAACCCACCTCTGATTCCTGTCGATGCTGTGCCTACCCTTCATATACCCATGCCTCATGTTTCCTATATCTTTAAAACATCTGTTTTCTAATCCTAACCCTGGTTCAGTGATGTCGTTAACACTCTTTTGAACTGCCTTAACTTTGCTATTTGCATGTTGTACCGTTACACTGGAGTCTCTGTTTAGTCTGACCTCTTTATTAAATCCTGGTCAATCTACCTGGCATCCTGCTCTCTGCTGCTTACGCCTTATTCCTATGTGCCCTGCACCTGCAATATCCTGAGCTGTTCTAGTATATCGGTTTCTATGTGATAATGGTACTACTACTTGCCTACGCCTGGTTTTGTCATCTGAAAACTGACGAGTGAATATATTGTTCTTCATTTCCCAGCACCCTCCACCCTTCTTTGATTGCCTATGTTCTTCTTTCCTACACCCTTGGAAACATTTGTCAAGAGTATTATCTTTTCTCTGGGATTCGTTAAGACTATCTTTGAGATCCATTCTCATCTGCTCAGCTGTACTATACTTGTCCTCGGTGTCTACTTCAAGTGCCTCTTCTTGTTCAGCTATACTCTCTAATTTAGGTTTTCTTTTGGTAACTACCTCGTTACTACTTAAAAAATATTTCTGGTCCCAGTAAACTACTTCTTCTTCTGTACAATCTTTAACTCCTGGCACATTTCCGATGATCAGATCCGCCACTGGTGCGTCTAGAACACACGCTGTCACTCTTCCTGTGATGTATGGTGTTTTCACACTATCACGGCTAATGGATAGAATTCTACTGTCCCATTAAATGTAATGCATCTAATCTTTTTCCCTGTGTAATCCGAGGGTTTTACTAAACTTTTTCTAACTCCGATAGACGTACATCCGGAATCCCTAATTGTTAACGCTGGTCTATCATTGACGAATCCCTGGTGCATCTTCAGACTTCCTCCTGCATGCACTGCTGATCCTGCTTTAACTGTGTGACCACATATTAAGACCTGCTGACCGTCTTTTTCAAACAGAGGTTTTCATCCACTACAACTTTATTTGTTAAATGTTTCAATCACTTGGGCTGCATTAGAGTGCTCCGTTTCCCCGCCCGTACATTGGTAGCTGACGTGCCCCTTTTTGCCACACTTGAAACATATGATCAACTTTCTTACGTTACTCGTTGGCTCACTTGATGGTTGTACATCACACTGTGCTGCCTTGTGTCTCCAGCTGCCACAATTCCAACATCCGGCATAACTATTTGGACGTCTCTGAAAATTCCCCCTTTTGTATGGATAACGTCCTGCTTTGCTAAAATGGTTGCCACGGAACCCATTGTCTTGAGGTCCTTGCTGCTCATATCTCTGTGTTGAATCCACACTTTTCGATCTTTGTCTAATAACTGGATTCTGGTCCTGTTTCGTACACGCTGCACAGACTATTTCCTCACTTATTTGTCTACCAATAGAACTGTTTGGATGTGCAGTCATGTAATTTTGCCCTAACTGAGACATTGTGTCTATGTCCTTTGGTTTACGTTCTTCAAAGAAAGCTACTAAGTTTGTATTGCACGACGCTAATACCTTGTCTCTTAACATTAGATCCACTAATCTATTAAAATCTTTCCCAACTTCTGCAAGCTCCATCCATTTACTAAATGTGTTCTTTACTGTATTGACAAAATCTGTAAAATCCTGATTTGTCTCTGGCACTAATTGTCTAAACTTTGTTCTGTATCCATGCTCAGTTAGTTGGAACTTTGTAAGTAAGCGCTGACGCAGAATAGTATAATTGTTTCTTTCTTCCAAAGGTAAATTAAACATGGCATTTAGGGCCTTACCCGTCAGAACTCGCCCATTCTCATAGCATATTCCCCTTCTGGGATGCCTAGAGTTTTCGCAGATGCTTCGAATCTCGAAAGATAAGCTTCAAGATTGTCCCGGTCCGTAACATATGGCTAGGGAAAGCATCCCGAATAAATGCTTGTCGAAATCGGATGTACTGAGCCACAGGCTTGACAAAGCAGCGCAACGTAACTTAATTCATGATGTCACAAATCAAAATTAATCGTTATGGTGCTAATCCCGTGAAGTCCCATCAGGCGGTGATAGTGCCGGGCCCCCTGCCTCGAGGGGGTCCACCCATGACTACTGGTGGTCACCTTCCCCTGTGCTGTGGAGTCAAGGCACAGAGGAGTAGGTTAAGAGCTATTGACCAAATACCACGGACACTCAACATACTACAGTGGAATGCCGAAGGAGTTTACAAGAAGAAAGACTCCCTAACACAGCGTCTCCATAAAGATAGAATAGATGTGGCATGCATTCAAGAGACACACCTCAACGCCAATCACAAATTCTCAGTCAGAGGATATCAGGCCACACTTTTCGACCGCGAAGGACACAAAGGAGGAGTTCTAATACTTACACGAAATACAATACCTTGCAGCGAAGTATCTGTGATCTCTGACAACCAAACGGAAATTATAGGTGTTGATATAATGATAAAGGATGTGAAAATAAGAATCTACAATCTGTATAGCCCAGCAGATAAGGACCTTACACTCTCAAACATGAAAATAACTGACACAAACTGCATTATTGTCGGAGACTTTAATAGCCGTTCAGAAAGATGGGGATACCCAGATACTGACAAAAGAGGAGATGAATTGGAGGACTGGGAAATAGACTCAAATCTCCATCTACTCAACAAAGCGGATGACACACCGAGCTTCTACTCCAGAAGATGGCTTACCACTTCTACTCCAGACTTAGCTTTCTGCACAGGAGACATCCTCCACAAAATCGATCGCCATGTGCCGGACCAATTAGCAGGTAGTGACCACAGACCAATCAAGCTTGTAATGAATATGGAGTATGTTCCACAGGAGCAAAAGCCCTTGCCCCGCTGGAATTACAAACGAGCAGACTGGGACAGATTTGCCATACTAACAGACAAATATTGTGAAAACATAAATACACGATATGGCAACATAAAGCAAATGGTGGAAAGTCTAAACAGAGCGATAATACAGGCAGCCACTGAGTCCATTCCAAGAGGAGCGAGGAAAACTTACAAACCATACTGGACTGAAGAACTACAAAGTTTGGAGGACAAAGTTGAAGATGCCAGGAAGCCAGCAGAGAGAGAACAAACAATTGAAGCGAACATCTCTCTCAAAGCCATCTCAGCAAAATATAAAAGAACAGTAAATCAAACAACAAGAGATTGTTGGAGGGAAAAAACAGAAAACCTGAATTTTGACAGGGATGGAAACAAACTATGGAAACTAGTGAAAGCCGTGAACAATGAAGGACCTAGAAACAAACAAATAACAATTAAACAAGGAAATGCCTTGCTTACAGGAAAAAAGGCTGCAAATGCACTAATGGAACACTATGCAAATGCAAACCACATTGATATTACAACCGAATTACCAGCGAGCAGATCACTGGACCGGGGAGGTCAGTGTCATATGCGGACGATGTGTTAGTGTATCGTCAGGGTAAGGATAGAGATCGGGTTGCTGTGGAACTACAAACAGAACAAAATCGCATAAGCACTTGGTGTGTGGAATATGGAGCAATGGTCAACCCAACGAAGTCTGCAGTGACACATTTCTCTTTGAATAACCATATTGTCAACACTCCAACATCAGCTGTAAATCTGTGTTCAGAGATTGTGGAAAGAACGCAGGCAATGAAATACCTGGGGATCCGTTTTGATCGAAGCCTTGCTTATAATGAGCACATAGACCAGGTGATAACAAAGGCTAAGCGGGGTTTGGCTGCGATGCGGGTGATGACGGCAGCAAACTGTGAGCAGCGCCATCTATGTCTTATATACGAGGATCTGGTCCTGTCTGTTTTTGAGTATGCGATGGCGATCCTGACTCTCAGCCGTAAGCAGATGAAAAGGATTGAAAGGATACAGGACAAAGCTATGCGTATTATTCTTGTATGTACAAGAGATACAGCATGCATGTCGATGCGCTATCTTCTTAATTTTCCAACAATTGGAGACAGAATACAAATTTGCAGAGCACGTACCTAACTCAGAGTTAATGCAAACACACAACATCCACTGCATAATGAAATTAAGAAGGTAAAGGGCAGCAGGTTAAAAAGATGTAGGTCGTGATGGTTCAAGCCGAAGACATTTTTCAACAGGTGTGTTCACTTGAGGCCTTAGAAACTGGCGAGGAGTGGGTACACGTGACAATAGATTTCTATACGTCCTTTTCAGTTTGCATGTAGCTAAACAGAAAATGCGGCTGCTGTGGAGGCGGAAGTGCAATCGTTGATCTTCGAGAATTTGTCAGGCGGCGATGCCGTCATTTACACAGATTGGTCGGTCGTTCGACGAGTGAGAAGTTCGGCTCAGACCGGAGGGAGAATTGTAAAGGAGGATTCTGGTGCTTTTGCTTTGACCACAAGTAGCCTGACTATGGAAGACATGTCAGTAAGTAAAGCAATAACATGGCTCGAGACACAGACATTCACTATGGCATGTTTCCTTAGCGACTCAATGGGCATGCTCAAGAAGATAGAGATGGGGTAGATCCGAAGAGAATGGTTGCTGTCTCTGGAGCGGTCTCGGTTGGCAAAGATTAGTTTCATTTCCGTGCCAGGGCATGCGGGTGTACAAGGAAATGAGCGGGCTGACAAGCTCGCAGGTAAGGCTACTGTGGAAGGTGGACGCGCCATGGATCAAGCTGACATTCTGAATGCTTTACGAGAAGCAAATCGTTCGCAAGAACCAAATGATGACTGTGAATCTACAACCATGGTCAGGATGCGAGAACAGCAAATTAAAAGAGGTGTGGCCAAACAAGAACACTATACGGGAAGCCAAAGAAGATTGATAAGCCAACACAGAACTGGTGTCGTTAGCCGCTCCACGCTGCGGGATTTACCGAGGAAGGGATCCGAGCACTTATGGACTGAATGATTCGATGTGCAATGAGGATGATCTGTCGACTAACTAACTAACTGACTTTACACCACAACAAAGAATTAAATGTTTCGGACATTTAGCATAATGGATCAACTAGCGGCTACGGAGTTCTGCAGGAGAACATGGGGATATAAGGCGAGAGTTGGCTAGATAGTGTAAACTAGACAGTAAAGAAATTAAATGTGCAAGCGAATAACAGAAAATTGCATATACTCCCTCTCAGTGACACTTCACGACTCAGACAACATCACGAGAAGAATATTAACGTGAAAGCAGAACCTAAAACAAAACACAATATAAAAAAGTTCCCGCGAACCGGATTTGAACCAGTGACCTAAGGATTGCTTCAATTCCAACTACAGTCCTCCGCTCTACCAACTGAGCTATCGCGGGAGATGAGAGAGCTGACTTTCTATAGAAGCCTTTCATTTATACATTAAATTGAAATAAAACTACATATTGTAGAATTAAATATTATTTCCAGATAAAATCTGTAACTAAATGAATCTACACATTGGCACCTTGTCGTCTTAACAGACGATAGTTTGTGCTTTAAAAAGGCATAATAACTTTTACCTATGGCGGTAGCGCATGTGACTGATAAGGCCAATTTGCGCTGTAAATGTCCGTTCACAGTGGGTGCATGTGAACACATGGTCATTTCCACCATCATGCACCATCTTACGTCTCAAACGATCGGTGTGTGACTTATCTGCAATAATTTTCTCCTTTGTCTTTTTTCCATTTCTGATGTTTGCCCTCCATGCAACACGTTCAGCGGCAACTTGCTCCCAATGTGCGTTATCATCATATCAATGCCTGTATCAATCATGTCCCGCTTACACACATCTTTGTATCGTAGTAGAGGCCGACCCTGAGATCTCGTACCCATCTGTAATTCACCAAAAAAGATGTCCTTTGGTGTTCTACCATCATCCATCCTACTAAGATGTCCTATCCATCTAAGTCTACGAAGACTGAGCATGGAATAAACCGTCAAACAACCTGATCTTTCCAATACTTCAGTATTTGTGATTTTGTCTTGCCACTTAATACCAAGAATTCTTCGCAGACACCGCATATGAAAGCTGTTTAAACGTTTCTCTTGGTGTGAGTAAGTTGTCCAGGTTTCACTGCCATAAAGAAGAGTACTAAGGACACAGGCTTGATAGACAAGGACTTTTGTTTTGGCAGTAAGCTTCCTGTTCTCCCACACTCTTTTTCTTAACCTGTTCATTGTTGTTGCTGCCTTACCAATCTGGATGTTGATTTCCTGATCTAGGGATAATTTGATATTTACCACTGATCCTAGATATGTAAAATGGTCTACCATTTCTAGTTCGGCGTCGTCAATAAAGATTGATGGTACCCCATGTGCACCTTGTGACATAATCTGTGTCTTCTTTTTGCTAATTGTTAAACCAAATTCAGAACAAGCATTGGAGAATGCAGATAGTAGACATTGCAATTCTTCCTCAGAGTGGGTCGTAACTGCAGCATCATCTGCAAAAAGCAACTCTCTGATAAGTACCCTCCTAATTTTGGTCTTGGCCTTCAATCTCTGAGCATTGTAGAGGCCGCCATCTGAGCGTGAGTGAATGTATATACCACCATCCTGATCACGAAAGGCATATTTCAGTAGAAGTGAAAAGTATATTCCAAAGAGGGTGGGAGCTAGTACACAACCTTGCTTAACTCCATTCTTGATTTCAAACTCTTCAGAAGTACTCCCTCCCAGCGACACTTCAAGACTCAGACAACATCACGAGAAGAATATTAACGTGAAAGCAGAACCTAAAAAAAAACCACAATATAAAAAGATTCCCGCGAACCGGATTTGAACCAGTGACCTAAGGATTGCTTCAATTCCAACTACAGTCCTCCGCTCTACCAACTGAGCTATCGCGGGAGATGAGAGGGGTGACTTTCTACAGAAGCCTTTCATTTATACATTAAATTGAAATAAAACTACATATTGTAGAATATTTAATATTTTTTCCAGATAAAATCTGTAACTAAATGAATCTACACTTAAATATAATTCCATCTTCTTTCCCCGGCAACTTCATGTCCTACAATATCTCCCGGAAATAGGACGGAAGCATCAAGGGGACAAGACTCGGATTTGTTTTGCGCATCAGTGGCAGACGTGAAGATCTTGGAGACTTTGAGGAGAATCATTCCAATGGTGATCTGATATCTGGGTGATGCCTGTCTCCTGATGCTGGTCTGGGTGGAAATATGACGAAATCTTACCTCAATTTGGAATAGAGACCCGTGAATGAAGCAAATGAGTTATCGATGTTAAAAGAGATAGAGAATACATTTATAGAGTGAGTGAGTCGCTTAACTGACTGCTGGTGAGTGAGCTGTGTGTTTGTTTTGATTTTTGCTTTGATCTTTGTTTGTTGATATTAAAACTGCTTGCTTTATAATTAATATAGTTATAATGTGTATGGTAATTATCATATTTAATTACCATTGTGAAAATTACGGTGCCCAAAAGAGATTGAAAAATATAATCAAAACGTATTCAAGGTTTGAAGAATGTATGTGTCGTAATTGACTAATACTAATAAATAAATAATATTATTATTAATAATTAATATCTTCTTCTTCAGCGTTCCGAGCCATTGAGGTTCTTTGCTGCAGATTAATTAATATGAATATTTTACATTTAATTTAAAGTTTAAACAAATAATCCAATATTAGTATATATATGAAAATATCCTGTTCAGCCGTTCTCGTGTATAAATATTGCTATAATAATTTATTAATTAGGATATTAGACCTACTAAAAATGGATGTACCGTGTTTTTTTTTGTTTTTTTTTAAACTTATGCTTTTAAAGCTATTTGTGAAGATTATATAATGTCTTTCAGACAATTGTCATACTCATGATTTAATATGCCCTCATCATTCCTGTCAGTATATTTACAGATTTTCAATATGTGACTTAAATTATTAGTATTTTACTTTGCAAATTCTCCTATATTGCTGAATCTTACCATGCAGTTTTCTGGGATTGTCTAGCAGGTTTTCCATTGTCATAGGCTTATTTTAAATGTAATGGGTCACATATTCAATTCGAAGTGACTATTCATACTCCAACTATGAATAAATTCTCCCTTTGTTCATACTTCAACTATGTATAAATTCTCCCTTTATTCATACTTCAACTATGTATAAAGACTCCCTTTATTCATAGTTGAACTGTCCCGGCTGGTCACGTGACTTAACGTACATGACGTCATCTGGACATGCGTGTAACTATATTATATATTTTCGTTGAATCAAAATCGTGTCCTTAGCAGCATAGTGGTAAGTGTCTCCGCCTTTTTCCATACCGGACAGTTTTTAAAAAAAAATTGTTCAGCAATTGATTGGGTGAAAGCGACTTTTTAACAAAAAAATATTAGGAACTAAAATATAGAACTGAGAAACTCGAAGCTTGTTAATAAAGTGTGCTCTATGGATCTGGGAGTGATCAAGCAAGGCCTCAGCAATAGCAGTGCCCTGTATGTTCTCTCCCTACCTGTCCCACTCTTTGGAGCATGTACTGAAGTAACCACATATCAGATACCTAGTAAATGAAGAACAAATAAGTTGGTATCAACCAATGCTAGTCTGATGATCTCGCTTTAGGCAACAAACAGTCTTTCCTAATGTTTTTGTGTATTAGGTGTTGGTTTACCTGTGTCTTTACCTTGCTGAACAAGAACCTGCACACTTATCTTTCTGTTCTTATCTGTCCTCTATTTTTGTTGTTTTTGGAAAGGCGCTTGGCCACCCGAACACGAATTCTCTCTCTCTCTCTCTCTCTCTCTCTCTCTCTCTCTCTCTCTCTCTCTCTCTCTCTCTCTCTCTCTCTCTCTCTCTCTCTCTCTCTCTCTCTCTCTCTCTCTCTCCTTCTCGATCTCCCTCCCCCTCTCTTTCGTGTCTTTATCACTTTTTAATATCTTTCAACACATCTTTCTCATATCTCTGTCTCTCACACTATCTTCGTTATCTATCTCTCTCTCTTTTCAACTTGCTTCACATATACCAGGTTTTCCTGCACTTTATATGCATAGCATTTCCTTGTTTGTTTGTTAATTCATGAGGCCAGTCAGTCGAAAGCCTGGTGTTTGTATTGTCTAATCATGTCTCTCTGAGGTGACGCATATTACTGTCAGCTTGGACCAGAATTATCAGGACATAAAAAGTAGGAAATAGTAGGTCGGTAACATAAACAAATATGGATGCCTGTAAACACTAAGTGTACAGAAACGCAAGTTAACAGTTCTTGAACTCGCCTGGGGACACAAAATATTATTCTTGATATTTAAACAACCAGAAAGGACTAACGTAATGTCACTAATTATGAAGCTCAGTTGTATTCATATTTCAACTATGTATAAAGTATCCCTTTGTTCATACTTCAACTATGTATAAAGTCTCCCCAATTCAATTAATGGTATCCTTTGAAGTTGAAATATTCCAGTAAATACTATTCTATGTAATTCATCTAGCACTTAGCACAATTGCCTCCTTTTATAGTAAAATAAGTTATTTCAATTGTAACCTCAGTATTGTTTGTTGGTTTGTTTTTTTTTTTGTTTTTTTTTTGTTACTAGGAATTTTATCTAACTCCAAAAACAAATTGATGGTAATAAATGGGAAGGAGGGATGTGTTACAGTAGTGACTTAAAAGTTGTTAATATAGTGGTAGGCATGTTGTGTTTTATATAAAATTAAAGGGAATTGCAGAAGGAACACTTCCATTTCGATACTTTTCGAAGAGGTTAAAAATAGCCTAATAATAATGTTGAGTTTGTAATATATATTGAGAAGAATGGGGGAAACAATTATTCAAAATATTCATTTACCAATGTAATTTTTTTTTCCACATATCCTTTACAGGACATCACTGTCAACACCAGCATTTTACTGCTGTTGTTGATTTCTTGGCAAGATTACGCTCAGTAGTTTGCCATTGCTGTATGAGCGGCTGGCTCACTTATCCCGTAAGTCACCAATGCGATGAGAACCGCTACCAATTCTCACGCGCTGCGAGACCCTACATGGATAAACGGGGTTACGGAGAAAGTCGTTTAACCCCTCGGCCAGAGAGACTGCCACCAATGTAATACTTGATGATAATCCAATTACATTCACTGCATAATGGTAACAGCAACACTTTTTTTCACAAATATCACAAGAACTGCTCCTTATCACCATCAACACACAGTTATTAGATCAAAATGTGAAGTATGTAATTTTCACACAAGATGGAGAAAATAAGAAAACTACTTGACAAATTATATATATATATATATATATTATTTATGATTATTTACAATACTGCTTTATTCTTATTTTGTTTTGCGCTTTGTAATAGCAGTTCTATGAATATTATTCTCGTTGTCAGATACCATGTAAGATGATGAACTTTCACTGATATTTTTGTTTTCCCCATTACCACATACTGAATCACTACTGAAATACTGCACTCATGATCATAATTTTCCACAAAGGCATTTTTAAATCAGAATCACTGTCATCTAAAATTGTTTCGAACAATTATCTTGCTTGTCCCGATGTAAATCGATGAGATTGAGAATTAGTGGGCGATGCCGTTTCTAAATTCAGAAAATTAACCATCAAAAACAGATGTTTCTACAAATTATTGAGCCAGTGCCGGTCTCCCTGGCCAAGGGGTTAATGACTTTCTCCGTAATCCTGTATATTCCAGTGTGTAACGTAACTGCGCGAGATTCGGTAGCAGATCGCGCCGCGTTGGTTACTTATGGGGCATGTGAGCCGGTTGCTCAGAAAGCAATGGCAAACTACTGAGCATAATCTTGCCAAGACGTCAACAATCAGCTGAAAGATGCAGGTGTTGACTGCAATGTCCTGTAAAGGATATGCGAAAAAATAATTGAGCCAGTGTTGCGGTTAGTTTTGCGTTAAATTTGAATGTAAACAATATAAAATCATATTTCCATTTACTGAGCATGTTTCCATTTAATAAGCATTAAAATTGCAGAAGGTACAATAAAAGGAAGGAAACAACATGATTACCCTAGGGTAGCGATATATAAGCCATCGATAGACACACAAAATTGCATTTAAGAATAAATCATCCTTCGACACTTCATCAGTGAAGTACCTGGTGTGCTGGTGTTGGAGCATTCAACTATTTGTATGTATATCTTCCTTTCAAGATGTGATTCTACATTCATGTCCATTCTTCTGTTTTTTTAATTTGCTATATATTGTTTTTACTCAGAGCTACACATATTTTGTTATTCTTTGCTCTGCCTTTCTTTGCTTCTTTGTCCCCATTTCATTTCCATCTCCCATATGAAGTTTTAAATTATACCAAGTGACATAGGTTGAAGAGAGGCAGGTCTTTGGCGGCACTAGCTGATGACACAATCAGTCAAGTGTGTGGAATGGATCATGGTGCCACCTGACAATGAAGCATTGCATAGAGTTATTGTTGCATTTGATCCAAGGTGCCAGAGAATGGGCAGTGAGTGCTACAGAAGAATCTGTGCAACAACTGACAGAAGATAACTCACAATCTGGCAATGTAATTATTTACGTTCATGATCTATGGTACAAAATTAAAAGAGTGAAAGGCGTTCTATTGCCTAGACAAATGAACACTTTCAACATGTAGAATTAAATCTTCTGAATTCCTCAAGTTATATATGATATTACATGATGTTATAAACTTTTTTTTCGTCTTATTTTTTTAGTTTTCAACTGATTTGTTTACTTGGTTAAAATTGTGTATTCTGGATGAGTGTTGTCTTCAATTACTTTGCAAGTGTAATGTATTCTTTGTCTTTTCTTCTAAGATTTGATGGAATTAATTCTATTGCTACCTCTAGTGTCTCCACTGATGTTGTCCTTGATATGCTGGCTCTCATACATACAGTATTATCGCTAGACTATTAGCCAATTATTGACAGAACAAAACAATATACTGTGACTCAGAATGGTACACAATCAACTTTGCAGCCACATATCTCAAATTAAGATTGGTAAATCAGCCATGTGCACATTTGCATTGAAACCCCAGACATTAGAACTTCAAGACTCTCCCAATACAACATATCAAGGCAAACCTTCTGGTCTAGAAAAACAACAGTGGATGAAAAGCTAAGCATTATTGGGTGAGCTAAGACTGAAGTTTATGCAAGCGACAACATTGTAGGCATAGACAATTTATTTCAAGTGAATGAAGGAAGACGAAGACGATACCTGTAACAACAAGATCAACAACCACTACAGTTAAAGAAGAAATAAAGGTACAAGGGCAAGTCAATAAGTAAGTCACACAGTTCTGTGAGATGGCAGATAAATGTAGTTGGTGTTTTCTACAGGTGTCATTGGGTGACAGCAACATCGAACTTTATATTCCTGTTCATTAGGTGGCGCTAGGTGTCTCATGCGCAGCGCATAAACAAAATGTCGACTGTACTTAGAGTGTACAACCAAAGAGCATTATGCTGTTGTGTGTTTTTTGTGGGCAAAAGGACTGCCTGCAAAGGACATTAATAAGGAAATGCTTCCTGTTTATGCTGACATATGTTTGTCCCGTAACGCAGTGCTTAGCTGGGTAGAAAAATTTTCTAAAGGCCGCTCTAAAATTGTTGATGAAATCTGATCTGGTTGTCCTGTTGAGATTGCAACAGAAGCAAGCCACTCCGCACGAAGCCTGCCCGTCCTCACCTTCGTCAGCATGCTTTCTGAGTCAGTTACAATCACGATGTGCGTGTGTGTCGTATTCTCCATCCAGCGGAGAACCGCAGTGACTGCCTCCACCTCCATTCTTAAGCTGGATGTTGTGGTATCATAAGCCATGCTCTCCTGCACCAAACGTCGACCATTAGCTTTGACTATGAACCCCCAGCCACTTCTCTCACCTCTTGACACCAAACCATCTGTGTAGATAATCACATCACCCGAGTGAGCATTGTCCTGAATTAGTTGCTGGATTTCCACTTCCGTGGCCCCTGCTGGCCACTCCCTGCACTCCCGGCTTAATGTGATTATAACTCTGCACAAGTCTGACTGCTCCGCTGGCACTCTGACCCACTCCTCTCCACGCCTAATGTTCTCCAAGGGGCACACCTGTCTGATCGTATCTTCCGCCTGAGCCATCCATGATTTCCCTCTTATCAGTCGCTGACCCTTAACTGCGTCCAGCGCCTCATGCAGTGGGTGGTCTGAGTCTGCAGCTACTCTGAGGTATGCCTTCGCCTGCATCACCTTGAGCCTACCAGCAACAGTCGGCAGACCAAGGATGTAATGCATACACACTACTGGGGTGTCTCTGGTGCATCCCAGAATGACCCGCATAGCTTCGTTCTGTATGCGCTCTAACTTCACCAGCTGACTCTCTGAGACAGTGAGCAGTCCTAATCCATAATCAATTACTGAGAGGATCAAGTGCTGGTATTTTCAGGCAATTGTCATTAGTTACTCTGGCAATCCAAGGAATTTGCAACATTCATTTCAGGAACCAAATCTCTGTTACTTCCAAGTTCCTCCTAATTTGTTCCTTTACACTCCAAGATTCACTGCCATACAGCAAAACAGGTTCTTTTTAGCACTTCAGCACTCTCTTTCTTACATTCAATTATAGTGACTTATTGCATAAGATACTTTTCATTTTCTGTAATGCAGCTTCTGCTTGCCCTATTCTGCTCTTAATCTCTATTGTGCACCTCCCATCTGTTGTTATAAATGCCCCTAGGTATTTAAAATTATCCACTTGGTTAAGAATTTTCCCTTCTATTTCTATTTCACATTTTGGTGTTACATTTTTCTGTGATTATCACCATTGTTACTGTTTTCTTGATGTTTGAGGAGAGTCCTTTCTTTGCACTCTCTGTTACTACAATGTCCAACAATTGTTGTAGATCTTTTGCATTATCCACCACAATACTGTGTCATCTGCATAGCGTGTATTGTTTATATTATAACCCCCGATTAATATTCCTGGCTTCTCTTTGATCTCTCTCATTATTACTTTATGTGAAGATACGGGAATATTTATGGAGATATCCATGTGTAATGAAAGTAATCCTTTACAAACCAGACCAAACCATTATTGTCACTACTTCCATAATTGCTGTCTTCATGTTAATCTTTAATTCAGCTTATGGTGAATAACTGTTCTAAGCAGACATTTTATTGAGGGCCTGTGTATTTTAAAGTGAAGTTGGGAGAAAATGAAAGAACAAAAAAAGCAATCTAGAGGCCGTGGAGTGCTGGGAAAATTGCTGCGGATGTCAGTTCATCATTATTGATCTGAGCATATGAATGTCCCCTCATTTATCTCTGCTGGCGTTGCCGTTACTGAGCTTGTGTGTGGGCACAAAATCATTTGGACTTAATGATAATGACAGGAAGGCAGACGCTTTGTATTCTCTCAGTGTCATTTTTATTTATATGGGGATTGAGAAGTGCGGCTGTTTTGTGCAGTTGTTGTTTACAAATCATTCTGCTGTGTGGTGTAGTTACCTGTAAATTTGTTAAGTATATTCACTTTGTTTGCTTTCTTCATTGATGGAGGCAGTAGGGAAGTAGTAAGCAGCCAAGGGTCTTTCTCCATGCCATGAGGTGGATCACATATGTTGTGCTAGCCATGTGTGTGTGTGCGTGTGCGTGCGCAGTCTGCATCGGATGAGTGATGTGGACAGTATCACACAGGCTGCCTTTACCTCCCAGTACATGTTCTAGTACCCTGTTTAGACAGGGTCAACCTTGCAGCAAGTCTAGGTCATTTTTATTTTAAATTCCCAGGCTCAGTGACGATACAAACACCTGACCATTGGGCTTGCAGTAAGCATTCTGCCATGGCTCCCCTAGAAGGCAGTACTCCTAATACAGTAATTCTATTATGTCTTAATGGTAGATGTTCATTCCCCAGGGATGAGTCAAGGAAGGATCAACTTTGGGGTATTCTTCCTTGACTCATCACTGGGGAATGAATACCTATCAGATAACAAGACATACAAGAATTATGGTATTCAGAGTATTGCCTTCTTTGGGAGCCATGGCAGAATGCTTGCTGCCAGCCCAATGGTCAGGTGTGTGTATCTTCACTGAGATTTCGTGCCATATTTTTATAGATCCATCTGCGCTTGATGAGCAGTGTGGTCAATATTCCGTCAGCTGCCTTTACTTCCCAGGGCATTTTATGGACCCATTTCTTAGGTTGGGTCAGCTTGGAAGCCCTGATTAATCTAAAAAACTCACCTTGAAGGGATTCAAACACATGACCTACAGGTAAACATGCTAGCTGCTGTGCTGCCGCAGCTATTTCCTAATAATGGCGGAGTGTAATTTGTCTCCAATCAGTGCGGCTTTGGAACTGACCCAGCCTTTGTTAAATGGGTACCAGTTATTTTCTAAGAAGGGATGACATCGAATTAGGAAGGCAGCCACTGACCACGCCATTATGTCACTGTATAGTATATGCGAGGGACTAGCACTGTAAGTCAATAACTGCTATCAGGTTTTTTTCATCTTACTATGACTATCTTTCACATGACGTGTTATTTTGACTGGTTATTTTTTTACAAAAAATTATTTCTGTCATTTGTCCATATCTTTTATTTTGTTTGTACTTTTTTTTTTTTTTCAATCTTCTTGTCTTTGACTGCCCAAATACTCCAGAATTTTTTTTTTCATTTCAATTTGCACTGTATTTATTTCTGTGTCCTTCATGTTTGCTAACCTATCTAATTTCTCATTAATAAAAATAAAACAATGAACAAACACACGCATACATACAAAGTTTGTGATATGAAACTCATGTTATGCCTTGCTTGTTTACACTGAGCTGTTAATAAGAACAGAAATATCACTAATGAGAATATCCAGTGTGAACAAAGTTTGCGTAGCTTGAATTTTGAGTTAGAGACTGTGTATGTGCACGTTTCTTTCTGTGTGTCTGTGTTTTGATTTTTTTCTTCATTGTTAGACCAAATGAAGCTTATGAGAATGTTATGTAAGCATTATTATATAAATTGTTTTTTTTATTCAGTCAAGCGTAATATGTACATATGCTACGACTTCTAGTGCACTGGACTGATTTTTGTGTGCTTCAGCTTTCCCTATTACCAGTGTCCCTTGCCTTCATGCAAACCCACTCCGACTTCAGAGGTACTTGTAATTTACATCCCCATGTCAAGGACAAAAAGTCAGAAGTCAACATTATAGTCCGACTGACCGGTGGAGGGGTTGAACCTGCTACTTTGACTTCAGCACACAGAATGTTTAAGAAGAAGCTTTCTTATCCATTCGGTCATGTTGACCTTATATTTGTATGATATTTTATTAAATTGTGATCAAATAGGCCAGATTTCTTATATATTGGCACAATCATGGAACTTTCATAGTCATCAGTATTCTCTGTTACATAGTTATCTATCTATGTTGTGTTTGTTTTCCTTCTGTAGTTAACTCCTGTTAAGAAAACACATGTTTATTGGTGATGTTTTATTTAAGGAATTTAAGTATACTTTTATTTGAGAATTTCCTATGGCCATTAAAGTGGTTGCAGCATCTGTAGTTTAGTTTAATTTTTTGTAGTATTTTATCTCATTATTTTTGCTGTATTTTCTCCTTCTATTTTCTGGCTTTTTTCTCTCCCTCTTCCCCCATGAATATTGAGTTATTTACAGGTTCACATGGGGGGAGGGGGAGAATCCATATTCACGAATAATTCCTGCATGAACAAAACAATCAGAAACAGAAATGGATTCCATTTATGTCTGAGTCACTATAGTTTATGTGTCTGTTTGCTAGTGTCCATGCTAAACTTATTTTTTTTTTCACACAAAAATGACAATTTTGGGTCATTTATTTGTGATTTTAATGTTGTCTTTATTATCAACATTCATGAGTTGTCAGTTAATTCTGAAATGACAGTACTAATGTGTTTACTAGTGTAATTACTAAACAGTGACTCTTCAAGAAAATTAACAGTGTGTAATTTATTAGTTATTTAGACACTATGATGGAGGTTTCACCACTCAATTAACTTTTTGATAGAAGTATCAACAATCATTGTTATTCCATGATGGAAGTATCAACACTCAGTGTTGTTCCATGATGGAAGTATCAACTCTGTGTAAGTTAACCATAACTGTATTTCACAGAGTGAGAAACATTCTTTGCAGTGCATATCTCCTCTTCAGGTATAAAATAGCTCATCTATCTATTGGTGTATTGGTTTTCTGGTAAATGTAGGCTGCATTTCTATTAGTGTAGCACTGTTTTGGTAATTTATTGTGTTCTCATCACCGTTACCAGGATTTATTTTGGTACCGCTTGATTCTGTAATGACAGAACTATAAATCTGAAAGTTACATAAATAGACTCCGTCAAGCTTTCAGTTGAGAAATATTTCACTGATAAAATGAAGTCTTATAGTGTAACACTTGTAGAGGGCACTGACAAGGTGGACAAAGTTACAGGTAATTATTATATGTGATTGCAATATGAGAATGAAATCTGTGTGATTTTTTTTTTCCAATTATAAATATATAGGAAAGTTTATTGTGTTCTTGCGATTGTGTAAGTTTTAAAGATTTGCTAGCATATATCAGAATGAGAAACTTAGTTCTTCTGTTTCATGTTCCAGTTGGTGATTTTTTTTTTATGTGGTAGATGTGCAGTCTTCTCTCGTGGGCCAGATGCTCAGTTGTTATTGTGAGTTCATGTTTATGAAGGGTTTCCTTAATGTCATCAGTCCATCTCTTCTTCTGTCTTCCTCTGTCTCTGCCGCCCTCATGTTGTAATATGTTTATGTAGCTGGTAGATATAAGGACATTCTTGTTAGATGTCCAAACCACTTTATTTAACTATGTATTCTGTGCATGAAGTGTTCCCACGTTTTGTTTGATGTCATGTCTCAGTGATCGCTATGGGAGGGAAAGGCCGGCCATCTATTCCTCTGTGCAGTCAGGCCTATAAATTGTGATGGTGCTAACACTTAAAGTACCCCACTGCAAATTTATTCTATGGGACCTTGTTTTACAAAACATACTGCTGGTTGTTATAGAGTTGTGTTGATCTGTTTTGTTATTCTTTAGACTAACATGGTTACTGGGTTCTTCTGGTTCTCTGGCTGTATGGGGATTATGATGAAAACATGGCCACTATGACTGAAACAAACCGTAAGACAGGGCAGTCAGTGACCACAGACTCACTGCTTGCTGTACATATATTTATATATTTTCACAATGTCTATAGCTACTGTGGCACTCTCAAACAGCGCTGTGCTTAACACACAGTGATAACCCTATGCCAATCCTATGTCATTTTTGTCTGTTTTCTTATACTGTGGATGGAGTCATCATTTTGTTGTTCTAAATGATATTTTCATATTGTCCTATAATAAGTCTGCCTCTTCACGTAAGCAATGCTTAACTATAATTTATGTTGGTCGATGTCATGTTTCTTCCTTCACTTAACATAGTTATAATCTGGAAACAAATCTCTTGCTTGACAACAACATATTGATTGATTGCACTTTTACGATGCAAACCGTACAAATGGTATCTTCAGCAACATCAGGGATGGAATACTTTTTTTTTTCCGTGCTGTAGTTTGACTCGGGCAGCTAATTTCCATTCTGGGTCACATCTTTTAGACAAATCATTCAGGCAGCACAGTTTTAAATGAATGCTAATCTCTTATGAGCCATACATTCCCCTGATGGCCTCTCATCCCTATCCGCAATTCGCTAAACTGCATGTCTCACTTGAGTTGAGTTGAGTTAAGAACTGACATCACTGCACTCAGGACATTCCCATACGTGCTCCGTCCCCTCGTTCAACAGCCAGCGAAGAGTCATACTACTAATTGTTCCATGTCTCACTAACAGAAGTGAGCAAATTGTTAAATGAAAATCCCATTTCATCTATTTTCTATATTTTTTATTTATTTTGCTCTCACTTGCTTTGAACTCAAATTTAATCCATACACATTACTTCAAGTAATGCTGGACTGAATGCGGATTAGCTTTTCCCTATTAACAGTGGCCCTCGTCATCTGGCAAACCCACTCTGACTTCAGAGATACTTGTAATTTACGTCCTCAAGTCAAGAACAATGGGTCACCATATTAGTCCAACTGTACGGTGTAGGGTTTGAACCCCTTATCTTGGCATCAGCATACCGGATGTTTAAGAACATGCGTTCTTATCCATTCGGCCATGCTGACCTACTTTTCTATAATATGACTATAACACTAGTGTTGTCAGGAGGATTTTAGAAAGACTGGAGCTTGAAGGTTTCTTACTCTAGAGCAGTCACCATACAATGTGCAGGTTAAGATGGATATTTCACTTCCTGTAGACAAAACTAGTATTCCTTCCCAGAGATCAGAACCTGAGACTCATCTGAGACCAGTACCCTAACCACTTAGTCACTGGCTGCTCAAAGACAGATATAATTGCCCATTCTTACATATTTTTCTACAATTTTTTTCCTAACTACAATTATGATGAAGAATCGCTGACACTCCACTCAGGACAAGCTGAAGAGTGCTCAGTATCTCCCAGCTTAAGTCAAAGTGTGTGGATGCTGATTGTTCCTGTTGCGAGCTGATTAGTTGCTCGCCAGAACCTGCCCCATAAACTAACTGTATGTATGTGTATTTCAACCACAGTTTTCAAACAATTTCAGATGAAATGGCAGACCTTCAGGCCACCATAGAGATTTCTGTGGAGCTCAACAGATTCTTTAATGTGGATCTCTTTCAGAGGGGGTAAGGTTTTTTTTATGTATAGACCCTGTTAGGGCAAAACATTGGACATGTTTTATACCTCTTGGGTGTGTTTTATTTTTCATTTATATAAATTTGTTCTGTGTTATGTGACGGCCAGAAACACGCCAATGTCATCTTTCTTCTGTATATCTACCATTCTAGGGCCTGAATTGCTGGTCTCTCTGGCGAAGGGGTTATTGACTTTCTCCGTCATCACGTATATCCACATAGGGTAACGCAGCTGCACGAGATTCGGTAGCGGATCACATCACGTTGATTATTTACGGGGGTATGTGAGCCGGTCGCTCAGAAAGCAAAGGCAAACTACTGAGCATATTCTTGCCAAGACATCAACAACAGCGGTAAATTGCTGGTGTTGACAGTGATGTCCTGTAAATAGGATATGTGGGGGGAAAAGGGCCTGAAAATTATTTTCTGATTGCTTGCTCATTGACCATGCTTTGACACCATTTAGTAGTGTTGAATATAACATTGGACTCTTCTCATTTTAGGTTATTGTACATCTAGATATGGTAATACCATTTTCATACTGTTGATTGTATTTTTTTGGCCACTCCTGTTCCCCTTAGCATGCTTACCTGTCATCCCAGTGGTTATGTGTTTGAATCCCCATCAAGGCAGATGATTTAAATATTGTCTGGACTCCCAGGTCAACCCAGCTGAAGTATAGGCGGCTGACATGATATTAACCAGTCACCCATCAAGTGCTAATTGTTCAATAACAGTATGGAGTTAGTACCACATACCCTACGCACTTCAAGGGTTGTGTATTTAACCTGTTCCCTATATGGCTTGCCTCACTTCTGCTGCTGTATGTTATTACATGTCCGTTTCATGTATAATGAAGTTCCTGATTAACCAAACAAACATTGAACAGTCAAAAGCCCTGGTACATCCAGTGTAGCTTTATTGTGTAATTATTCACAGCTCACTGTATAAAGTGGAGACTGTCAAAGAATGTTTTACACCTGCTTTTGTTTTAACCTTTCCATTAATAAAAGCTTATTCATCATCATTGATTTTTCCAGATATAAGGTTGCGTAAAGTACCTTTCTCGTGCTAAGCATTGATTAGCTATGAATTTATTCTTGATTGAGCGTGTCATTTCATCGACACACTTTCTCGTTAAAATCTTTTTTCTCCCTCTTGAAGAAACCTTTCCTTTTTTCCAATACAAGCTTTGCTTTCTTCCTGTCTTATTACTGTCTCATTATAGTGGTGTGCTGGATAGTACACTAGCTTGCCAGTGGTCCAAGTTTAGTCCCCAGTAAAGGAGAGATGTTTTAAGGCAGACACATGCAGCCCTGACTTGGAGGTCAACCAGCCTTGTCACAGTGGCTTGAAAAGAATAGTGTACATTGGAGCAGTTATGGAGATATCAGTGTGCAATGAAAGTGATCATTTACAAACATCAACCTAAGCCACTGTATTGGTAATTTAGTGCACTAACAACCATACACCGGTCTCCGTGGTGAAGGGGTTACGGGTGCGATTTGTATACCTGGGTTCGGAACACAGCAGTGCTGGTTTTTTCTAAAAAGTTATAGGTGCCGGTCGTTCAGAAAGCAACTACTGAGCGTAAAACTTGCCCAGGAATCACGAACAGCCAAAATGCTGAGGTTGACTGCCACATCCTGTGAAGGACATGCAACTAAATTATTAACAACCGCACAACTCTTGACTCCTGAGATACAGTAGCACTGATAAACCAGGGTCAGATCCTATACTGACCAACCCATCTTTTCATGCCATCCCTCCTGGGTCATTTTGAAACACTCACCTGTTACCTGACTATCACAGGTAGGTTGACCATAATCTCTGTTGTGATGGACTAAAAAATCTGCAAGATTGTAAGAGAATCATAGAAATTCCTCATGATGATGGTAGGAAGTCAGCACCCATGTCATGCACATACTGTTTAAATTGAAGTCATACGAGAGTGAACAATTACGATAGGTTTCTAACAACAAGATGTCTATAGATCCTGTCATGAGATACAAACATTTCACACATGAGATGTTTTATTTCAAACATTGTATCATTTTCATTTTCGACATATTTATTTCAGCTGCTATCAGATCCAGGTTGTTCTCAAAACACCTCTGAAGTCTCTTGTACGGGTTGAAGTCAGTGATAATAAAATCAATGCTCAGAAAGGTACAAGTTTTACTCTATATACTTCATTGTTTTATTGGTGATCAGAGATGTTTGGCAATTTTATTTATCACCAGAATGAGTGTTAGTACATATATATGAAAGTTTTACCTAAACAAATGTGAACAATTGAAAAGTCTCCATTTATTTTTGTTATCATTTTTGTTTGCTATTGAAGACTTGTAGCTGCAGTGCCCTTCATTATTTGTGAAGCCGACTTTCACTACATTTATATTTTTCTTTTTAATTTGTTATATTACGGCGTGACTGTAAGAGACAGAGCAGCTTAAGGGGTATAGTGTCCCCTCCTAGCTGAAGCAGAAGTGGTTCAATTCACAGTATGGCATTATGGATTTTTATAAAATAAGTCCTGATCATGGGGTAGTGGATCAAATATCTAGCAAGACAAGGGCAAAAAGCTTGAAGGATGCCTGTGTACATTGCATGCATTAAAAATTCCTTCAGCAGTTGGAAATATAAAAGAGTATGCCAAATAGACCTTTCCTTTTTCTTCATATAATCCATGCTGTGCGGCATTGATGATCATGCCTGTCCACAACCTACTGTCTCTTGTGCTGCAAATCATTTCTGATACCCATGTTCCCCCATCCCATGATGTCAAACTGTCTAGCATCTTCTCTCTTGGGCTCACCCTGCCTAAATAGGCCTCTAAATTTTCAACTTTTTCAAAAACCTATCCACCGAAGAATATTTAAAGTTTGTGTGATTCAGGCATATACATATATGAATCTTTGTCTGTGCTATGGAGTTTGAATGCTGTGGTTAGATTCTCCTTGTGTTATCTGACCAAAGAAAATGTAGCACTTATGGGCATATCCATGTACAAATAATGTGATACACGCGCAGGACGGCTGAATTTTCATAATAGAGGACATAGGACACTTGCACATGAAATTCACAAGATGTTAATGATAAACGATAGTCCACTATCAGAAATACAACAAGCCGTGGCCTTGCCTAGCCACAGAACTTGGATTTTAGGACACTTACAGTTCTCTTTCAATCAAAGATACTAATATCAATAGGAGGAAGATCAGAAAAAAATGTATAGTTCATAAAATAAGTGAAAAGGATTCTTTATTTACACCTTGCGGCGTATTGGGTAATATGATGCTGGTCCCACATGTTTATAGATCAGTCAGTGCACACTGGGTGATGTGGTCATTATCACACCAGCCTCCTGTATTTCCCAGCACATTTCCTGGTGTCCATTTTTGGCCGGGACAAACTGGGAGCCCAAGTCATTTTAAAAAATTCACCTCCGTGGGGGTTTGAACACAAGACCACTAGGCTGATAGAGGCTGCTAGCCACTGTGCTACCGTGACTCCCGTATAACTAATGCAGGTGTAAGTATGCTCATCAGCATGAATGTCATGAAGTACAACAGATTAAAGTGGTTTTGGTATTGTTATGCTAATCAGTCCTGGCAGAGGGGAAAGATATAACATATTGATCCCAGGAATGCTAACCTAAATAAAAAATGCACACTAGGGTGCCTAAGGGTGCCTAACCAGACACACCACAATTATGTCTGAAAAACACTTTAGATGAACGCAGAAGAAGAACTTGATGATTACAGAAGTTCTTTGTCTGATGCATTGTATATGAAAGAACCAATTCAGTCAATTGAAATAAATGAAATGTTAGCTTTGTTTCAAGGAAATTCTCCGCTCTTGGCTTTGGGTTGGAGTCTGTTGTCAGTGAAGTACCTAAAACCTATGAAGAAAACATGACCAACCTTGGCCTAATTCTGGCCAGTCCTGTGGACTGTGCTGAATCATGACCAGGTTACAATCTTACATGCCTCCCCTCAGATGACAAGTTTCAGTGTCGGTCCTACACACACCGCTGGTTTCTGAGCTTGGAGAGGGGAAGGGAGAGCGCTACAACACCATCCTAATGAGGGTTGCTTTAGTACCAGGTCATTTGTGAAGTCTCTGCACCAACCCACTCAGATAAATGTAAAGTCCTTTTCAGGGCTCTGACTACCTGAACATCAGCACATTGGATAGTTAAAACTCACAGTATTCCGCAGGATTCTCAACCAACCAGCCAACCATAATAGAAATTCCTATCCTCTCCAGATTCAAACAATAAAGTATTTCACTGTATGTATGTATATAAATGAAAGCATGCTATATTTTATTCTGTACATATATAGTAAAGAACTAAATAAGAGGGAACTGAATATCAAGAACTGAAGCAGCAAAGCTGGGGATAGAGAGATCTGTAAACAGCCTGTGCATGTGGTAAAGAAAACTCATGAAACTGAAAGAATAAAGAATAAATGCAGCAGAAATTACTTAAAAGATAATGCCTTTCTGGTCATCTTGCTCCATGATGATTATGTCAAAATCCTCATCTCGTGTTCATTAAGCTGCATCAAACATCAACCATTTAACTTGCATAACAAACTATTTCTTTTTAATAACTGCTGATTTTGAAACTTGGTCATAATATTGATTCTTTTGTTTTGTCTCACTATTATTATTCCTGGTAAATCTTTTATGAAGCTGGCAATTTCCTCTTCAAAACACATTTTTTTAGCACTGTGTTTATTCATTATTGACTTTCCAAGGTCATTGCAACTCCATATAAATTGATTATTATGGCATGTCAGATCGAACGAGTGAACAAACAAACTTATGAAGTGTGATCCTGTTGGTTATTTCCTTCAAGACTCACACTTTATGCAAAGCAATTTATTTGATTGTTAAGACTTTTTTTTTTTCTTTTTTTTTTTAACGTTGCGTATCCCTTACGGGATGTTGCAGTCAACACCAGCATTTTTAAGCTGCTGTTGATGTACTAGGCAAGTGTTACGTTCAGTAGTTTGCCATTACTTTCTGAACGACCGGCTCCCATACCAGCACATTATAACACAACGCGACATGGTCTGCTGCACAAATCGGTCGCAGCTGAGCTTCGAACGCCTGGTACCCGGCTCACGAACCGCGTTCGCAAGCCTTTAGCCACCAAGCATAAAAGGACTCCGTCTCATTTGGAACCATCAGAAAAACACTGGTTATTACATATTAGTGCCGTCTCCTCAATCTTTCTACCCAATCCCACATGTGATTCAAAATGCCAGCAGTCAATTTTCTTGTTGTTACATTAATTGCTGTGATCTTCTTCTTCAGGTGGCTGACCTGGAGAAGAAATACAGATCATGGCTCTCTAATCCTCTGTGTCAGCTACATTTTGATGAAGTTGGTGCTGCTTATACTATTTGTCGCAGCTGCTCAAGTTGTCCACATACATCTTTCTTTGTCTTCCTCTACCTTTCTTGCCTGGTATTTTCCCCACATAAAGCTAATTTCTCTATTTCACCTGTTCTGTTGATATGCCCTGTAGATTTCAATTGTCCTTGTGGTTTTTATGAGAAACCTTGTAACACCAGCAGCTCTCAAACTTCAGTGTTTGTCTTCTTCGCTGCCCGTGATATTCTGAATATCCTTCTAAAAACCATGCTTCCATTGCCTCCAGTCTCTTCATTTTGTTACTCATTATGTTGCTGTAATGTGTTCACATTGTCACCATTAGTTTCTGCTAACATTTAACACTCATCAGCTCTAGCATGCATGGCCGGGTTTTATAGTCATTTCATCTCTTCAAGATCTTAGGTGGACTAACAGATCAATGACAAAGAATGTTTCATGTGACATTTTGGCAGCTGCAGTAGCACAGTAGCTAGCACGCTTGCCTGCTGGCTCAGTAGTCATTTGTTCAAATCCACATCCAGGCAGATTGTGTTTGTTTATTGACCTAGACTTACAGACCAACTCAGCCTAAATGTTAGTTAGTTGCATATCCTTTACAGGACATCACAGTCAACCCCAGAATTTTTTAACTGTTCGTGATTTCTTGGCAAGTTTACTTTCTGTAGTTTGCCATCACTTTCTGATTGACCGGCTGTCAGAATCTTGCATTCAGCAATAACACAGGCTCGTAATCACTAACAGATGTGATACAAACACTGTCACAAAATGACTTTACGTGACACACTGCAAATACAATTCAAACACTTTATTCACACTTATCACTCATCACAACCATTACATGCATCGCACAATTACAATATCGATGCCATAATACAATCAATAGATATATCAATGCAATGTATACAACTCACAATCCTACATACCAGGCGCACAGTCTCCTATACTCACACAGGCTTTCTATCTATTGGCGTTCATACACACAAGTCATACGAGCACCATTCAATCCGTCTGTCCAGTACAACCGTCCCAAGCTGTCTGGCGCTAACCGCTGTGAGCTCTCGCTAGTCGGGGTTGTGTCCCTGCGTGGATTTCATGTCCCACGCATGCACCGACTGACCATTCCTGTCACAGCGTGGTTAGTGTCGCTCACAGGCGGACCTGGCCTTAATTGCCAGGCGTCGTTGACGACGACGCGGTAGAACTGGTAGGGAGATTATGACACCGGCACTCATTCTATTTTATTAAAACCAACGCAAGGTGGTCTGCTGCCACATTGCCCGCAGCTTGTTTTGAAAGCGGAATGCGAATTGCATCCGTAACCTCTTGTAATGGGTACCAGAAAATGTCCTGGAAAGTAAAGGTGGCCAGCATGATATTGACCATATCAGCCATCCAGTGCCGGTTGGTCAAAAATAATATGGGGCTAGCATCATATATTCACTAGGCCTCAGGGTGTGTAAAATGGTCCTTTATTTTGACAGTTTGCTACGAGCTGACACTAAGGTCAGTGAATCAGATTTGTAGAGATGTCCATGTGCATCAAAAGTGGTCCGTTACAAACCAAACCATTCCTTAGACATGGTTTAGTTATGGGTTGATTTGGTTCTTAGGCAATTAAGACAGCTAATAAGCTGGACACTGACTCTGGGTCAGTTAATTTACATAAACTATACCTTCCTAATCAATTTGATAAACTAATTTTCCATGTCTTGCGTCTGTAGACAGGGGACATAGGCTAAGTTGCCATATTGTGTGTCTTTATGGTGAACTATGTCTTCCCAATGGTGCAAGGAATGCTAACTTTCTATATCTTGTGACTTCAGAATATGGAATATGCTAAATTATCATACCCTTTATCTTTATATGGTGAACTGTGTAGAAGTGCTAACTTTCTGTTGTTAAATAACTATATATTATACCTTTTAAATGGTGAATTGTGTCTTCTCAAGACAATGTGGAATGCTAACATTCTGTATCTTGTGTCTTTAGAGTGTTGAAAATAGTCTTCCAACAGATTGTGATATGCTAAATTGTTGTCTTGTCATCTTTATTTGGTGAACTGTATCACCCCAAGGAAGTATGGAATGCTGACTTTCTGTATCTTGTGTCTTCAGAAGGTTCTCCAGAAACTGCAGCAACATACAAACCAAGTTGCACTGCCAAGACCCAGAAGTTTCAGATCTTGTACAGAAATGAGGAGGTGGATATTGGAGAGATATTCATATTTCGAGTTCACACACTGGTCGAGAGTACAAAGGTAAGGTTGGTTTTTACAGAAAATAATGGATTAGAACAGAGGTTCTCAACCTTTCTTGGCCCATGCACCCCTTCACCATATGTTCAGAATGTCATCTCTTCCCCCCCCCCCCCCCCCCCCCCCCCCACCTCTGCCCCTACACAGTATATGTAAAAATTGAAGCTACATTTAATAACACATACTAGAACAGTGGTTCTCAACCGATGGGGAATTTTAGGGTTTCCAGGGGGGGAATTAAGATTATTTCTAGGTCGCATTAATACAAGAACCAGTTACTTGATATTGTTTTTCCCTCTAAATTTTACGGTTCTGTACTTCTTGTCCTAATGAAATTCATTTTATAACGTAAGTAGACCCGCAAATCACGTTTTATGTAGATGTCTAAACTTGTTCTAGTATGTGTTATTAAATTTAGCTTCCATTTTTATGTATATTGTGTGTGTGTGTGGGGGGGGGGGGGGGGGGAGGTTGATTTATAGGGAGGAAATTCGAAGGGGGGATGACTATCTGAATATATGGTAAGGGGGGGGGGGGGGGGGGGCATGGGCCAAAAAAGGTTGAGAACCACTGTACTAGAAGTCTAGACGTTTGCATAAAATGTGATTTGCGGGTCTACTTATGTTACAAGATGAATTTCAGAAGGGTGAGAAGTACTGAACTGTAAAGTAAGTAGGGAAAAAACAATATCAAGTAATTGGTTCTTGTATTAACGCGATCTTGAAATAATCTAAATTCCCCCCCCCCCCCCCCCCCCCCCCCACCACCACCACCACCACCACCACCACCACCACCACCAGTTCAGATCCACTGGATTAGACTGTGTGGGTCAGCGGTTGTGGTTTAGGAGTTAGTGAGTGCAGTTTCACAATTATCCAACTTACGGGGTTGAGCGTTCAAAATCAGCCGCTCAGCAATTTGTGAGCAGATCGCTTTGCATTGATTTTGATGGTGTGAGTGTCGGTTGTTCAGAAAACAATGGCAAACTACAGAATGTAAAATTTCCTAATAAATCACAAAAAGCCAATAAATGCTCTGGTTAATCCAAAGTCCTGTAAAAGTACATGCAACTAATTATGGGAAATAATAATATAGGAAGTCATTGATAAAAGTGGATTTGATAAACGGACAAATTGTATATAAAATAAAAAATATATGTAAGAAAAGAAAAAAGAATACTTAATTTTACTATTTTAAGGAACTTATGACAGGTCCAACAAAAATTTACTTGATCCTTTAAAATATGCTCATGAGTCATAGAGGAAAGGCTCTAGTCCAGTGGTTCTCAACCCCCACCCCCACCCCTGGGGGGGGGGGGGGGGGGGGGGGTGATTTTTAGGCAAAACTTGATATTGTTTCCCCCTCCATACTTTACAGTTCTGTACTTCTCGCCCTTCTGAAATTAATTTTATAACGTAATTAAACCCGCAAATCACGTTTTATGTAGATATCTAGACTTGTTCTAGTATGTGTTTTTAATTTAGCTTCCATTTTTACTGTGTAGGGGAGGTGAGAATTTATAGGGAGGAAATATGAAAGGTGGGGGGGGGGGTGACGTTCTGAAAATGTGAAGGAGTGCACGGGCCAAAAAATGTTGAGAACCACTACTCTAGTCACAGGTGCTGAATTTTAATAACCCCACCCACAGCGCTTAACGGCCTAAGTAGAAGACAACAACAACAACTATTCTATGCTAATTATTATACCTACATTTTCTATTCCAGTTGGAGAAAAACCTGGAGAACCTTGACTTAAGACTGGAAATACAGTTATGGTGTAATGATGAGAATGATCTGTAAGTCTAATAATTCTGATGGTTGCTTTAATTTAAGGTTTATTTGTTGTTTGGAAGAATATTCTTAACAATTCATTCATAATAGATTCCATATGTATTGTTGTCAACCTATAACGCCTGGGGTCACTGTAATGAAACATCAAGAATCAAAACCCTCCATTGTGTCTTAAACGCAAGATTAACATAAAATGGATAATTCATTCTTTGATGTCCATGGCTTTTCTTTGCACGATTCATGAATCACTGAACAAATATGACTAAGTTGATGTGTAGTGAGCTAAAAGGACTACTGAATTTTGCAAGCAGTAAATGGTGTCACTAGTGGCAACCGGTTTATTTTTACCAGCCAATCGATGGTTAATTTTGGAATAGCCCTCATCTAATTGCCAACCCATAACCCCAGTAGTCACATAATGAAACATCAAGAAACTAAGTCCTCCATTGTTTCTTGAGTGCAAGATTAGCATATAATGGATCATTCATTCCTTGATGTTCTTAGTCCAGGCTTTTCTTTGTCTTCCATTTCGCCATTTGTATTAAACTTTCTGCTGCAGGATTGGTCTTTTAAAGTCCAGTTGTGGACAGGTGACACCCCCAAACCACACAGTTTTGATGCTTCACTTCTGATAGAATTTTGTTGGCATTCTATGGCCAGTGAGCTGGACTTTCCCTGCCCTTGCTCTAGGTCATAGCAGAAAGCAAGCTACAGCAGTTCTGACAAAGTTATCCACTAGGACATAGTTAAAGGCAAGCTGTATAGCTGTGTGATAACAGAAATCCTATCTGTAAGCTCAGTTATTGCTCCTAATATATGATGTGTATTTAAGCCTAGCCCATTGAGTCATATGGGTGCTGGTCGTTCAGAAAGCAATGGCAAACTATTGAACATAAACATGCCCAGGAATCATGAACAGCCAAAAAATGCTGGGGTTGACTGCTACGTCCTGTAATGGATGTGCAACTAACTTTATCTAGCATCCAGTCCACTATAAACTCATTTGCTGCGGGAGGCATAGCACTAAGTGGTGTGTGCCAAGTACCATGACAACATTTTTATTAACCAATAACCAATTAGTAATCCAACACAGCATTTCAGTGATATTTATATCATCTTCATCTGGCACAGAAGCACAACAACTGCACAGCTTCTGATTTAATATTCTCAGGTTGTGCCATATTTACTTATTTCTGTTATCCTTGAGTCTGTTGCCATGATGATCTTATACTGGTGATGCAACATTTATTCTTCGTCTAGAAAAATCCTGATCCAGATACGCCCTATGTCTACTTTTGGAACCTACATTGAGCTGTCTTAATCTGTGTCTGTAACCATTCTGAGAATTTTTTCTTGTGGACATGTGTTTTCAAAGTTGTGTTTGTATCAGCTTTCCAACTTCTTGTTGTTTAGACTCTACCCAGGTGTAAGACTGCCTCATAACCTATGCAGAGGCAAAGGGTATCATAAAAGGTCCTTATAGAACCAAGTGGGATACAGTAGAAAGATTATGCACATTATCAACTCCATCAAAGTAAACAAGTAATAATCTTCAGACTCCACACAGGCTCAAATACCGCTTGTTTAATCAACTAAAGATAGGATATACTGATTAATCTAGCCATAGAATTACTAACATGATGATTAAACATTTGATGCAAGAGTACCCAACGTACCAAGAACAGAGAAAATTATTTTGTCTGACACCCGCATCATTTGGCATCAGACTCTACGGAGAGGTCAACAAGCTCAAGTTACCTGCAGCTTTCTGTAAATATGCTCAGCCTGACAACTGAAGATGTATGAAGAAGAAGTCTGTACCCATTATTGCTCTGTCCTCTTCTTCTTCAACTCATACTAGAAGAATCAGAGCTGTGTGCATAAACTCTATATTGCCATCAAGGATCCAAATATACCAAAACCACACTTACTGTAAACGATTTTGTGTGCAGGTTGTCTCATTTTTAAATTATGTGGCCTATTCCATACAATTTTTAACGTATAGCAGGATTTTTACCATCTATGTGGGATGTGAAAACATTTCATACAAAACATGCCTGCAGTACAGCAGTTACACAATTGCATGAAATGTAGTTAACTTGTGAGAAAAGTATAGTTATGTATTTTATAACTTTATAAATAATACATCATTGTTGAATGTACCACATACATTATCATTACATTATATATTTCTTAGTGCGGAATCATCTGATGAAAAAATGGAGTTGGCGAGTTCCAGAACTTTACTGCTTCACCTGTCACCTACAAAGGGACTTCATCCACTCACTTCCAGTACTCTTTGATTACTTCCACCTTGCAGCAATTGAAATTGTAATACATGGTGTGCTTGTCTCAATACACCAGGCTTACCTTACGTAAGTGCTCATCATTTAGTTATTAGCAAGAAAGTGATTTTTATATTACTGTTCTACACCTTGATGTTACATTATTCAAACTATTATTTATTTTGGTGCCCTATTATATAGTTAGCTAAAACATTAGTTGCATATCCTTTACAGGATGTCGCAGTCAACACCAGCATTTTTTGCTGTTGTGATCTCTTGGCAAGTTTATGTTCAGTAGTTTGCCTTTATATAGTTAGTTAGTTAGTCTTTCCTCTTGAGCCTAAGGCGGCGCATAGGGCAGAAGTCCTGTCTCTCCATGCTTGGCGGTTCGCTGCTACCTGTCTTTATATAGCAGTGTATACATTTCTTTCCAGTGTATACCAGGTCGAGAGCTCAAAATCAGCCACAGGCAATTTGGGACCAGATCACTTTGCAATGATTTCGATAGTATGAGCATCAACCATTCAGAAAGCATTGGCAAACTACGGAACATAAAATTTACCTAGCAAATCACATCATCATTATCATCATCAAGTGCCCTGCCAGCTGGCGTAGGCGTACATGGCTCTCCACAGATCTCGGTCTTTGGTTTTCTGGATCAACTCTGCTGCTGATATTCCTCCGTGCCACCGTCTCAATCCATCCAGCATCATTTCTCTTGGTCTGCCTCTGCCTCTCTTCCCCTCGATCTTTCCGGTTGTCATGATGTTCTCCAATGCCTTTCTTCTCATCACTTGACCGAAGAAAGATGTTGTCTCTTTCTTATTGTCGTATATAATGTTCTAGTTTCATTAGCCTGTTTCAGGCAGTCGTCATTAGTTACTCTGGCAGTCCAAGGAATTCGCAACATTCGTCTCAGGCACCATATCTCTTTTGCTTCTAATTTCTTCTTAATTTGTTCATTTACATTCCAAGGTTCACTGCCATACAGCAAAACTGGTTCTACATAGCATTTCAGCACTCTCTTTCTTACATTCAGTGATAGTGGCTTATTGCACTCTTCATTTTCTGAAATGCAGCTTTTGCTTGCCCTATTCTGCTCTTAATCTCTTTTGTACATCTTCCATCTGATGTTATAAATGCCCCTAGATATCTAAAATTATCCACTTAGTTAAGAATGTTTCCTTCTATTACTATGTCACATTTTGGTGTCACCATTTTCTTTGATATCACCATTGTTACTGTTTTCTTGATATTCAAGGAGAGTCCTTTCCTTGCACTCTCTGTTACTTCAGTGTCCAACAATTGTAGGTCTGTTGATTTATCCACCACCAATACTGTGTCATCTGCATAGCATATATTATTTATATTATAACCTCCAACTAGTATTCCTGGCATCTCATTCCTGGAATCGCTATATAGGGAGAAGAGATCTGGTGACAAGACACACCCCTGTCATACTCCTAGCTTTATCTGTTCGTAACTACCCTCTTTATTTCCCATTTCAAATCACAAGGCCGGGATGGTTAACCTGGTCAACAAATGCCCGCAGAAGTCGGATGTGTCGGCCTAACGGCGCAAGAACGCAGCTTTGCTGTAAACAGGCATAACGCAATCACATCCGGGACAAAAAACTCTTGGATGAACGCAGAAGAAGAAGAAATCACTAGCTGTCAATAAATGCTGTGATTGATTGCAGCATCCTGTAAAAGGGCGTGCAACTAACTCCAAGTGTCAATGGAAGGACAGTTTGCTTCTTTGCTGCTTCAGCAGAAATCAAAAAGGTTCCTGCTGTTTGACAGTATGAATTGTATGTACCTGCTATAGTCTATTTACTTTTGTCTGCCCCAATATAAAATTCCATATCTCAGTAACCAACTGAGGGAAAATGATGAGATTTAGCATATAACCTTATCATTATGTCCATCCAACAAAAAAATTTTTGTTCTGGAGATTGTACAGCAGATTTCAAAGTTTGTTTATATGCGATATATAATTTACGGGTCAGAGATGAAGTGCACATTATTAAATGTATTACACCTTCACACGGAAACATTAGCGTTGAATAGTTAATTTTTATGTGGGACATGGGATTGGCCTTATGACAAGAGCCTCGCGTAGTGGAACGGGGCATTACTGTAAACAAGTTTGTTAGCGAGAAATCACTAGTTTTTCACCAAAACATCAAAGAAATGTCACCGCTTTTTGATTTAAGTTGCTTTTGGACCTATAAAATTCATATTCCTTTTATTTTTTTTCATATCCTTTACAGGACATCGCTGTCAACACCAGCATCTTTCAGTTGTATGTTGATTTCTTGGCAAGATTATGCTCAGTAGTTTGCCATTGCTTTCTGAGCGGCCGGCTCACATACCCCGTAAGTTACCGATGCGATTCGAACCACTGCTGATTCTCACCGTCATCACGTCACCGACGAGAGTATACGAGATTACGGAGAAAAGTCATAACCTCTAAGCCACGAAGCAAGCATATCCTTGTGTGGGGGTAAATATAAGACGGCAGGAAAAATTTCATAGTGATGCAACAGACAGTTTTCAAAATAATTGATCGTGAATGAAGGCATTCATTTCTGGACAGACTATAACGTAATTGGAGAGTTGAGGAGCACTGCCAAGCAACCCTCTTGACCACTGAAATGCTATGATGCATAGTTTGCAAAATAACAATATGCAGAATCATGCCTTGATTAGTGCCACATGGCGTTTAGACAGAATGACGTCATCGGAAAAGGCGGTAGAAAATCATATAGGGAAAACCCCACAAGAATCTAGGAAACTGTCGGTAAAGAACAAAAACGTCAGGGTGACGTAAGACAACAACAGGAGATCTTGGGGAATTCGTCTGAGGCGCGGACATATGGTATGAAGCCCGTGTTCGTTTGGAGTTTTGGTTGTGAGAAGAAAAAGCTTGGCTGAGGACTATCAGGTGGAGGATGTCTAACGAAGAAAGTGTCAATATCGAGCAGAGGATCTGAAGGCATGGAACACCTAGACAATCGGTGAAAATGAGAACAGCGAGATAGATTGAGCTCCTAACTACAGTCGGACATTACTGGGATAGAGTCGTAAATATTTTGTGTGAATGCCGTCCCTGTGTTAAAAGGGACAATTCATTTTCTCGATGAATCCATTGTATTGATCCAGCGCATCATTAAAAGAATGTGTGAGTACTGTTGTTTAGGATGGCGTCGGTTGATTCTTCGCATTACAGTTCAACATTTCATGTGAGTTTATTATTGCTTCAACGTTGACGTTGCCAATTTGATAATTGCGGGAGTTGCGTTGTGGCAGATGTCCGCAAGTGTAAGTGTTCAGAGAATTGTATAACAAATCGCGTTAGTAACGAATGTCCTTTGCGCCGATAATGAATTTATGATAGAGTGTCAGCAACAAATATATTCATGTTCGGTGTCATTTTCTTTGTTGACTGTTGTGTATCAAATGTGTTGAAGTGTCCAGTGTCAACTGTGTACATATTTCCACAAATAACTCAATGTGTGTATAATCTTCAATGTTTGTAGGTTGCAATGTTTTCATCATCGTTTCTTCGTTAATGCCGTGTCGTGTTCTTCAGTATGCAACAAATGGTGCGTGTAGTATAGTGTGTTCTTTCTGTGACGTGCAACTATCGACGTGAATATTGTGGCGTTCGTACATTTTTAGGCACGTCAGCTCTCTTGTATGTGTCCGATACAACGGTATATAACAATATGCGCTATCATGTTTCTCTTACCTTGCTCCGATATTTTAAGAATAACGCTATTCCTTACGAATTCCTGCTCTGTTTTCTGACTCAGTTCCTTATTTGGCCGACATATTTAAGCACCGCACCTTCCTGCGCTCTTTCAGTTCCCGTGTTGCACCGTGCGTTACTTTGAGTTGTGGTGTGCATTCATCTTTATTTATGCGTTCTTCACTTTCGACTATTCTGGTAGGGGTTATCTTGACAATAATTTACTTGATAATCAATATCTTGAGCACCGGATCGATGCCACCACATCTGCCACAATGCAACTCCCGCAATTATCAAATTGGCAACGTCAACGTTGAAGCAATAATAAGCTCGAACTGTAAATGCGAAGAATCAACCGACGCCATCCTAAACAACAGTACTCACACATTCTTTTAATGATGCGCTGGATCAATACAATGGATTCGTCGAGAAAAATGAATTGTCCCTTTTAACACAGGGACGGCATTCACACAAAATATTTACGACTCTATCCCAGTAATGTCCGACTGTAGTTAGGAGCTCAATCTATCTCGCTGTTCTCATTTTCACAGATTATCTAGGTGTTCCATGCCTTCAGGTCCTCTGCTCGATATTGACACTTTCTTCATTAGACATCCTCCACCTGATAGTCCTCAGCCAAGCTTTTTCTTCTCACAACCAAAACTCCAAACGAACACGACCTTCATACCATATGTCCGCGCCTCAGACGAATTCCCCAAGATCTCCTGTTGTCGTCTTACGTCACCCTGACGTTTTTGTTCTTTACCGACAGTTTCCTAGCTTCTTATGGGGTTTTCCCTATATGATTTTCTACCGCATTTTCCGATGACGTCATTCTGTCTAAACGCCATGTGGCAATTAGCAGCCCTGCTATCAAAGATTGCTGGAAAACAACCTGTCTTAAAACTGCCCAGAAATAATGTTGTTGTTGTAACATGGAATATATACATTCTATCTGCATGTGGTACAATTAGATCAAAAACATTTTATGGAAAAGATAATGGGATTAAACCAAGCATATAACAACCTGATCTTTTCTTGGTGAAGCTTCACTTCAAGAGATGGAGTCATACAGCTATTTAGGTAGCAATAAAGACAAAGATGGGGAAACCGGTAGAGATATTAAAATAAGAATACACAAGGCAAGAGGAATTTTCATAGCACTAGGAAATTTGTGGAGATCAGAAGAAATTAAACTTAACAGCAAACTTAGAATTTGTACGAGGGCATTCAGAAAGTAATGCACCACATCGTTTTTCTCAAGAGTTGTTTATTCAAATAGCATGTCATTTATGCAAAACATATATCAAGCAATCCCCATAAACTTGTTCAGCTTTATGTCAACGCAAAACAATTGCATGTATTCCTGGCCCATACCAGATTTTGTCTTGATCATATAGCTATTTCTTCGCTGCATGAATGACTCCTTCATCATCTTCAAACATTGTCCCACGGAGTGCAATATTTAAGTGGACCAAATAGATGGAAATCAGAGGGTGCTAAATCTGGACTCTAGGGTGGTACAGTCCAACACAATTTGGTGATTGCTTCCCTTGTGTAGCCTTTAGCAAGATGAAAAACATTCTGACCAATAAAAAGATGTCAATTGAAATGAGAAAAAGAGTGTTGAGGGGATACATAGAGCCTGTTCTTTTGTATGGATGTGAAACTTGAACAATGAGCAGTCAAGCTGAACAACATCTGATGGCTGCAGAAATGTGGTTTCTGAGGAAAATGCAAAGAATACCATGGACAGACAGAAAAACCAATGACCAAGTACTACAGGAGACAAATGAACATCGTAAACTGATTAGAGAAATTAGACGTAGACAGTCAAAATGTTTTGGACATGTTATGAGAAGAAATGGATTGGAGAACTTGGTGACAACTGGCAAGATCGAAGGGAACAGACCAAGAGGAAGACCGAGAGGAAAATACCTGGATGCCTTGGCCACATGGCATGGACGAGACAGGAACACTGAGCTGATCCACGACACTGGTGATCGAGTGAAATGGCGAGTCATGACCGCCCACGCTTTCCGGCATGGCACATGATTGATTGATTCCCTTGTGGCCAGACTTGTGTGAGGGCGTGCATTGTCATGAAGGAGAAGCAGGTCTGCTGGATTCTTGTGCTACCAAACTGCGAAAATGTTTGTTTTTTTTTTCAATGTTTAAATGTAAGTGTGCTGACTACTTGTTGAGTGATTCACCCATCAGTAAGAATAATTCCTTCAACACATTTCAACATTTCTGCATTGGTAGCTGTGGCAGGACGTCCACAGATTATTTTTGCCTACACTCATTGTTTTTGGAGCCGTGGTAGTGCGGTGGCTAATATACTTGCTTGCAGGCCCTGTGGTCATGTGTTTGATTTGTTTAATTGACCTGGCTGCCAGGTCCACCCAGCCTAAAGTAGGTACCAGGGAATGTTCTAGTCAGGAGTACAGGCAGCTGCCATCACATGATCCATTGAGTGCCCATTAGTCTATACACATTTGGGGCTGGCTCCATGTATCCAGTATGCCTCAAGACACGTGACAGGGTCGTTTACTTTCTTATACCTACTCATTGATCTCCATTTCAGTACTCCAAAGTCTCTGAAAACTAGCAAAAGTTTGGACCAGTCCTCACTAGAGGCAGTGTATTTTGGCCAGAAGATGGTGGCAACGTCTGTGAGTGTAAGTGATCATGTATTACATGTTTTTATTTCTCGTAGCATTTTCATTGCTTTATCTCATTTTGTCCCAGTCAATAGTTATTAATCTTCTCTGTTCATATTATTACTCTTATTACTCAGACAGTTGTTTCTTTACTACACTCTGTCCCAGTTGGTTCTTTAACCCACTCTGTTGTTCATCATGTCCTGCACAGATAAGCATGGGCGGTCATGATTCGCTATCTCACTCCATCACCAGAGTCTTGAATCAGCTCAGTGTTCTTGTTTCGACCATATCACATGGCCAAGCCATCCAGGTGTTTACTTCTCTACCTTCCCCTTGCTCTCTACCTCTCAATCTTGCCAGTTGTCACCAAGGTCTCCATTTTATTTCTTCTCAATAACTTGACCAAAAAATGTTGACTGTCTATGTCTAATTTCTCTAATAAGTAGTTAGTTCTTTAACCTACCATGTCCCATTTGCTTCTCTAACTAGCTCTATACCAGACAGTCATTACTATAACCCTTACTGAGTCAGCTTTCACTCCAGAGCAGTGGTTCTCAAAGTGAGTGATAATAACACCACCACCTCTCCAATACAAGGGATTCATGAATGGATCTAGGGAGGTAGTGAGGTTTTCGTTTTATAATAGATAATAACAAAAGGGATATGTGTATCAATCTCTCATCTTTTGGAGTTAGATGAAACAAGCATATATCACAATGACTTCGAGACTGCAGGAAACTGCTTCTTTGTTTCAAAGAGGACTGCAGTTGCCTTCCATATTTTATTTTCTATTCTCTTGCTAATTAGAAAACACCTTTATTTTTATCTCATCTCTTCACAAATTCATTAGATGGCTCATGCCTTTGTTCAGAACTGAAATGTATGATGCTTATTGATAACATTCATGTGGATATTTTATAATGTACATAGAAGAAGTGAAAGGTAAAAAGGTCAAGAAATCCAAATGCATATACTGTATGAGGGAAGCAAAAACCATCACATTAACTAGGTCACAGCATGAGAAGAAGAAGTGGCGAGTTTCATTCCTCACCACTGTTGTTTTCCTTAATATTATCCAGTACCCATTTTAAAAGGCTTGCCTGCAGGTGATGTTCAAATCCTAATCGAAGCAGTTTTTTTAAAACATTGACCTGGGCTCCGAGGTCTACCCAGCCTAAAATGGGTACAAGGAAATGTCCTTGGAAGCAATGGTGGCCGGCATGATATTGATATCACCCCTTGAATGTTGATTGGTCTATACAAATTATGGCCTAACACTGTTTACCCAGTTAACCTCAGGCATGTAAAGGAGTCTTTGACTGACTATTTGACAATGCTGGGCAAACCTTAGAGCCATACATGTAAAACACAGGCCAGTCTGACCACTTTGGGGAGTGACCACCAGGTCAGTAATTACATCAGCTAGAGTACTGGCGAAATGGTTAGTGCACTTGCCTGCCAAAACAGTGGTCCAAGTTCACTACCCAGCAGAGGCAGGATTAATTTTCTATTTCTTATTACTTTTCTCTGGAGTTAACCCAGCCTCATAAAAATGGTTTTCAGGAAGTTTTCAGGATTTTCTGGAATTTTCTGGAAAGGAAAGATGATAAGGAAGGAAACAGGTCACCCGACGTCGTATGTCAAGGCATAGAATATGTGAAGATTTAACACTTCACATACCAATGGTTGTAACTGCTGTGGCACTACCTTTACCTTTCTAGAGTACTTCCAACGAGGTGTCACAACTCAAATAGCCTTTAAAAGGGTACTTGCCATGGCTTGGTTTGAGAAAGGCAAGCAAAGACACTGGCCACCTTAACCCATAAAGCTATCACACAGTAGTTTTTAAGTCTCTAACATTGTTTATTCCTATGCTATATCCCTACTCTAAAACACTGCAAGCTTCCTTTGAAAAGGATTTTGCGATAAATGTCCAAAACATCCCACAAATAGCATGAAGTTCAAAATTCTCTTATGACAGCCTCCTAGTAATGCCTCCAGTAGCAGTGTCCGCATGCAGCAAGCTCACCTTATGCACAAGACTATATGCAACATTCTGTTGTCTGCCCATGAAAGTCTACAAGATTACCTTCAGCAATATGCAGCTATGATACCAGGCAGCAATTTTCAGCTCGGTAAGTTGCCTGCAGGTATTGTGTTTATTCTGCTTTGTAATAGATTTGTCATTTCAGTGTTTTGATTTTTGTACTGCATTCTGTGGCGGACAAGTCACTGAATGATGATGATGCAACTTGTTTTAACCCTTTGAATCCACACTCCCAATATTTTGGTATCAGCACTGTTTCTGTACATCATAAGTCCACTTTTCCAGACTGCGAAGGATAATGCCTTATAGTAATAATAGTAGACTTAAAATCTGCACCAATTCATGAATTTCCTTTCATGCAATGCGGTTGGTTGGTTGGTTGGTTGGTTGGTTTGGTTTGGTTGGTGAATCCTCTGAGAAACTTAATTTCAACTATTAAGTCTGATGTTTTTGATCTTCACATAATTTCAGCCCTGAAAATGTCTAGCGTCTATCAAAGTAAGGTTGGTGTAGAGACCATCCTACTGACCAAGTACCATAATACCATTTCTGTTGCAGAGCTCTCTTTCCCCTCCTCAAGCTCAGAAACCAGTCAAGTGTTCTAGGCTGGTTCTGGAACTTCTCACCTGTGGAGAGGTAAATAAGGGTATAACCGGGTCATGATTCAGCCTAGCACATGCAGACTGGCTGAGTTGTGGCCAAGTTTGGTCATGTTGTCTCCATGGGATTTAGCTATTTATTGTCAGCAGACACCAACCAACCCGGTGCCCAGAAGTAAATGGGATAGCTGTAAGCACAGATGCCTGCATGTTAGTTAGTTCCATATACTTTACAGGACGTAGCAGTCAACTGCCATCATTTTTTAGCTGTTTTCATTTCCTGGGCAAGTTTATGTTGAGTACTTTGCCATTGCTTAAAAAGTCGCTTAAAAGTCGACAGGGTCGACTTCATTCCACCGGGTTTTTATCCCATTTGGCTCGGTCTCTTTCCGCAGCGCGGAAAGCGTCGCACCTAGCACGAAGTCCGTAGCTCTAGCGATGACCCACAGGACTCTCTGAAAATTTAACTTGTGAACCGAAGGATGCGGCCCGGAATTTAACCCACAACATCGGAGCCCGAGTCAAACGGCTTGACCACTTCACCACAGAGACTCCTGACTCTGCCATTGCTTTCTGAATGACCAGCACTAATATTGTATGGAAACCAACGCATGGTGGTCTGCTTCCAAATCGCCCGCTGCTGTGTTACGAACATGGTATGTGGGATTAGGAATTGCATTCGTAACCCTTTTGCCACAGCGCCGGCTGTCTGCATGAAGTAGCGAAAATTAAATGTGCTTTGAAATTGACTTTCTCTGTAAATTTTGCATTGGATGAGATGAGTGCAAATGCTCTTATTACTGGGCACAGAAAATGTTATGCATCCACTCTGTTTGCTTTGCACAAAGTGTTGCAGGTACTGGTAAGATAGTGACACTGAAGACATTTTCGTCAGGATGGTTTATCTAAGAGATTACAGTTACAGCTGGACGGGATGAAGAATAGTTAATATATTATGTGAAATTCTAGCACTACCTCTCTAGGTGCTACAGTACCAGGTATCTGAAGGTTAAGAGGAACTGGGTTTAAAAGTTCAGGTATGAATGGGACTGACGTTATCTTTATAGAGTAAGTAACCACTATTCTGCCACATGTCAAATTAGTTGTTTTTAAAATGTGTGTGACTTGGCTAAAATTTTAAAACTGTACAGAGGCATGTTAGAATGTTGCCAGGTCTTGTTCAGCCAAAGCACACAATTGCAAATGCTGATATCAATACTTTCCACAACAGAACCATTTTGTAAAGTACACATAAATAATATAGAAGAATTTTCATATTAGAGACATATTTTTTATAACGTATAGAAAAGGACCCTTTTGCAAGCCTTTAGGCAAATATGGTATTTAGTGTTAAGCGTATATTTTTATATGGCAGCTCTGTGATGAAGGGGTTAAGGATGCAATTTATAATCCCGCGTACTGCATTCAAAACATAGCTACTGGTGATTTGGCAGCAGACCACCTTGTTCTGGTTTTCATACAGTGGTATGAGTGCCAGTCATTCAGAAAGCAATGGCAAACTACTGAACGTAAAATTGCCAAGAAATCACTAAAAACCAAACAATGCTGGGGTTGACTGCGACTTCCTGTTAAGGATATGCCAACTAACTATATTTTGATATGTAAACCAGCACTCGAAGGGTGACGTGGTCAGTATCATGCTAGTCGTCGTAACTTCCTGGGTCGTATATTGATGCCAAGGTTAGGCTGGTTTGACCCATTGACCAGATCAGTTTTGAGAATCTACCTGGTTGGGGATTTGAATATATGGTCACTGGGCCAACCGGCAAGTATGCAGCCATTAATCTACGGCAGTTCTTAAATACAACACTTTTTATGTTATAGACAAAGATTATAAAGATGAGGTGACTAGCTTCCTTCATCTTTGCCTCTAGTTTCCCTAATGTTAAACTACGTTTGATGCCTGCCATATTTGTTTAAGAATAACATTTGTTTGAGAATGTCTACTAGTAGTTCATAAACTACTAGTGAACAGTGACAAACTAGGGTTGAAATTAAATTGTAAGATAACAAACATTATGATTGCTTCCAAGAAGAAAGAAGTACCTCAATGAAACATTCAAGTAAATGGGAAAATTTTTAAACAAGTAAATCGGTGCAATTGTCTCAAATGTTATAACATGGAATGTGCCTTGTAAAGATTAGAACAATAATCACTAAGGCAAAGGTAGTCTTTTGCAAGATGGAAAACATACTAACCAATAATCAGTTGTCAATTACAGTGAGGAAATGAGTGTTAAGCGCTATATAGAACCTATACAGTTATTTGCATATAAAATATGGACAACAAACAGACAAGTTGAGAAACATCTAATGGCAGCTGAAATATGATTTCTGTGGAAAGTGCAAAGAATACCATGAATGGACAGTGATTACCTGAAAAAGGCTCTTGAATGTAAAATAAGAAAAGAAAAGAAAGACTGTAAGAAAAAGACAATCTATTTTTTTTTTGGACATTTAATGAGCCTAGGGTAATTAGAAACCATTGTTAAAAATGGAAAGATCAGTGGAGAAGAGGCAGACCAAGAAAAATTAAGCTGGATGGACTGATATGGTGGCATAGAGAAATAGCAAAGAGTTGATCCAGAACCGAGATTAGTAGAGTAGAATTAAATCATGTGTAATTTGGTAGGGTGCATCATGATGATGATCTAATCAAATGCCTTGCCAACAGGCGCGGGTGATCATTCTGCTCCATACCTTGTGATCTCTTACAGCATGCATCAATCCATGTGCTGACACCATTCCATGTGCCATAACTGTCAAGAATCTTTTTTATATCTCTTTCCATAAATCTTTCCAGTCAAGTGTTTCTCATCTCATAGTGTGCCAAAACATGACAACTCTCTTTCCATAAATCTTTCCAGTCAAGTGTTTCTCGTCTCATAGTGTGCCAAAACATGACAACTCTCTTTCCATAAATCTTTCCAGTCAAGTGTTTCTCATCTCATAGTGTGCCAAAACATGACAACTCTCTTTCCATAAATCTTTCCAGTCAAGTGTTTCTCATCTCATAGTGTGCCAACACATGACAACTCTCTTTCCATAAATCTTTCCAGTCAAGTGTTTCTCATCTCATAGTGTGCCAAAACATGACAACTCTCTTTCCATAAATCTTTCCAGTCAAGTGTTTCTCATCTCATAGTGTGCCAAAACATGACAACTCTCTTTCCATAAATCTTTCCAGTCAAGTGTTTCTCATCTCATAGTGTGCCAAAACATGACAACTCTCTTTCCATAAATCTTTCCAGTCAAGTGTTTCTCATCTCATAGTGTGCCAAAACATGACAACTTTCTTTCCATAAATCTTTCCAGTGTTTCTCATCTCATAGTGTGCCAAAACATGACAACTCTCTTTCCATAAATCTTTCCAGTGTTTCTCATCTCATAGTGTGCCAAAACATGACAACTTTCTTTCCATAAATCTTTCCAGTGTTTCTCATCTCATAGTGTGCCAAAACATGACAACTCTCTTTCCATAAATCTTTCCAGTCAAGTGTTTCTCATCTCATAGTGTGCCAAAACATGACAACTTTCTTTCCATAAATCTTTCCAGTGTTTCTCATCTCATAGTGTACCAAAACATGACAACTTTCTTTCCATAAATCTTTCCAGTGTTTCTCATCTCATAGTGTACCAAAACATGACAACTTTCTTTCCATAAATCTTTCCAGTGTTTCTCATCTCATAGTGTGCCAAAACATGACAACTTTCTTTCCATAAATCTTTCCAGTGTTTCTCATCTCATAGTGTGCCAAACATGACAACTCTCTTTCCATAAATCTTTCCAGTGTTTCTCATCTCATAGTGTGCCAAAACATGACAACTCTCTTTCCATAAATCTTTCCAGTGTTTCTCATCTCATAGTGTGCCAAAACATGACAACTTTCTTTCCATAAATCTTTCCAGTGTTTCTCATCTCATAGTGTGCCAAAACATGACAACTCTCTTTCCATAAATCTTTCCAGTCAAGTGTTTCTCATCTCATAGTGTGCCAAAACATGACAACTTTCTTTCCATAAATCTTTCCAGTGTTTCTCATCTCATAGTGTACCAAAACATGACAACTTTCTTTCCATAAATCTTTCCAGTGTTTCTCATCTCATAGTGTGCCAAAACATGACAACTTTCTTTCCATAAATCTTTCCAGTGTTTCTCATCTCATAGTGTACCAAAACATGACAACTTTCTTTCCATAAATCTTTCCAGTGTTTCTCATCTCATAGTGTGCCAAAACATGACAACTTTCTTTCCATAAATCTTTCCAGTGTTTCTCATCTCATAGTGTACCAAAACATGACAACTTTCTTTCCATAAATCTTTCCAGTGTTTCTCATCTCATAGTGTGCCAAAACATGACAACTCTCTTTCCATAAATCTTTCCAGTGTTTCTCATCTCATAGTGTGCCAAAACATGACAACTCTCTTTCCATAAATCTTTCCAGTGTTTCTCATCTCATAGTGTGCCAAAACATGACAACTCTCTTTCCATAAATCTTTCCAGTGTTTCTCATCTCATAGTGTGCCAAAACATGACAACTCTCTTTCCATAAATCTTTCCAGTGTTTCTCATCTCATAGTGTACCAAAACATGACAACTCTCTTTCCATAAATCTTTCCAGTGTTTCTCATCTCATAGTGTGCCAAAACATGACAACTCTCTTTCCATAAATCTTTCCAGTGTTTCTCATCTCATAGTGTACCAAAACATGACAACTTTCTTTCCATAAATCTTTCCAGTCAAGTGTTTCTCATCTCATAGTGTGCCAAAACATGACAACTCTCTTTCCATAAATCTTTCCAGTCAAATGTTTCTCATCTCATAGTGTGCCAAAACATGACAACTCTCTTTCCATAAATCTTTCCAGTGTTTCTCATCTCATAGTGTGCCAAAACATGACAACTCTCTTTCCATAAATCTTTCCAGTGTTTCTCATCTCATAGTGTGCCAAAACATGACAACTCTCTTTCCATAAATCTTTCCAGTGTTTCTCATCTCATAGTGTACCAAAACATGACAACTCTCTTTCCATAAATCTTTCCAGTGTTTCTCATCTCATAGTGTGCCAAAACATGACAACTCTCTTTCCATAAATCTTTCCAGTGTTTCTCATCTCATAGTGTACCAAAACATGACAACTTTCTTTCCATAAATCTTTCCAGTCAAGTGTTTCTCATCTCATAGTGTGCCAAAACATGACAACTCTCTTTCCATAAATCTTTCCAGTCAAGTGTTTCTCATCTCATAGTGTGCCAAAACATGACAACTCTCTTTCCATAAATCTTTCCAGTGTTTCTCATCTCATAGTGTGCCAAAACATGACAACTCTCTTTCCATAAATCTTTCCAGTGTTTCTCATCTCATAGTGTACCAAAACATGACAACTTTCTTTCCATAAATCTTTCCAGTCAAGTGTTTCTCATCTCATAGTGTGCCAAAACATGACAACTCTCTTTCCATAAATCTTTCCAGTCAAGTGCTTCTCATCTCATAGTGTACCAAAACATGACAACTTTCTATTTCTATTTATGATACGTGGTCTTGTAGCCTCTTTCATAATAATTATATATATAGATATATGTTGACTACATGTTTCCTGTCTGATTTTAAGAATGCAAGGATTGCCTCACAAAACTGGGAGAAACTGTCATGAAAGTTCAGGTAAGATCATTCTGTGGTATATGTAGCATGTTAATTCATATTATACAACAGGTAGTTTAGAGATAGTGACATCTGACTCCAGATGACAGGGTGTGAATCAAGCTAAGGGCTTATACCAACTGGGGAAGCAGAGTGTGTATTATAAACTCCCTCCAGCACTCTTATTCTAGAGTAGTAGTTTCGTGAGTAAGGGCAAAAAAACTTAGTGGACCCATGTGCATACCAAACATCCTTGGCAGTTGGAAATCGAAAGAGTAGGTTGAATAGGCAGCTGCCTAGCCAACATTTTGAAATTAGATAACTTGAAAAAACAAATAACAATTGAAATTGAGGGTGGAGGAGGAGATAAAGAAATTGATTTCTTGGTTGTGAATCCTCTGAAATATTGTTTTAATTCAGGTCCGTTGCATTGGCTTCAGATTGTTTCAACCCTGACAAGGTCTTGCATCTGTTAGAGTGAGGTTTGGTGTAGAGCTGACTCCGACCCAGTATCATAGTACTATCTCCATGTGTTGCACAGCTATCCTTCCCCTCTCCAAGCCCAGAGATCAGCAGGGTGTGCAAGACTGTGTGATTGGAACTTCACATCTACAGAGGTGTATTAGGATATCACTAGATTATTATTCAGCACATCATACATTGACTGGCTAAGATTAGGCCTTGAGTGGTACATTTTACTCCAAAGGTTTTAGCTATGTCATTCACAGTAGACTCCGGCCTAATTCCCAGAGAGGGAGGTCAGCATGGCTGAATGGATAAGAGCACTAGTTCTTAAACATCCAGCATGCTGATGCAACCCCCTACACCGGTCAGTTGGACTAAAATGTTGACATCTCATCCTTGACTTGGGGACATAAATTACAAGTACCTCTGAAGTCAGAGTGGGTTCCCTGTTGGCTAGGGACACTAGTAATAGGGAAAGCTAACCCACACTCAAAATTCAGTCCAGTGCTACTAGAATTAGTGTGTATGGACTATGCTTGAGTTCAAAGCAAGCAAGCGAACACACAAAAATGCCTAAAGAGTAGAGGGAGATACATACAGTATGTGTGGTTCTAATTTACAGATATATGGACCCTTGTCGATGCTATGGAGTTGGTGCACAGTGTTGAGAACCTTCTGGTGTGATCTATAGAAGAAAACTGGACCACCTATGGATATATCAATATACAATTAAAATGATCCTTTACAAAGTCTAGCCATGTGACAGGCTACTTCATGTGGTTCTGAGAGAAAAGTCAATGAGTGTAATAATTGGAGAATTATTTTACATTGGATATTGGTCAAGAATATGCTTGCATCTAATATGTTAAATAAAGCAGTCAAAAAGAGACTAGAAATAAAAGGAGAATTACATAACAAAGATAAAAATGTGGTACGTGACAGAAACAATGTTTAGGTCACATAAGAAAACATTCTGTTCAGAGAATCAGGCATGAAGATCTGTCTTACATAAGATAGAGAGAAGAAACCAGGCAAGAACATTTCTGGTGTGTGTCATCTCCATGCGGAGACTATCAGCATCCACACCCTTCAGCTTCTCCTTGGAATCACTTACAGACTTGCACTGAGTGCAACATGTCAATTCTTCATCATCAATCATAAAACCACACTTCTCACAGTTGCTCTTGGTGACCTGTCTCCTATATTCCATCTGGATTCTGCATCATGGAAGTTCTGATAATAGTGTCGAGGACATGACAGACCCCCTTCCAATCTGCACTTGTTGTAATATTCATCATCTTCGTGTGACAGATTCTGTCCAGAACTTTGTTATGGCCTGTACAAATACATAATCCAGTTTTTGGTAAGCTTTTCTTCATATGCCAGGTGCAGACTCTCTGTGATATCCTGACTTCATTTCCATCTTAGGCTTTCCCTGTCATATATCCCAGGGATCATCATCATCATCCAGTGACGTTTTATGCATAACTTTTCTGCTGCGACAGTTTTTGTTTTTATTCCTCTCTATCATGTCCTGCCACTGTTCATGTCATGTGTAATTTATCTATCACATCTTGAATCTATTTTTGACGTGGTCTTCCTCTTGTCCTCTTCCCCTGTACACCATACTCCATAATTACCTTTTCCAGACATTCATGTCTCTCTTCATACTCAGAATATTTCATTATCCACAAATATATCTTCTTTATAACCAGTTGAATTATTGTTGGTTAGATCTGTTTGTCCTATTCTCCACCCAGAGACCATACCTCCTATTATTAGCCTTTTCAGACCTCCATGTATTTTATTATGTCTGAAAATTGCCATCTTCTGTACTGCAACAGTGTTTAAGAATCAATAGTATGCATGTCATTTGTGAGTTTATTAGACTAACATTTGTAGCTGTTTTTGGCATTTGTCTCTGTTAGGGAGTGCTGGAAGAGGATGATCTTATACAAACTGCTCTCACTGACATCACACAGATATGTGCAGAAAATGTCATCTTGTGGGCCCAGTTCCTGGAGATTGTCCTGAAGCAGCAACAAGTACACTTACATCTGGCCATTGAGCATCATACTCAGAGAGTAACTTATGTTCATATTATTCAGTATTGTAGACAGAGCATATCTGTGTGTTCTTTTTTTTCCCTTTCTCGAATTCCATAGTTATATTTTCTGTTAACTTAGTTTCAGGTGTCAGCTTGGCAGAAATTAACTCTTTTGATGTCCTTTTCCAATAGTGGATAGGGACTGGGTATAGTTTTAATTTTCATGAGCATATCAGTTGTTAACCAAATATGATATTTAATTTTGTCAGTATAACCCAGCTTGTTGGGAAATAAATATCTTTGAATTCCTCAGGGTGTGAATAATGTTGATTCATCTTTGTCTTTTGTTGGAACTAACATATTTAAAGAGATTCAAAACAATGTTTTCCCATAGTGGATTTGAATAGCAAAGACACAAACAATAGACGGCATGATTTATTGCCTGGCATATTTCACTGCATCTCGTCAGGTAAATACTGCAGAAATCACATAACATACACTAAAGCATTAAGGTAAATCCTTCAAACTGAAATACACAACACATATATTCATGCAGTAGTTTGAATTATCTACCACCATAATTTTCTGCTGACTATCATGTCTTTTTGTTTGCATCAAGTGGAAAGAGAGTACTGAAATGTTATGCAGAGCCTTTTCTGCTGTTTGGTAGTGAATTTGTAAAGTGAACAAACAAATTAAGGGGGGGCTTAGAGGCAAAGAAGATGTGGTTTCTGAGATGAATGTTGCAGAAACCCTGGACTGCCAGAGTAACTAACTGCTTGAAAAAGGCTTGTGAAAGTAGAATATTATATACAATTATAAGAAAGTATGAACACCGTGAACAACTAGGGTTAGAATTAAATTGTAAAAAGACAGATTATGGTCGTCACTAGGAAGGACGAAATACCACAATGTAATATACAAGTAAAAGGGAATATTCTTCAACAAGTGAGCAGGTACAATTATCTCGGAACAGTAATAACATCTGATGGGAGATGCCTTGAAGAGATTAGAACAAGAATCGCCATGGCAAAAGTAGCCTTTAGCAAGATGAAAAACATATTGACCAATAAAAATATGTCAATTGAAACGAGAAAAAGAGTGTTGAGATGCTACATTGAACCTGTACTTTTATATGGATGTGAAGCGTGGACAATGAGCAGTCAGGCTGAAAAACATCTGATGGCTGTAGAGATGTGGTTTCTGAGGAAAATGCAAAGAATACCATGGACAGCCAGAAAGACCAATGAACAAGTCCTTCAAGAAACAAATGATCGTAAATTGATTAGAGAAATTAGACGTAGACAGTCAAAATTTTTTGGGCATGTTATGAGAAGAAATGGATTGGAGAATTTGGTGACAACTGGTAAGATCGAGGGGAACAGACCAAGGGGAAGACCTAGAAGCAAGTACCTGGATGGCTTGGCCTTGTGGCATGGTTGAGACAGAAACACAGAGCTGATCCACGACTCTGGTGATCGAGTGAGATGGCAGAACATGACCGCCCACGCTTACCGGCATGGCACATGATGGATGGATAAGAAAGAGACAAACAGTCTCCTTTAGTCATGTAATGAGAAGAGAAGCATTAGAAACTATTACGGCTGGAAAAATGTGCGATAGAAAAAGCAGAGGCACACCAGGAGAAATGATGCTCGATGGCCTGAAATGATATAGAAGAATAACATAAATAGAATTGATCCAGAACACAGAGGAGTGGGTTCTGTGAAGATATATGATTGACTAGATCATTCAGCATATCACATAATGGTGCCACAATAGTACAGTCATGCGTGATGTGTCGATTGGTACACATGAAGGAAAACCAGTTACACATGGTGCATTGTTTATGACAGAAAAAGTTGATGAATCTGGCTCTAATGTAAGCAATGAATGCAGCAACCATATACGCCTAGATCTTCCAGAGAAAATTTAAAACCGATTTGTTTTTCCTATGTGCAACAAAACACTTATTTGTTTTCTGTATGTTCCAAAATACACCTAATTGTTTTCCCTATGTTCAACAAAAAACCTATTTGTTTTTCCTATGTGCAGCAAAACACTTATTTGTTTTCCCTTTATGCAACAAAACACCTATTTGTTTTCCCTATGTGCAGCAAAACACATATTTGTTTTCCCTATGTGCAATTTTTCTTTTTCTGCTGAACATTAACAGCAATACTGGTACCATTCCAGGTACGCAGATTTGCTGAAGGCTTCTTCACAATGGAACACAATAAATCTTCTTGCTTGTCTTGCTATGATCCGAGGTAAGTTTTTGGAGCCCCTGGTGTTTGTTTGATTTAATTTTAGAGATTCTTGAAGATTGTTGGATGCACACACACACACACACACACCACTCTCCTCCCCCCCCCCCCCTTCCCCCAGTTCACTCACTTTGAACTTGAGTGCAGTCGACACACATGCTACATGCAACTACTACTAGTTGCGACTACTAGTGAATGCACTGAAATGATTTTGTGTGATGGTTAGCTTTCCCTATTACCATTGTTCCTCGCCATCAGATGAATCTTCTCTGAATTCTAATGTACTGGTAATAAACATCCCCTAGTCAAGGATGAGAAGTCAACATTTAAGTCTAACTGACTGGTGTATGGAACAAATCTACTACGCCAATGTCAGAAGAGAAAGTCTTAGCACATAAAACTTCTCAGCCATGAAAAAATACAGCAGGACGTGGTTTTGGGGATTCGACTTCCAATTTAGACTCATGAAGATCTGGTTTGTTTCATGGTCTGAAATGTATTTTTATTCAGAAAAGGGATGATATACTTCCCCCTGATTCTGGGACAGAGAATCGGATGTCAAGTCTTCTCCGACAAGGGACACATACTAAGAGGATCTGTGAGCATGTTGTACAATTTAAAAATTGCTCTGCAGCAGGAAATAGAGAAATGGGGGTCAAATGGATCGCTGTCCAAGCTAATTTTCAAAATGAGAAAACCGACCATAATAAGAATATCTGTAACGTGTGATTCTGGTATATACACATATCTGGATCCTCGCCGTTGCTGTGGGGTTTATGCACTGTGGATGTAGACTGAAGCACTTAAGAGATAACTGTGTGCATTCAACAGGGGTTGTAATGGCCCCTGGAAGTGGGAAAAACCCAGGAACTGCAATTTAGTCTCAAAGGTGTGAGAAACTAAAGAAAACAAACAAAGAGCATGTTAACCTTGAAATTTGTGCACCAGGAAACTTTAAGAATACTGAAAGTATGATCCTAAACATTAAGTTTTCAATTATTGGGGATATTTTTGGTTTTTGCAAGTCTCATCAATGTGTCCAGTTAATTGTGGTAAAGTGTAAGCACACAGTGTAACAATCAGGCAAGGTGTTAGAATATCATAACTTAAGACGTAAAGACTAATCTAGGTTGCTAATATAAACAATACAGTATGCCTCCATATAAGCATTCAGTATATATGGAACACATAGGGAATGTCCTGAGTTTAGTGATGTAGGTTCTTAGCTCAATTCAACTCAACATTCAATATCGCTTAGCCATGATTGCCTGAAAGAAGCTAATGAAAGTAGAACATATACAACTATAAGGAAGAGGCAGATAGCGTTATTTGGTCATGTAATTAGAAGAGAGGCATTGCGATGACTGGTAAGATCAGTGGGAAAATATTCGGAGACATAATGAGCAATAATGCTGGATGGACTGAGATGGAGGATTATCATCAACAGAATTAATCTAAACAGCAAAATCTGTGGACAGACATGAATGCCTATGTCAGTTGGCAGAGCACATGATGATGGTGATGATCTCTTTGAAAAAATAGAACATGATGTCAGGTGCAACATACTTGACAGGTATAGCAGGAAGTGCACTATTATTTCATGTGTCTGGGGAGAAGTTCTGTCTGTCAGTCAATTCCTGTGGTTTTTTTAACATTCTGATGGACTTTTCCGATTCTATTTTTACCACTGCTTATGTTCATAGCAAGTAGAAACGATTATCATCATGTAGTAGGCCCTTTGCACAGCCAGATGAAAAGATTCTCTGCCCATTGCCAGCTCCCCTGTCTCATGCAATTTCCTACAGCAGTTGACAATTGCAAACAGTAGACCATAAGGTCACTGCTCTGGCACAATTGACTGGAAATAAAACCTACCCATGAGTGAGTTTAGCCCATTGACCTTGGATGGAATCTTGTCTACAGCAGTGGTTCCCAAGCTTTTCAAGCCGAGGGCCATATATACTATTTTCAGTAGTTAAGCAGGCCATAACGTTATATACAATTATACAAGTCGTGCAATATCATTATTACCTTTCTTAACTTTCGTCAACAAAATTCTAAAACTAAAGGCAGTCAGTGTCAGTACCACACTTTTTTTTGGTTTAAAATCAAAAGTTCATTTAACAATAAATTTTAAATCAGTTTCGAAAATCGCTATTAATGTAATTAATTTACAATTGTATCTGTTCTTCATAACCAGTTACTTAAGTTCAGATGCCAGTTTATCAATGTTTGGGCACAAATCTATCGTGCCCAAAGTCATAAGTGCAGCTAGGTTACTGTCGGTGAGTCTGGAACATTGCTTGTTTTCTATAATGCTCATTGCGGGAAATGACTTCTCGCATCTGTAAGTCGAACCAAAACGACAAATGTATCTCTGGGTGAATGAACACAAGTGTTCAAATTGTTCGACAGGCAATAGTCGCCAGAATGAAATCATATGATCAGCTGAAGGTGAAGCAGGTAACTCCAGAAATTTACATCTCAGTGCAGAATTGAATTTCAAATCAATTACGTCGTGCTGAAGATTTTACGCACTCTGACTGGTCGACAAGGCTGGGATATGGGAACTGCATAACGTTTCATTGCGAACTGAACAGGCACAAATTATCGCACACTGACGGGGTTCTCCGAGTGCACTTTTGAAATTATTAAAATATATTATATTAAATAACGTGGCTTCGTGTGCCACTTTCTGACAGCTGGCGGGCCATAAGTGGCCATGGTTTGAGAACCTCTGGTCTAGAGGCAGCAAACCTAACACAAATGGCAAAGTCCGTCACACAAACTTTCGAGGTGCATCACTAGGTGTGTTGTACTTCCTTCAAAAGAGGAAAGAAGAAAAGAACATCGGAAGAAGATGAAACAGCATCAGCACTAAAGAAGATCATTTTATTCTTCTCTCTCTCCAGTTTCCATGGGCATGCCTCATTAGCCAACATTGTGAAAAACTCTGCATACTTTTGCAACCTGCCATCACTCTCTGTCGAATGTATTGAACTTGATGGGGATGAGAACACCTTGCCTGTTATATTTGAAGACATCTTCTGTGATTCCAGAGCACATGTCCCACGTGAGTACTCTTTTGTTTGATTTGGTTTTTTTATGTCACATATTTTTACATTTTAATTGGTCAAATCTGTTTGTGACTTAACATTTGTCAATGATTTTTAATTGATGTTTTTGGTCATAAGAATGTTTTAAAGCTCATTCTGTCCCCGGCACTTATTACTTTAAAATAGAAAGCATGATGACTCCCACGTGAGTATGCTTTTGGTTAACTTGGTGAATTATGTTTACAGTTTAATTGCTTGTATCTGTTTGTTACTTAGTTTGCCAATTAGTTTTTACTTTTTTGGTAGTAAGGGTATTTTAAAACATTTTGTCCTTGTTACTTATTTCTTTTTCTTTCACCCTTTATTTCCCATTAAGGAATAGGCTCTTGATTGACTCGCTCCCGGCTGTCCTATCCTTAGTTATGCCATGCAGCTCTGTCCATGTCGTCCCCATAGTATTCATTTCTATCTCTTCTTCCCTCATCCTTTTGTTCTTCCTCTTATTTTTCTCCACATTATAGCTATTCTAGAAGAGTCTCCTTTTTTCTGGGTTGGCTTTGGTACTTATTTCTTCTTCTTTAGCCCTTTATCTCCCATTGAAGCATAGGGCCCTTGACGGACTTGCTCCAAGCCGTCCTGTCCCCAGCCATCTCATGCAGCTCCGTCCACGTCTACCCCATATTATTAATTTCTGTCTCTACTTACCTCATCTTTTTGCTCTTCTAGAAGATACTCCTTTCTTCTAGATTGGCTTGGTTATTCTTTTTTTTTTATCTTCAGCTTATTTATTGTTGGTTGGGTTTTGTAGCTGAAGGTTTTCTACAGAATGGGGAAGCCACCCTCACCCCCAACCATCCTTTATTGCCTCTTGTGACATGTATGGACGGTTACAGTATGTTACTGTTGTTTGCTTCTCTGAAGGTCTCCTGTAACATACAGGTGTAAACCTCCTTAGTCCCCTCTTGTCACATGTATGGCAGGTTACAGTGTGTTACTGTTCTTTTCTTCTCTGAAGGTTTCTTGTAATATACAGGTATGTTAGTCAGTTAGTCGTGGTTCCAACTTCACGGCAACGGGTTGTCCCCATACTGCTCCGTTCCTGTGCCAGTGAATATCACACAAAATGCTCCTCACTGCCCAATGTGAACAATGGAATAGGCAAGAGTATCAGCAAGCCAATAGCCCGCACAGGTACACTGTGCATAATGCCGCCGACAAAAGTCCTCCACAAAAAATACAGTTCATCGTCAATGGAAACGGCAGTCATCAGAAAGACTTCATTGACCTGGGTTTTATCCCATATGGCTCGGTCTCTTTCTGCAGGACGACCCCCCCCCGAAAGTGCCTCACAAAGAACGAACTCCGTAGCTCCAGCGGCGACTTCCAGGAGTCTCCTGAAAAATGCACTCATGAGCCAAAAAGGCAAATATACAGGTATAAACCTCTTAAGTCTCTGCTGGTGACATGTATGGTGGGCTACAGTGTTACTATTCTTTACTCCCTCTTGGGGTCCCAGTAACACATAAGGCTTGACACTTATTACTTTAACATAACATCTGTCTGATCTGGAAGGGATTAAATTGATTAACTATCTGGAGTCCAAAAAAATGAAAGAAATAACTGGGAGTGAGGGATCAAAGCCTGGGATAGAAGTTTAAAGTAATAGTTATGCCTGGCTGTTTACTGTAACAATTGATTCTGATTGACAGAGAGTTTACATTTCACAAATTTGTTTGGTGTTCAGGTTTTGAAACTATTTCTATTTCTGTTTGGTGAAGGCTTCAGATTTTGAGTTATTTTCTCCTTGATATTGTGTTAATTTGCAGTATTTGCATAACCTTATGGGAACAATGAGGAACACTGTGTTAGCTTATTTTACAACAGTACGGTGATGTGTAACACAGCAGCTAGCACACTTGCCTGGTGGCCATATGTTCGAATCCCTCGCAAGATAGGGATTATTTTTACTGACCTGGCTCCCAGAGTTGACCCATTCTAAAATTGGGTACCAGAAAATGTTCTGGGAAGTAAAAGCAGTGGTCATGATGTTGACCACATCACCCATTGACTGCTGGGTGATCTTTCAAAATATGGGTCTGCTACTATATATCCAGTATGTCTCAAGGTGTGGAAAAGGGGTTCTTTACTTTTTACTTACAGTGATACACACAGACTTAGCTTATCTTATAGGAATTTAGAGATGTATGCAGTCTTACTTCGTCTTACATCAGTATAGTTATATACATGGTTTTAGCTTATCTTACAGGAGTGTAGGGATATAACCAGCCTTAGCTTATCTTACTGGAGTATGTTAATTTCTGCAGGCTTAGCTTATCTTACTCGAGTGTAGGGATATACATGGTATTAACTTATCTTACAGGAGTACACTGATATATGCAGACTTAGCTTATCTTACTAGAGTGTAGGGATATACATGGTATTAACTTATCTTACAGGAGTACACTGATATATGCAGACTTAGCTTATCTTACTAGAGTGTAGGGATATACATGGTATTAACTTATCTTACAGGAGTACATTGATTTATGCAGACTTAGATTATCTTACAGGAGAACGGTGATATATATGCAGACTTAGCTTATCTTACAGGAGTATAGTAATTTCTGCAGGCTTAGCTTATCTTACAGGAGTGTAGTGATATGCAGACTTAGCTTATCTTACAGAAGTACATTGATATATGCAGACTTAGCTTATCTTACAGGAGTATAGTAATTTCTGCAGGCTTAGCTTATCTTACAGGAGTGTAGTGATATGCAGACTTAGCTTATCTTACAGGAGTACAGTGATATATATATGCAGACTTAGCTTATCTTACAGGAGTACAGTGATATATGCAGACTTAGCTTATCTTACAGGAGTACAGTGATATATGCAGACTTAGCTTATCTTACTAGAGTGTAGGGATATACATGGTATTAACTTATCTTACAGGAGTACACTGATATATGCAGACTTAGCTTATCTTACTCGAGTGTAGGGATATACATGGTATTAACTTATCTTACAGGAGTACACTGATATATGCAGACTTAGCTTATCTTACTAGAGTGTAGGGATATACATGGTATTAACTTATCTTACAGGAGTACACTGATATATGCAGACTTAGCTTATCTTACTAGAGTGTAGGGATATACATGGTATTAACTTATCTTACAGGAGTACACTGATATATGCAGGCTTAGCTTATCTAACAAGAGTGTAGGGATATTCATGGTTTTAGCTTATCTTACAGGCATAGTGATATATGCAGATTTAGCTTATCTTACAGGAGTATAGAGATATTTGCAGTGTTAGTTTATTTTACAGGAGTATGGGATTATATGGTTTAAGTTTGTCTTTCAGGTGTTAGTTAGTTAGTTAGTTGGTTGGTTGGTTGGTTGGTTGGTTGGTTGGTCGGTCAGTCAGGCAGTCAGTCAGTCAGGCAGTCAGTCAGTCAGTCAGTCAGTCAGTGGATCATCCTCATCGCCTATTAAACTATTAGTCCATAAGTGCTCAGTACCTCTCTCAACGTGTAGCGAGTGATGACAACAGTTCTGTGTTGGTTGACTATTCTTCTTTGGCTTTCCACCTGACACACTATAGCTTGACTCCATTTGAGTCGATGTTCTTGCATTCTGGTCAGAGTTACAGAATCACATCCATCCCTTGAGTTATTTACTCATCCTGCCTCCCTGAGGGCATTTAGTATGTCAGCCTGATCCATTTGCTCTTTCGCTCCTTACAGCAGTCAAGCTTGCAAATCTGTCTGCTTGTTTGTTTTCTCATACATGTCCTTGCTCAACAGTCAGTCAAGTATTACACAGCCTTGACCTTCTCAGAAATTCAAGCCATTGTCCACTGGCCCAGCCCATCTCACTCTTCCTTAGCATATTCATGGAGTCGCTGAGAAGACATGCACGGGTGAACATCTCTGTCTCCAGTCACGATATTGCCTTTGTTACTGCCATGGCCTCCATAGTTATACTACTCTTAGTCACTGCAAAAGCTCTGCTGCCTTCCTTAACGTTCTCCCTCCAATCTGGGCCATGAAAACCCATGTGTGTATATGGTTATATCACCCTAGGAAGAATTTTCAAAAATGTCACAGGAAATACATGATCACTGCTTATTTTACAGTATTTGGGGGAGATTATACATATATAGAATATATTGTCTTGTCTTATAGCAGTAGAGTGTTTTTTCTTATCTTATAACAGTAGCGTGATATAGTCTTATCTTATTTTGCTCAAGTATTGTAATATACATAGCTTTATCTTATCTTACTTTATCTTACAGTAGTAGAGTGATATACACAATTTTATCTTATCTTCAGTAGTAGAGTGCCTTACAGTCTTTTCTTATTTTGCTGTAGTATAGTCACATACATAAACTTATCTTATTTTACTGTTGTAGAGTGATAAACATAATCTCAGCTTATCTTACAGTAGAAGAGTCTTCTACGCTTCTTTATTTACTCTCAGTTAACATCTATCTATCTATAAAGTTGATATTCCACTTTAGGATCTGTGTCTTTCTTTTTGGTTAGAGATGGCCCTTTCACTGCTGTGTACCTGTCATTCTCTACTGTATAACAGTAGACGGTAGTACCTGTGTTCTGTTAGAAACCATTCTTCATTGTAAAAATCCACGGTTCACACCATGGATCGAACCAAGTCTGACAAGCTTTAGGCAGATACCATAGCATCTAAACTACTCCGCCCCCAATGTTTAACTCTTTCACAACACAAATTGTAATGTTGCAAATAAATCAATAACCACTTAACAGGTCATATTTTAGCCGTTTTAAGCTGGGTTCACCTGTGAGCCCAGGTCAATTTAAAACATCCGACTTAATGAGGATTTGATCACATGACCACCAGCCAACGGTTTATTACCAAATTCCTCCGTAGTTTTGACATCCCAACCCTTATTAGTATGTTACAGCACTGCTGTTTTATAAACTCTGCTTTCCCACATTCTTTTTTTTTTCTTGCACAGAGGTGTATCAGAAAGCAGCTCCGATTGTCTCTAATGGCAGCATGTTTCCTTCTAGAGACCGTTCATCTTCAAATTCCTCCTCTTCGGTGGTCAGCGATAAGGCTGCTTCCCCACACCTCCGGAAGCGGTCATCAAAAAAGAAGTTTATAAAGAATATGAAACCAGAAGGATTGAGGCGACCCACTTCCTATCGCTGCAGGAATACAGAGGCAATCAGCGTAAAGCTTCAGAATGCATCAGCACCTACAAGAGTCACACTGATAGGTTACAGAAAGATTCCTGTTTCAGACACTACAGGTGCAGTCCACTTGGGATCATTCAATCATCATTCAGCAGACACTATAAGGGGTTGGTTCGTATCTCTGTTTGTAACAGAGAAAAATATGTTGATGGTGACAAATTTAATAAATATTACAATATAGCTGGGTGTAGTAAATGATATGTTTAGCTGTAAGTGGAAGGGTAGAATATGCTGTCAGATTTTTATTTAAATCATATTAAATACTTATCAATGTTTTTACAATTGTATATATCTAATTCTCTTCTCCATGTGTTTTTAGATGGTCTCCCTATATTCCGTTTGCCTTGTGAGTTCCAGTGAAGAAAAAGTAGATGTGTGCAGTCGGTCACATACTTACTGTTTCTTCACTGAAACCCACAAGGCAAATGAAATAAAGAGCAGCCACCTATAAACATACAGGGAAGAGAATTAGAGACATAGATTAATAATATAGGGGGACATGGAGCTAGTTACATGAAATTGCAAGTTAGGACTGTTTGGCATGTGTTTGTTGAGGACATAATCTCCAATAGGAGGCAAAGGATAAAAAAAAAAAGAATATCTACCGTTTTATGTTTTGATAACTTAGGCTTCTAAAATATGTTCTTGATTTGAATACTTAGTAAAGATAAACATCCATATAATGTAAACTAGTGGTTTTGGGGGTTTTTGTTTACTTGTTTTAAACTTTAGTTTCCCTGTAGTTTGGTGCATGTGGTCAGTTCTAAGCATGTTTCATTATTTCTATCTTAATTAGATTGTTAGCCTATATTTATCAGTATTTGTTTTCATAAATATTAATGAGGATCATCATCATTGCACTCCGGTAGGTCCATATATTCTCTGATGACCTACTTTACATCCTTGCTATCATATATCAACATTTTTACAGAATAATAATGTTTAAAATATGTATTGTAGCTTCTCAAATATTCAGTGAAGTATGTTTGTTGTATGTTTGAGTGAGGTTATTATCAGCTGATATCATATGATGTATGTATCACAGGTGTAGTTTGTGTTCAACAACTATTTATTTCACCTGTATGTTACCGGTGCCCCAAGGAGAAAGTAAAGAATAGTACTACTGTAACCTTATGTGCCCCCCATGTGTTACCGGGACCTTAAAGAGAAGCAAAGAATAATAACACTAACTTACCTTGTATGTTATAATAGGCGACTAAGAAGGCTCCGCTTGTGTGTTAACAGGACCTCCAAGGGGAAGCAAAGAATATTAACTCTGCAACCTGTTCCTCATTTCGTAAAAGATGACTAAGGAGGATTCTGCTCATGTGTTACCGGAGTCCTCAAGGGAAGCAAAGAATAGTAACATGGCACCCTATCAGGCATGTCGTATGAAGTGGCTGAGGAATTGTGCTTAAAACAGGCTACCCTATTATATGGAGAAATTCAGCCACAAAATCTAACCAACCATGAACAAGTCACATCAAGAAAAAAGAACAGTGAAAGGGTGGTCCTAATGTTATCTAGAGGCAAAGGAATCTTTATTAGAGCGGGAAGCAAGGAGCTTTAAACTAATAATAGCTTCATTTACAAATATAAATAAAATAATAATAAACATGAATGTGATACAATGTTATGCACCAAGAAAATTTTAAGAGAAATGAGTTAAGGAGAAATGTTACAAGAAACTTCAAAAACATAATTGGCAATCTAAGAAATGGCATTATCAAATTTTTATGCCAAACTAAATGCCAAACTAGGATTAGATAACACTGGTTGCGAAGAGGTTATGGGGAAACATGGACTAAGAATAATTAATGAAAATGGAGAATCATTCACCAATGTTTGTGCAGTGAATCAACATGTCATAGGTGGGAGTGTTTTTCTTCACACACAAAACTGCATAAAGCCATCTCCCGACTACAAAACTGAAAGCTATATTTATCACGTGTGTATTAATAAGAAATTTAGATAATCTCTGTACAAGATGTAAAGGTCTATAGGGGTGCTGATGTCAGTTTCGACCACCATCTGCCGTTAAGTAAATTCAAGATAACGTTCAAGAGATATATAACATTTTGTAAATACGGAATTCAGTATTGTGTAGGATATATCAGAAACTAAAAAACTAAGGAACAATTTATGACCAGTCTCTAATAAATACTAGGTTTTGCAAACACATAGTAGACAAGGATAGCACAGAAAACAGTTAACAGGTTAAAGGTACATGGAGCGACATTTGGAAGTCCTTGCAAAAAGAGAACGAAAACGTAAAGCATGGATAATGCTGTAAACCCTGAAAAAACAGAATAAAGATAAATTAAAAGGCAGACTTAATTAATATCAAAACCAAAGCTGCTAAAGTCAGAAGTCGGATATTGGTTTAAATAGGCACAATGCAATCACATCCGAAAAAACTATCTGGGATGAACGAAGAAGAAGAAGTATACAGAAGCTAACAAAGAAGTTAAGAAACACATAAAAGCAGATAAAATACAATATTAAGATGCCCTAGCAAGAGAGGCAGAGGATGCAGCAGTGAAGGGGAACCCCAGAGATCTTTACAGCACCACAATGAAATTGGTAGGAAAATATAATCAAATAAATGCACTTATCAAAAATAGTAAAGGGAAAGTTCTCACCAACATGAAAGATGAAATGAACAGATGGATTAAATAGTTAAGGACCCCCAAAACAGCTCTAACTTTTGTTTTCTGGGCAACAGCGACTAGCACATGTTCGAACCGAAATCTCGCTGAGTGGATACCGTCTGCAGTCCATCCGTTCCTGGTTTGTGCGGGGAGCGGCCTATAACGAACGATAGGCCCAATACAGTGAAGTGAGGAATTAAAGCAGCCATGAGCAGGATGTGGCCATTCCCTAGGTGAGCCCAGCACCAAAGCGCTATGTGTCGGCACTGCAACTATGGAAGCCTCCCTGGATGGCGGATAATGCCCATGGACTGTCCCTGCCTTCCCTTGAGGGCTGATCGTGAAGTATACGACCGTTCTAACTTGACCAGCTGGGATGTGAACGGCACCACAAAAGTGAGAGTCCCCCGGGAATGCTAACCTGGTCAAAAACGCACACAAGAGTCGGATGTGTTGGCCTAAGGGCCTAGGCCCAAGAGTGCATAACAATACACCACAATTACACCTGAAAAAACACTCCGGATGAACGCAGAAGAAGAAGTTTAAGGACCTTCTGAATAGACCAGTTTGACATTGGAATCCCTAGATAATCAATAACTTAATCAGGGCAAAATATGAAGATATGAAATGTAGAGTTCTTTAAGAGGATAAACTGACAGATACATTGTGCCACCATTGTATTTTTTACTGACTATGGACTGGGTTATGAAGACAACTACCGCCAGACATGGAATTCAATAGACTCTAACAAAGCAGTTTGATGGTTTGGACTTGGCCGACGACACTGCACTCCTAGTCCACCGGGACTTCCAGTAATTTCCCCTGGTCTCTGGGTAGTGAGATCGGATGCCCGTGTGTATTGTTGCGCACGTAAAAAATCCCTTGGCAGTTGGAAATCGAAAAAGAGTAGCCTAACGGCGCTGCCCGTGCAAAATTTCGAGTTAAAAATCTACCCAAGTATTTCAGGATCCTCAGCGGTGCTACGGAGTTCATGCACTGAGCTGAGTTTCTCCAGACTCAGGTTTGAGTTAGGAGGAGAATGGAGCACTTATGGGTTGCACCCGTGTGCCGTGATGTTGATCCATAAACTAAACTAAACTAAACTGCACTCCTGTCACACACACGTAATCAGATGCAGGATGAACTAATCACACTTGATATTATTATTATTATTATTCTGTGTTCGTCCGGAATGTTGTTTTAGATTAAATTGCATTGTGCCTGTTTACAGCAGAGCTGCGATATTTGCACCTTTCAGCGGACACATCCAACTTCTTCAGGCATTTGTTGACTGGGTTACCTTTCCAGGTACACTTGATATGAGACCACAACAATTAAGTCTAAAATTTCATAGAGGTAAGATAAAGAGAATTAAAACAAGCAGACAACAACCTGATCTGCCCTGGTGAAACCTCACTTCAAGAGGTGAATTCATACACTATTTCAGAAGCAATGAAGACAGAAATGGGAAACAGAGATATTAAAATAGAAGTACAAAAGGCTAGCTGAGCTGTCACAGCACTAGAAAATTTATGGAAATCAAAGGAAGTTACTAACCTTCAACTTTTTAACTCCAGTGTTAAATTGGTACTCCTGTATGGATCAGAAAAATGAAAAACAGCTAAAAGTATTACTAATAAACTACATACATTCACTTATTGGTGCCTGTGCAGAATAGTGGGAATAAAATGGTATAATCGAATCACCAGTGTAAAGTTCATGGAGAGAATGAAACAAAATCTAGTGAACCAAGAGGTGAGAAAAAGATGCTGGCGTTGGATAGTACATACACTGAGGAAACCTGAGGACAGTTTAACTAGACACTCTTGTCTGGAACTCACAAGGCAAAGGGAATAGCAGGAGACCTAAAGACACATGAAGAAGATAATTACAGACAGAGATTGATCATATTGGGAGAACACAGAGGGACCTGCAGGAGATAGCTAAAGCTTGGTGTGGTGTGCTTGAGGGCTTATGCCCCAATAAAGGGCAGAAGAAGAAGAATGTCCAGTGCAACTCATAAAAGATAACTTAAGATAGTTGGTCTGAGACTGGCTATTTCATACCGTAGAAACATTGAGCCAACTTCCAGCCGACATTTAGCATCCACACCATTCAACATTCTGCCTGGAGAGACGAAGTTCTTCTGATTTTGTCCCTAGTGCAGTGATGTTTCTTCGTTATAATGATAATCGTCAGATAATTACTAAACAATATAATAGTTCAGATGAGTCAGTAGCCAATATTGATCAAGTTCATTTACCATGCTTTATATTTCTGCTTTACAGAAACAACCGAGGCAGGTCATCTAGAAAGAACTTACAGCTTGCCTCCCTCTTCCAGATTTCCTAATTCTTGTTTGAAAGTTGGCAGCGAACAACATGTACCAACTAAGCTTGAATCACTCACCAGCACACGTGTGTCTAGTGCAATCTGCACATCTGAAGGATCAGGTATTTCACTCAGTGACAAGACAAGCAATGCGTCAGCGTACAACTCTGCAACTCTGGCACAGAGTCCTTGTATTTATTTGAAACATACACCATTCTCCAGTGACTCTTCTTTGGCAGTTACTTGTAAACCTCCAGTTGTCCCAGTAAAGGATTCCATTGTAAAATCATCCAGTATGAACATCTTTCAGCACACATCGAGTTCAAGTGATCAGTTTAGCCGTACAGTGTTGCCTTTCACTCCCGTACTCAAGAAATCTGCTGGTGATCGCCCTGACTTGACTAAAGAAGAGTTAAACCACCTGGCAGATGACATCAGTCGTTCTCTTGGGGAGAAGGAATCAACAGCAGCAGCTGAAATTTTGACAGCACCTTTGTCGTCAACAGATGTCAGTGATGAGGACACAAATATTGCTAATGGATTTGATGACGTACTGAGCACATACAGACGTGATTTAAGTGGTTCCCAGGTATCTAGTGATAAAACATCAGCACCAGCACTAGACCCCTCATCCCAAACTTCACTTTCACTGGATCATGGATCATCATTACCTTTTCTGGACAAGGTCAGTGACATCTCTAGAACTACTGATTCCAGAATTAGTGATAGTGCCTTAGGCAGTGAGATATCTTCTCAGGAAGAGATCGGCTCCTCAGGATCACTCTCCACCATTGTGAAGAGTGTGCAGCTTAATTCAGACACAGATCTGTCTGTGTCTACCACAACAACATCAGCTTTACCCAGCAACAGGCAGCCATTGATAGATGAGAGTCAGAAGATGACTGTGTTAGAATTGTTGAAAGAGGAGTATAGCAAGTCATTGAAAGAGGGACTTGGTGAGTTTTTACGTTTAGATTATTGTTTGTGCGCTCTCTCTCTCTCTCTCTCTCTCTCTCTCTCTCTCTCTCTCTCTCTCTCTCTCTCTCTCTCTCTCTCTCTCTCTCTCTCTCTCTCTCTCTCTCTCTCTCTCTCTCTCTCTCTCTCTCTCTCTCTCTCTCTCTCTCTCTCTCTCTCCTCTCTCTCCTCTCTCTCTCTCTCTCTCTCTCTCTCTCTCTCTCTCTCTCTCTCTCTCTCTCTCTCTCTCTCTCTCCTCTCTCTCTCTCTCTCTCTCTCTCTCTCTCTCTCTCTCTCTCTCTCTCTCTCTCTCTCTCTCTCTCTCTCTCTCTCTCTCTCTCTCTCTCTCTCTCTCTCTCTCTCTCTCTCTCTCTCTCTCTCTCTCTCTCTCTCTCTCTCTCTCTCTCTCTCTCTCTCTCTCTCTCTCTCTCTCTCTCTCTCTCTCTCTCTCTCTCTCTCTCTCTCTCTCTCTCTCTCTCTCTCTCTCTCTCTCTCTCTCTCTCTCTCTCTCTCTCTCTCTCTCTCTCTCTCTCTCTCTCTCTCTCTCTCTCTCCTCTCTCTCTCTCTCTCTCTCCTCTCTCTCTCTCTCTCTCTCTCTCTCTCTCTCTCTCTCTCTCTCTCTCTCTCTCTCTCTCTCTCTCTCTCTCTCTCTCTCTCATCTCTCTCCTCTCTCTCTCTCTCTCTCTCTCTCTCTCTCTCTCTCTCTCTCTCTCTCTCTCTCTCTCTCTCTCTCTCTCTCTCTCCTCTCTCTCCTCTCTCTCTCTCTCTCTCTCTCTCTCTCTCTCTCTCTCTCTCTCTCTCTCTCTCTCTCTCTCTCTCTCTCTCTCTCTCTCTCTCTCTCTCTCTCTCTCTCTCTCTCTCTCTCTCTCTCTCTCTCTCCTCTCTCTCTCTCTCTCTCTCTCTCTCTCTCTCTCTCTCTCTCTCTCTCTCTCTCTCTCTCTCTCTCTCTCTCTCTCTCTCTCTCTCTCTCTCTCTCTCTCTCTCTCTCTCTCTCTCTCTCTCTCTCTCTCTCTCTCTCTCTCTCTCTCTCTCTCTCTCTCTCTCTCTCTCTCTCTCTCTCTCTCTCTCTCTCTCTCTCTCTCTCTCTCTCTCTCTCTCTCTCTCTCTCTCTCTCTCTCTCTCTCTCTCTCTCTCTCTCTCTCTCTCTCTCTCTCTCTCTCTCTCTCTCTCTCTCTCTCTCTCTCTCTCTCTCTCTCTCTCTCTCTCTCTCTCTCTCTCTCTCTCTCTCTCTCTCTCTCTCTCTCTCTCTCTCTCTCTCTCTCTCTCTCTCTCTCTCTCTCTTTTTTTTTTTTTTTTTTAAAATCATGGAAATAATGTGTAACTTTAAACTGCAACTCTTTGAATACCTGGAATTTGTGATATTTTTTTTTCCGCATATCCTATTTATTAGACAATCGCTGTCAACACCAGCATTTTACCACTGTTGTTGATTTCTTGGCAAGATTACGCTCAGTAGTTTGCCATTTCTTTCTGAGCGACCGGCTCACATATCCCATAAATAACGAACGGGATGCAATCTGCTACCGAATCTCGGTCTTTTGGCTCAAAATGTTCTTTGACAATGTGGGCAGGGCAAAAAATGCTTGGCGTTTCAGGAGGAGGATCTCCTGCAGTGGTTTTTCTGTCCAGCCTTTTCTTCACAGCTCTTGCAGTCTTAGTTGCTTCACAAGTGACTGCACCCCTGCGTAATGATGTACGCCACGAATTTCGGTCTTTGACAGCAGTCTCCCATGTGTCTTGATTAATTCCAAAAGCTTTTAATGAGATCTTCAGAGTGTCTTTAAAGCGTTTCCTTTGGCCACCTTGGGAGCGTTTGCCATAATGTAGCTCGCCATAACAAATTTGTTTAGGGAGCCTGTAATCTGGCATGCGAGTCAAGTGACCAGCCCAGCAAATCTGATTCTTCATTAGTAGAGTGTGGATACTGGGCATGGACGCTCTTTCTGTAAGCAATGATCAGATTGATTTATTTGGTTATTTCAGGTTTTGAAATGAGATTATTGCCCAATGTCCGCTGATTAGTTGGTTGGTTGTTGTGAATCCTCTGGAAGATAGTGAGATTTAACTCTGCTGCTTTTACATTCAGTCTGAGCCCCAAAAAGGGCTTGCAATTGATTGGTGTAGCGATGTTTATCCCAGTCCTGTACCAAAGCACCATCACAATCAGGACTGTCTGACCGATCGCTCCTTCCCCAAGACAGGTACAGGAAATTGATATTTGTTAGAACATGTTGGTATGTAATCAGGTAATGATTCAGCACATCACAAGTGAACTGACTGGGATTAGGCCTAGGTTGGTCCAAATTGGACAGGTCAATGTCAAGGGGCCAGATGCAGTGAGATACTAAAACTAGCTGTCTTACAGGTAGGTTGGAGAATGTCAACAGTTAGGGAAAACAAAGATGCAACAAATTCCTGTTTAAACCAATATACGTGTTAATAGTTGCAACATAATGTGTTTTATGTTGATGTTATGATGACGACATATTCACATGTTTATTGACTGTTTTGTAGATTCTCAAGAAGTTACCTCACAAGCCTCTGAATTAACAAACCCTTCAGAACCTAACTCTTTTGCCGGACATAGAGCAGCAAGTGACTCGGATATACTCAAAAACTGTGAAGAGAAGCCAATGACTTCACAAAAGGAATCTCAAGAACTCTTGCTTAGGTAGGTGCATAAATGCTTTCAGTGTTGTAACTCTTCACATAAAGTAAGAGAACGCTTAACACAGTGATTGGGCTACAGGGGAGACCTGGTACAATTCACAGTGATTGGGCTACATGTGAGACCTGGTACAATTCACAGTGATTGGGCTACAGGGGAAACTTGGTACATTTCACAGTGATTGGGCTACAGGGGAGACCTGGTACAATTCACAGTGATTGGGTTACATGTGAGACCTGGTACAATTCACAGTGATTGGGCTACAGGGGAGACCTGGTACAATTCACAGTGATTGGGCTACACGGGTTACCTGGTACAATTTACAGTGATTGGGTTACAGGTGAGACCTGGTACAATTCACAGTGATTGGGCTACAGGGGAAACTTGGTACATTTCACAGTGATTGGGCTACAGGGGAGACCTGGTACAATTCACAGTGATTGGGTTACATGTGAGACCTGGTACAATTCACAGTGATTGGGCTACAGGGGAAACTTGGTACATTTCACAGTGATTGGGCTACAGGGGAGACCTGGTACAATTCACAGTGATTGGGCTACACGGGTTACCTGGTACAATTTACAGTGATTGGGTTACATGTGAGACCTGGTACAATTCACAGTGATTGGGCTACAGGGGAAACTTGGTACATTTCACAGTGATTGGGCTACAGTTGAGATCTGGTACAATTCGCAGTGATTGGGCTACAGGGGAGACCTGGTACAATTCACAGTGATTGGGCTACAGGGGAGACCTGCTACAATTTACAGTGATTGGGCTACAGGGGAGACCTGGTACAATTCACAGTGATTGTGCTACAGGGGAGACCTGGTACTATTCACAGTGATTGGGCTACAGGGGAAACTTGGTACATTTCACAGTGATTGGGCTACAGGTGAGATCTGGTACAATTCACAGTGATTGGGCTACAGGGGAGACCTGGTACAATTCACAGTGATTGGGCTACAGGGGAGACCTTGTACAATTCACAGTGATTGGGCTACAGGGGAGACCTGGTACAATTCACAGTGATTGGGCTACAGGGGAAACCTGGTACAATTCAGTGTTACGGTATAAATTTGGACAAACAACCAGAAAAGTGTAGTATACTCTATTCTGTACCTGGAGTGGTGGATCAGTCGTCTAGTTTTGAGACAAGTGTAAAAACTTGCAGGAACTTTGGACACGTTAAATATTCTTTGACAGTTGGATTTTGAAAAGAGCAGGCCACTGTGCAGGCTAAATTTCAAAAGTTAGAAAACTTAACCAAGAAAATATTGTTTATAGTATATGTGATTCTGGTATGCACACATATCAGTCCTCTCTGGTGCTGTGAAGTTGACACACTGTACTGAGATTTTCTTTGTGTGATCCATGAAAGAATAGTACAATAGTAGAGATAGTGGTAGTTTTGAAGATATTGCTACTGATTTTTGTGTTGGTGGTATAAGTGATGATTGAAGCAATGGTGGAAATATTAGTGGTGATGGTGGTAGTTGTGATGTTATAGGCAGTAGTGGTTATGGCTGTATTAGTAATTGTGATACTAACATTAGTAGTTGATTAAAGCAGTGGTAGCAATATCTGTGATAGTGGTGGCAATTTTGGTGTTATTAGTAGTAGTTATATTGGTTGTAGTGATAATTGTAATAGTAGCTGTGGTATTGGTAGTTGCAGTATTAATTATGAGAACAAAGGGAAAGCCTTCCAAACATGCAGTGTAGATCTACAGGCCAAAGAGACAAGGCTGCAAGACTCGATTTTCAATTATTTATCCTAAAATCATGAGCATAATCACATCACATTCCCATTTCTCCTTGCATCCAGACCTACAAAAGTGATTGCTTGTCACATCACACACCCATCCCTCCCTGCATCCAGGCCTACAAAGGTGATGGCTTGTCACATCACACCCCCATTCCTCCCTGCATCCAGGCCTACAAAAGTGATTGCTTGTCACATCACACCCCCATTCCTCCCTGCATCCAGGCCTACAAAAGTGATGGCCTTGTCACATCACACACCCATTCCTCCCTGCATTCAGGCCTACAAAAGTGATGGCCTTGTCACATCACACACCCATTCCTCCATGCATTCAGGCCTACAAAAGTGATGGCCTTGTCACATCACACACCCATAAGCAGGAAACTGCTTTAGAGACAAATTTATTTATACAATTTTTAACCCCTTTAATTTTCATGTCAACACTACATCTTTGTCTGCATTGTGATGGTTTTTATCTCATCTCATCTTGTTCCTCTTGCACCTTGCTGTGTCAAGAGGAACAAGGTGAGATGAGATGAAAACCATCACACTGCAGTCAATAATTTTAATTTACTTTATTCTCTAAGTTCATCTTTGACTGCAGTGTGATTTTTATTTTTTTTTCGCTCGCTCACTTAGAACTCAAGCCTAGTCCAGACACACAACTTCTAGTAGTGCTGGACTGAATTTTGTGTGTGGATTAGCTTTCCCTATTAACGGTGTCCCTCACCATCAGGTGAACCCACTCTGACTTCAGAGATACTTGTAATGTACGTCCCCAAGTCAAGAAAGATAGGTCAACAGTTTAGTCCAGTGTAGGGGTTGAACCCCTCACCTCGGTATCAGCACACCGGATGTTTAAGAACACACATTCTTATCCATTTAGCCATGCTGACCTACTGCGGTGTGATAGTCTTTATGCCTGAACAAACATATTAGAGAATTAGATATCATCATCATGTGCCAAATGTGTAGGCATTCATGCCTCTATAGATCTCTGTCATTAGTGTATCAATGTGCTCATTATATTCCTCCATGCCATCATCTTAGACCGGTCAGCATTATTTCGCTCAGTTACTGATCTTTCCAGTCATCGCAATTGTTTCTTAATGCCTCTCTTCTCAGTATAGAAAACAGAACACTGTTTGTCTCTTTCTTATATATAGTCTCTGCCATGTAATAGTTGTTAGTTACTCTGGCAATCCAGGGTATTTCCAACATTTGTATCAGGCATATTTATTATTATTTGTTTTATTTCAGCAATGCTGCCAGTATTGATGGAAGTGAGAAGAGGAGAGCACTCCTGTCGTCATCTTCTTCTTACCCAGAGTTATCCCAGTCACTTAAACCTGGGCCACCCCGGCTGACTTCAATTTTTGGTCACAGAACAACCAAGTAATTGCACCATTTCTTGTAAAGAAGCATAAAGCTATGGGTGAATTACTGCTTTCTCCAAACACAATATTTTTTGTTACAAGCTTTCTTCTTTGACCTCTTTGTTCATCAAGTGTCATCTATGCAATGAAGGTCGACTGTAATGAGTTGTCAACTACCTGTGGCCTACATCTTCATGGTGCATTCATATAAGCCTCTTTCTGTCTGTATCTTGATGTTACCTACCTACCTCTTGCCATTTCCTCTCCACCTGTGCCTCTAACATGTCCTTTAACCAAGGATCTGTGTATTTTTATATGGTCGAAGTACCTAAATTGTCTGAACTTGGTCTAATTCAGTAATGTTTTCTTCAATCCCAATTTTTGTAATGGTCCTGCCATCTTCTATTCTTAATTGACCTAGAAAGTAAAACTATTATGTTGAACCATGTCACTTCACATTGAGCATTCCCATGCATGCTCAGCTCTTCAATGCAGCAGCCATCCCAAAGCACCTCTTCTTGCTGTTCCCACTAAGAGTTGGTTATGATATCTTTTCTCTTGACTTTGAAGACAACATTGAATCGATGTACTTGACCAGACTTCTCTCACAATTCATGTAGTCAGTCTAGCATCAGAGTCTCATCTGCCAGCCATGTACTGCATTGACTATATCAGCGTTATCCATGTTACCATTTTTATTGGTGCATTATTTGCCAGCTTGTTCCAGTGTTCTGTTCACTGTAATTTTCAAAATTGTTAATAATCATAGTCTTTTTTGTTTTCTTTATATTTATGTCCAAGCCATTTTAATTACTTAGTTCTTTTTATACTTGATTGACTCAGTCATGGAGATCCTGCTCTGTTTCAGCCAACAATACTTTATTGTGTTTGTTAAACTGCTACATATTCTAGCATCCTACATGCTTTTGGTATTGCATTGTTAGAGGGAGAGACTCAGCTACAGAAAGGTTTTTTTTTTTTTAATTCAGTCACTAGCATGTTTTGTGATGACCTTTGGAGAGACTGAAAGACAAAGAGATATCAATCAATCAGGTGCCATCTCCACAATAAAGGTTGACTGCAGTGGATCTACAATACTCTCCATCTCTTATCCTTGTTGTTTACACTAAAAAGACTACAATTCATCCATCTCTTGATGTTATCTTCTCACTTGTATCACTGTATACCTTTTGCTCACCCACCTTCAATTCTTCTTCGGATCCCCAGTATAGATTTTACAAGTGCACTGTGTCTCTTAATATGACTAAAATATTTAACTTGTCTCTTTTTTATTTCTTTCATCAACTCTGTTTTCATCTCAACCTCTCTAGAACTGTATTGTTTTTGTTATCATGAAATATGATCTATTCTTCTGTGTAATCACATCTCCAAGATATCAATTTGACTTTCCAATAACTTGTTCATTGTTCAGGTTTCTGTGCCATATAATGGTGTTGAATATATATCACATTTGACAATTCTCATTTTTAATGTGTTAATTACCTTTCTAGATTTTGTTATGTTTCTCATGTTGTTGAAAATAATTTTGGCCATTTCTGTTCTCTTCTTGATCTCTATTTCACTTCTGCTACCATCTGTCATCACAAACCAAGATTTTAAAAAAGGGGAAAACTTGTGATATTTTCTAGTATTTCCGGATTTACTGTGATGTTCATTGTTGGCCTCTTCTTTCCATTGCTAATTACCATAGTTTTTTTTTTTTTTTATTATTGATTTCTTCTTCTTCTTCTTCTTCTTCTTATTCTTCTTCTTCTTCTTCTTCTTCTTCTTCTTCTTCTTCTTCTTCTTCTTCTTCTTCTGCGTTCATCCGGAATATTTTTGGGACAAAAAAGCTACAATATTAACACCTTTCGGCCGACACATCCGACTTCTGCGTATATTTGTTGACTGAGTAAATCTTCCCGGGTTTATTGATATCTAATCCACATTCTTCACTGCTCCTGTTTACTTGCTACATGAGGTCTTACAACTCCTGTTCACTTTCTGCCCGAAACACTGTGTTATCAGTAATCTAAGGTTGGTTATTACTCTCCCATTAATGATGATGATGATGGTGATTGTAGCATTGTGGACTGCATATAAATACAATGATGCAGGCTCAGTCCCCAGTTGTAAACCATTACATGGCTCTGCAGTTGACACCAGCCTCCAAATTGGTACTAGAAATGCTTATGAGATTGACAGGTATGAGGAGGAGAGCTGATCACCTTACATCATAATGCTGTCACCTTATATTTGTGAAGTCATTTCAAATCATGCAGTGCATGTGGTTACTTCTAGCTTCACCCAGACCTTATACCTTCATCAGTACTTCAGAATATAGATCAACTTGTTCTTCTACTGCTGCTGACTGTCATCTCCTAGACCAGTGATTCTCAACTAGTGGGGAATTCATCCCCAGGGGGGAATTTTAGGGTTTCCAGGGGGAATTAAGATTATTTCAGGATCGCGTTAATACAACAACTGGTAATTTGATATTGTTTTTCCATCCATTCTTTACGGTTCTGTACTTCTTGCCTTTCTGAAATTCATTTTATAACTTAAGTAGATCCGCAAATCACGCTTTATGTAGACATCTAGACTTGTTCTAGTATGTGTTATTAAATTTACCTTCCATTTTTAAGTATACCGTGTAGGGGAGAGGGGAATTTATAGGGAGGAAATATGAAAGGGAGGGGGATGACATTCTGAAGGGGTGCACGGGCCAAAAAAGGTTGAGAACCACTGTCCTAGACCTTCAACTGACTCACACCAAACCTTTTGTGGGCTTTATTACCGTTGCTTAGGTTTTGCAGCTCAAGTTTTCTACTGAATGAGGTAGCAAGTCTTATTTCAACCTTCCTTGGTCATCTCTTACACCATGCTTAGTAAATTACAATGTTACTATTCTTTGCTGCCCTCACACATGGATGATAGATCAACTATCATATTTTTATTATACTGATTGCTCTCAAAATTTGATATACCATCATCATCCCATTTCTGGATAGACTTAATGATTTATATTCTCGTTGTTCTAACGTGTGTAATTGTTCTCACTGTATTCCTACAGCTTTGTCCAGTTAAGAGAGAATCTAAAGTTGGAGATGGATTTTCCCGGTTACCTTTGCAGGTAATATGCTCATGCTATTCTGTTTGTTCTGTGTAACATTTCCACAAAACACTGGTGTCTTATTCATTAATTGATGCTTGTGCAGAATAGAAGGACTCAACTGGTATAATAGAATCACCAATGTGGAGCTCATGGAGAGAACTTAGCAAATACCAGTGAATCAAGAGGTGTGGACAAGATACAGGTATTTGGTAGTATACACTTTGAGGAAATAATGATGATAATAATAATTAGACACTCCCTGGTGTATAGAGTGAAATAGAGAGAGACCTAAATATACATTAAGAAAAGATTTAGAGACAGAGATGAATAATATGGCTTCTCTTTTTCTCTCCACCCCACCCCTGGTGCCCATTTTAGGCTGAGTCGACCTGGAGATGCAGGTCAATTGTAAAACTTTGCCTTGATAGGGATTTAAAGACATGATAACTGGGTCACTAGCTACTCCAGCTCCCAGGTCAATCATAATGTATGTTGGCTGGTGAATTCTTGAATAATGTGATCTAATGTTACCACATGTACGTTGTGCTGAGTCATAGGTAAGTCACGTAACTTGCCACAGTGTTTGTTATACAGCTGAGGGCAAGAAGTAGACAAATCCTGAACTAATAACTTTAAAGAATGCACAGGATATGGCATTTACTGGAATCAGAGAGCAGGGATAAACTTGGCTAGGAATTGTTTCACAAAGAATGACCAACACCCTCTGAAGCTAGACAAGTGTGTAATTCTGAAAATCGGTATCCACTGTTTTGTGGTTGGGTTGGTCCCAAAACGGCACTGGTCAGAAACAATAATTCTGTCTCTGCTGGGATTGTGATCTGTACGACTGTGAGGTTTACTTAGTAGTCTCATAAAATGTGCACCATATCCCCAGTATGCTTTTAATTCTATGTAAGCAGTCTATGCTACTTTTATATTTATATAAAATAAATAGTGAACGCATGAGCAGTTTAAGGGTAGGAGTGAAGTTGTACAAGCATGACAAACACTCAAAGAGAAGAGAGTAATAAACTACACAATAGCATAGTGAGTTACTGGAGCCTATAAGGGAAGCAATGAAGCTAATTCTACCATGCATGTCTTAAAGAGGCAGCTAAGGAGCGTTGGCATGAGACTGGTTACCTCATCCCATGGAAAACTGTAACTGAAAAATCTGACCAGTTATAATCAAGGTCTACAAAGGGCTTGGTTTGAGTTGGTTTAGATCTGTGCTCCATTGGGAGATGAAAGACAGCAGCAGAAGAAGACAGAATTTGTCATGTAGCAATTTCTGTGCCTTCATAAAAGCTCTAATCTTTGTATCATGTGCTCCCTGTTACTGCTTAAAAAATGTCTAGTGAACAGCTAGCATCTGGCACCATCAAACCAGACCCCAGAATCTGTTTGGGAAAAACTAGATAACCCTAGAGATGCCTCTGAGAGTGCACGTTCTCTATCAGATGCAGACAGTGTTTGACTGGCTGGCATGTGGCCACATCCTGTATCCCATCCAGATTTTTCAAAGGAGCTTACCAAGGCTGAAAAAGCAAACACAAGCATTGAAGACTTCCTATAGTCTGTCCAAAAATGAATGCCGTCATTCACGATCAATTATTTTGAAAACTGTCTGTTGCATCGTTATAAAATTTTTCCTGCCGTCTTATATTTACCCCCACCCAAGGAATATGTCTTTGATAGGTCCAAAAGCAACTTAAATCATCGAAAGCGGAGACATTTCTTTGATATTTTTGGCGAAAATGTAGTGAATTCATGCTAACAAACTAGTCTTCCAGTAAAGCACGTCATTTCGGGTAACAACACAAGTACAAGGCGTAGCTGGATTCGTATGGGAGTGGGTGCAATAAAAAAGTAGCTTAAAAGTCGGCTGAGTCGACTGCATTGCACCGGGTTTTTATCCCATATGGCTCAGTCTCTTTCCGCAGCATGGAAAGCGTTGCACAAAGCATGAACTCTGTAGCTCCAGCAATGACCCTCAGGAGTCTCCGAAAAAATGCATTCGTGAAATGGACGCAGCCTGGAATCGAACATACAACCTTCGGAGCCCAAGTCAGACGGCTTGACCACTTCACCACGGAGACTCCCGAGAGGGGTCAATGTGTACTATTAGCAAAGACAGAGCATTTACAGAGGCATGGGGTAAATAATGTGTAAATTGACAGGAAAGTAGAAGGAATATATTTCTTACCTTATTTTTCATTTCTTTCTTGTTTCTTCAGCTGTTGATTAATATAATGTGTACACAAGTATTCATGTTACTAGGATGCATTTAGCTTTTTATATTGAATTCGTGGAAGCTTCCAAATAGCTGTGCATTAATGTGCATATGGAGTGACCAGAAATGATCGCAATTTAGTCATCATGTGACCATTTTTAAGGATCTGTTCAGCTGTCTGTAGTTTTTTCACACGTACACATGGTTGACAGATCCGCTTTGAGTCTTCGTGAAAGATTGTCTACTCTGCTGTTTACTGTTCAAAGACGGAACATGATTACCTGTTTTGCACTATGAAAATAGTTGTCAGTGTCTCTGTAGTGGGCTTTTTTTCTTAACGGCCAAGATGTTGGTCCTCTTTTCATTGAAGTCTTTTCATTGAAGTTTATAGATTGATTCGTATACACCTGTGTTGTCCCCTAATTTGACAACGTGTTTGCTCTCACGTTTGTTGTTATACCACAATACGTCAGTTTCCACTGCAATATTACTCTTCTGTTGGTATTCAATGCGTTTAGTGTGTGTGTGTTTTTTTCAATACCAGTTGTTTGTCACTGCTGAGGGCTTGATGAATTGAAAATTCATCACTGTGGAATACAAACTGTTGCCATTGACATTGTGCTGATGCTGTAATGTTTAGGGCCTGCAATTCATCTGAATAGTTGGAGCAAAATATCCCAGTAAGTGTGCGCGTTGTTTAAGGTCTGCGATCTGCCTAGACCTTAATCTATGTCGGACGATTCCAGTAGGTTGATGACTGCTCTCGGTTGCATAAAATTCAATTCATCCTTTCTCCAATAGTCCTCTTCCTCTTTCAACACATGGTCCTCACATTTTTTCCAACAACTTTTATTAATTTGTAATAGCGCGGTCTGGGTTAGTATCTTGATGTCAGACAATTTGAATGTAGTATTGTCAGCTGCCACCTGTCCTTTTTAGCCCACACAAGTTCTATAGGGTTTAAATGAGAATGATACGGCGGAAGTCTCAAGCACCTATGGCCATGTTCTTCTATCAACTCGTCGATTTGATATTTCTTGCTTTTTTGCGCCTGTTTTACAAGGGACAACAACTGTAGCTTGAAATATGTTTCTGGAAATGGTATATTTTCCCTTCGGTGCCATATCTTTATTGCTTCCTTTGTGCTCGATGCCGTAGGTATTTTGTCTTCTTGGGCAACAACATTGTGATATGATGCATTGTTCATGATTAGACAAGACGGTCTATCTAGGGATGGAAGCACTGTATTCTCGAGCCAATTATTATAATAATTCCTATTGTCTGTATGCTTTGATACGAACACAAGTCCATCATTCTGTAGTAAGCCATTATGCCTACTATCAGCATCAGCTGTGACCAAACGCTGGGCAAAATCGCTGTAACTGTCCATCCACTGATTGCCATTCCTTTTCACTTGTGTGAGGCGCATTGATCCACGTCTCATCCAAATACACTATGTCATCATTTTCTTTGCGCATTTCCCTGATTTCACGTAGGTATCTGCTTCTCATGGCTCCTAAATGCGGTTGCTCCCAAAGGATATTTCTACCTCCCTTGTACTTTCTAAAAGTGAAGCCTAATATCCTTATAATTTTCCACAAAGTTGTTTTGGATAGCCCTTTGTTATTTTTTTTTTCTCAATTAAACCCTAAGTTTTCTTACAGTCACTGTTTCTTTGGCATCCAGCATTTTTATAATAGCTCGCCTTATGACATCCTGGTCAAAGCTGTCTACAATTGCCTTTCTACCTACTGGTTGCTTATCACGTGTTGGTTTCATTCCAGTTTCTTGCACCCATCGACGAAATGACCGTTTACTCAAACTCAGTGCATGCACCGTTCCTTTTTCGCGATTTGTAACATTTTGAAACAGTTTCCTGCGATCAGCTTCTTGTCAAAAAATTTGTGTACAACTTCATAACGATGCTTTTAAGTGTACAAAATTTCATATTCAATCCCATTGAACAATATTCACACATTCAGATGTTAGCAATAAGTGGTAAGATTTTTTTTTTAAATCAGGATTCATGAAAGTACCCACATATTGATGACACCTCTGAACACTCCCACGCCCTGCGCGGGGTTCAAGGCCAATCCTGTGAATCACGAGAAAATTAACCATTCAGCGCTAATGTTTCGGTGTGAAGATGTAATACTTCTAATATTGTGCACTTCATCTCTGATCTGTAAATTATATACCGCATATAAACAAACTTTGAAATCTGCTGTACAATCTACAGAACAAAAAATTGTTTGTTCGGTGGACATAATGATAAGGTTATATGCTAAATCTCATAATTTTCCCTCAATTGGTTACTGAGATATGGATTTTTATATTGAGGCAAACATAATATAAAAATATTTTTTACATTTTTTTTATATTGAGGCAAAATTTTATATTGATTTTTATATTGAGGCAAACAAATTCAGGAAAATTCTCGCCCGGGTGATGTGATTATCTACACGGATGGGTCAGTGTTGAGAGGTAGGAGAAGTGCCTGGGGGTTCTTGGCAAAAACTAATGGTCGGCGTTTGGTGCAGGAGAGCCTGGAGTATGATGACACTACATCTAGCTTAATAATGGAGGTGGAGGCGGTCAGTGCAGCTTTCCGCTGGATAGAAAACACGATACATACACACATTGTGATTTTAACTGACTCAGAAAGCATGCTGAGAAGGGTGAGAACAGGCAAGCTTCGTGCAGAGTGGCTTGCTTCGCTTCGGAGGTCACGGGTAGCAAGCATCACCTGGATCTTTTCTCCTGGGCATGCTGGTGTGCTGGGGAATGAACAGGCGGACAGATTGGCTGGCTCGGCAAAACTTGGTGGGGTATTGATGCATGACAAGGCAGACGTGGTTGCGCCCTTGTGGGAGCTCGGAGGAGCAGATGGATCACCATAGTCTGGTAAGAATGAGACAGCGAGGTGTGACGAGCGGATCTGGCCGACGCTCGACGCTCAGAGGAAAGGCGAGACGGACATATAATCAGATTGCTACTGGAACTATTAGTGTTGGAACTCTTCGCTGGCTGCTCGGGATGGGGACGGAGCGCTTATGGGAATGTCCCGAATGCTGTGATGTCGGTTCCTAAATCAATCAATCAATCAATCAATTGAGGCAAACAAATGTGAATGCACTATAGTTTGGAAAACTTTGTTATGGAAATAAAAGCAACAGTCATAATAACCAGTCTCTTTATGAACATTTGAATCTCTCTTTGATAATGGTGTCTTGGAAGTCTCCTAATTCTTCTCTTCGTACACTAGCAAAGGAAAACAAACTCTAAATAAGGATATTGTGTTAGATCCACTCTTTTCACTGATCCAGTGTCACTCAGGGTTGGTTGGCGAATCCTCTGAAAGATTTACTTTTAACACTTATGTCCAATTGCACTGGCATTTGGGTTGCCTGAGCCCTGAGAAGGGCTTGCATCATGATATAGTGAGCGAGTGGCACCTTGCAGTCTTGACAGACCAAAGTATGTGAGTTGTAATGTGGCCAAAATTCCATCACAATGCCTGGGCAGAGCTTCAGAGAAACATGTGTTGCCCAAATGACATGTTCCCTCTCTCAGCCTTGCCTTGTCTTCTCCAGAGGAATGGGTAACCAATAAGTCTTGAACAAGGTAGGCTGCAGACGCTGGCAGCTCAGTGTCAAACCTCCGAGACCTCGCCTCCGCGAGCAGGTAACGAGTGGTGGCCAGACCCTGGAACCCAAGGGGCCCAACTTAGAGGCGTTCAGCCAAGTCCCGCAGGTGAGGGCCTCGTACATACCTGGACCATAGGATGCGTACATCTGTCAATCACAAGTGTCCGGACCTTGTAAAGGTGTACTACCGTCAGACTCCCCGCCTGACTTTTGCGGATCCCACGACCACCGGGAATAGGCCTGCCAGAGATATAGCCAGAGATATTGCTGAGTTAGTACAAAAGTACCAACTCCATGCAGACTGTATTGCAGGGCTGTCCTTTACCTCACCAAGCTCACAAACCAGTGCAGTTGGTACTGAATTTTCACATTGCAGAGAATAATAGTAAAATGTTACGCCAAACAACGTAACTGCACTTTGGACATTACCAATAGTGAAATTCTACCAGGTTATGATTCAGCCAAGCACATATGGACAGGCTACAATTGTGCTAGGTTGTGATGTTTGTACCACAGGTTTTCATTGTCAACAGTTCCAACCCATTGCCTAAATGAATTAGACGCCGACAGTCAAAATTTGTTGGTCACGTTATGGGAAGAAATACATTGGAGAACTTGATGATAACTGGCAAGATCGAGGGGAAGGCAGAGAAGTAAATACCTGTATGGCTTGGCCATGTGGTATGGTCGAGACAAGAACACAGCTGATCTGGCAATCACATGAGATGGCGAAACATGACAGCCCACGCTTATCGGCATGGCACATGATGAATGGGTAGTAAATAAATATAAAGATCATTTCATGTTATTGTTGTGTTGTTGTTGTTTTTTGCAACTTGATATGATCCAAATAACATTGATGATTTTCAGCGAGTGCCCAGTGCTTGCCTCCAATTATCCATATTTCCATGTTCCCAGTGATGTGGATGAAAGCTCGGGCATTCATCTGATTGTCTGTGTTCACGGATTAGATGGTGAGTTTGAACAAATTCCTCTCACTTCTTACTCTCAGTACTCTAATATGAATAAGTCTTAAAGGCCTTAGATAGATCTTCATAACATAATGTACTTTTGTGGTAAGAATAAAAGAAGCATAGTGCACAACCACATATAACACCGTGAGAAAATGTAGCTCTCATTGAAGTGACAGACCTTGGACAGATGAAATAAAGTTCACAGATAGACATAGGCTGTTGTGGAATCAGCTGAATAGGAAAAAGTCTATAGTGAATTCTAGACAGCTAAGAACCCTGACTCTTAATGTCATGTAATCTACATATTCCTATATCCACAATTTTATCTAATTGTCAATTAGAAAGCCATAGTTTATATATTCCTCGTTATAGCCAGCTGTCGAGGCCCAGTCAAAACTGGCAAAATTTTTGTATTATTTGCTTTCCATCATTTTTGTAGCACTGCCTAAACACGTAACTTACTTGATGACCACATGAGTTGCCCATCAGTATGTTTACCCAGCTGATAAGCTGTATAGTCTGTCGCTGCCCCATTCTACAATTTCATTTGGTAAACTGAGATTTCACGTGCTTCATGTATCAGATTATCTGGATTGTGGGAACACGCAGCATAGGTATATTCACAGTTAGTGCCCTGTAGGAATAAACAACATAGGTATATTAATCATCATCATCTGATGAGAGATGCCTTGAAGAGATTAGAACAAGAATCGCCATGGGGAAGATAGCCTTTTGCAAGATGGAAATCTTTTTTTTTAAATGTTGCATATCCCTCACAGGACGTTGCAGTCAACACCAGCATTTTTCAGCTGCTGTTGATGTACTAGGCAAGATCACGCTTAGTAGTTTGCCATTGCTTTCTAAACGACCGGCTCACCTTCCTGCGTTACTCACAAGAATATACAGGATTACGGAAAAAAGACGTTAATCCCTACGCCAGGGAGACCGGTGAAAAACACCAATAAAATTATGTCAATTGCTATGAGAAAAAGAGTGTTGAGGTGCTACATAGAGGCTGTACTTTTGTATGGATGTGAAACATGGACAATGAGCAGCCAAGCTGTAAAACATCTGATGGCTGTGGAAATGTGGTTTCTGGGGAGAATGCAAAGAATACCATGGACAGACAGAAAAACCAATGACCAAGTCCTACAAGAAACAAATGAAAATCTTAAACTGATTAGAGAAATTAGATGTAAACAGTCAAAATTTTTTGGACGTGTTATGAGAAGAAATAAATTAGAGAACTTGGTGACAACTGGCAAGAACAAGGGGAAGACAGAGAAGTACATACCTGGATGGCTTGACCACATGCTATGGTCGAGACAGGAACACTGAGCTGATCTAAGACCCTGGTGATCGAGTGAAATGGTGAATCATGACCGCCCACACTTACCGGCACATGGCACATGAAGGATGGATGTTAATTATCAATGCACTGTTGGAACAATCAGTATGAATATATTTACAATCCATTTACTACAAGATCAATGCACTGTGGGAAAAATCAGCATAGATATTAGTTAGCGGTTCCAACTTCACGGCTAAGGGTCACTCCATAATGCTCTGTTCTTGTGGTAGTGAATATCATACAAAATGCTCCTTACTGTCCTATGTGAAAAATGGAACAGACAACACTCCCTACAAATCAACAGCATGCACAGGCATACATGCATACAGCCGCTGCCAGAATGCCAACACAACAGTCCGTCACTAAAATTACAGTTCTTCGTCAATAGAAGTGATAGTCACTACAAAAAAGCAGCAGCTGCACATGTATTATTGTATAAGACAAAAACAACTAGTTCAGCAACTGGCCGGCTGCCATTATTCTGAAAATGCAGTTTACAATACAAATCACCATGGACAGATGTAAAAGCAGCATAGATATATTGACCGTCAATGCAACATAGGAACAATCAGTTTAGATATATTCACAATCAGTGCATTACAGGAACAACTGGCATAGATATATTCACAATCAGTGCATTTCGGGAACAATAATCATAGGTATATCCACAGTCGATGGATTATGAGAATAATCAGTATTGATACAAGTGTACCCATGTTTATTCTCAATCAATACACTGTAGGAACAGTCTTCTTCTTCTCCTTCTGCTGCTGTTTTTTTATCCCCTATTGGAGCATAAGCACTCAACCAACTTATGCCAAACCATCCTATCTTTTGCTATCTCCTGCAGCTTACTCCATGTCTTCCTCATACTATCTGTCTCTAATTCTTGTATCCATGTTTTATTAAGTCTGCCTCTATTCCATTTTTCATGTGGGTTATAAACAAATGTGTTTCTAGTTAAACTATTATCAAGCTTTCTCAAAGTGTGTCCTATTCCGTGCTAGCCTCTTTTCCTCATCTCTTGGTTCACTGGTATTTGTTTAGTTCTCTCCATGAGCTCCATATTTGTGATTCCGTCATACCATTTTAATCTTTCTGCTCCATGGCGAAGGGGTTACGAGCGCAGTTCATAATCCCACATACCCACGTTCAAAACACATCTGCGGGCTATTTGGCAGCAGACCGCCTTGCATTGGTTTTTTTTAAGAAATGTATGCGTGCCGGTCGTTCAGAAAGCAATGGTAAACTACTGAACATAAACTTGCCAAGAGATCATAACATTTAAAAAAATGCTGGTGTTGACTGCAACGTCCTTTAAAAGATATGCAACAAAATTTTTTTTTTATTTTTTTTTTAACTATGTGCAGACACCAGATAATGAATGTTTGTAGGTATTTTAGTCGTTCTCTGTGTTTCAGATCCGTACAGCAGTACTGATTTAAATTTAAAGTGAAATATTCAAAGTTTAATACTGTCTTTTGTATTCTTAATTTAATATCTTCATTCACATTTGTCTACATTGCTACACTAAATAATAAATAATGATTCCACCTCTTGAAGTGGAGTTTCACTATGCAAGATTTAGTTATCATCTGCTTCATTTATTCTCATTAACTTTGTGACCAGACATGCCTTGTGACCAGACATGCCTTCTGTTTGTCATTCTACGCTCTGAGTGCCATTAATTGAAGGTAAATCGTTTTCTTGGTCAGCCCTGAAATACATGCATAGGTTTCATCTCTCTGTTACACCACAATTTGACCATATGAACTAAGTAAACAAACTGCTCAGCATGTTCTGTCCTCTACACTGAACTATACTGGCCTACTACATCAACATTTAACTCCAAGCTGTAATGAACTAACCAGGAACTCCTAAAGACTTGCTTGGCAATGTAATCACAAGAAAAAGAAGATCAGCTCTGACTCGCTGACCTTGGTGTAAATTGTCATGTGTCTGACTGAATTTATCTCTTTTACTGCATTTTCACTTCAATATATCAATCCAGTGGTGCCATGCTACAAAGTACAGATGAGGAGAGGTAATGTTGTGGTAAGGAAGATAACCAAAATAACATTGTAAATCAAGAGTTAAAACCCAGGGTTACTGAGGGTAATTGAGTGCAACTCAGCTCGGCGACAAGTAGATTACGCCACAAGCGAAGTAGAGACACAAGGGAAAAGTCGGGTGACCAAACGCTGCTTAGAAGCCATGAAGATTTTGACTCTCACTCGCAGCTCAGGGCGTTGAACGAACAACAACAGTTTGCGAAGCTAAAGAAATAACATCAACTTTTCTACAATTATTGACCAAGTATAGGGAAAATAGATCCAGCTGCGGCGAACAGCGAACGATGGAGCAGAAGAACAAGTGATCAAGTCTACGACAGGTGATTGTTCAATGCAGAACATAAAGAACCACAATGGGCGATTTGCCAAGCCTTGGTAAGTGAGCGGGGTGACGATACACTTGCTACGCATGTTTTGTGACCCAGCGTTGTGGGGTGTTTTCACAGGAGTCAAACCGTAAGTTAAGAGTTATTTATTATACATGAAACACTAGAAGTGGACAATGGCAATGGTGTACACGCCATTTATGTCAAGATTAGGGCCACCCCCGACAGACTACCACTGCTAGAGTCTGAGAGAGCAGTGTAAGAAACAATGTTCGTCTTTGCCAGTGGGTTAACTGGGCGACGAGGTGTGTTCAACAAATAATATCTGTTTCATTTTGAAATAGTGTCCAGAGTCCGTTGTCTTCAGTGTAGTCAGAAGTGTCGTACATCGGGACAGGCGCCAGAAACATTGACAACAACCCACACCCGGTTTATGGCAAGTGGCTTGCCCTATGTGGAACTCTTCCCCCATAATGGTCTTTCACAATTCCTCTCTGTCATAAGCCAGATTCCCTGCCTCTGTTGCTGTCGTGTGTAAATTATCTGTCACATAATCTATCAAACAATAAAAGAATTACAGTGTGTCATTGAAAGAATATATAAAATATTTCAGTGAATAACTTAACTTAGGATGACTCAGCAATATATTTCTATAAATACATGTGTGTTTTCAATCTGCCTGTAAACAACTAGTATTGTTGGTTCTTCAGGCAACAGTGCAGATTTGAGGTTGGTCAGAACCTACATCGAGATGGCCCTGCCGGGGTTTAAGCTAGAGTTTCTGATGTCCGAAAGAAATCAGGTCAGCACTGAATGTGATGTAAAGCACTTTTATTTATCTTCTTCCTCTTCTTATTTTTCTTCATCATCTTCTTATCCTTCATTTTCGTCTTCTGCTTCTTTTTTTTCAATTCCCCACAAGGAGCCTTCAACCATTTCAAGTCAAGTCTTTCTATCCTTAAGCTATCTCTTATAGCTCCTTCAGTGTCTTTTCCATATTATTAATAGCTATTTCTAATTCTCTTCTATATGCATTTCTTCGCTTCTGCTTCTGCTGCCTTTCAGCTCCCATTGCAGCATAGGACCTCAATCAACTCTTGCAAGCCCTATGTAGATTTGTTCATGATCAGTTTGATTTAGCAGGTAAAGTTTTCTGCTGAATGAGTTAGGCAGTCTCACGCGAACCCTCCTTAGTCACCTCTTACCACATGTGTAGTAGTTACAGTGTTACTATTCTTTGTTTCCCTTATGGACCCCAGTAACGCATAGGCTGTATGTGTTTTCAGATCTCACTGTATTTCTTTTTGCCTTGTAAGTTTCAGAGGAATGACTTTCTAGTTCTGCTAACAGGCTTTCTCGGTCTGAGTCCTGTCCAGTACCAATATCTTTTTCTGCCTTCTTGATGTAATGAAATTTGTTTAGCTCTCTCCATGAGTCTCACATTGATGATCTATCATAACATTGTAGTCCTTCTATTCTGTGCAATCATCATCCAGTATAATCCTTGCATTGATGGTCACCTGTAGTGAGTCTCTAATACCTTTTGTCCTGCGTCTTCACTATACACTCGTACAGTCTTCTGGCAGCCCTTCTTCGTGTTGTTTACCTATATGTAATATTGTCTTCCTTTTGCTCGTTCACCCTCCACGTTTTCCTACAGAACATTATTTCTGTGGTTGAAGTACATTAATTGTGTAACCTTGATCTCATTCAGTAATGTTTTCTTCAGATTAGAGTTTTTGTTATAAGTCTTTGTTTTTCTTTTTCTCCTGCCATTATATATTCCTCCTATGTATGTATGTACACATGTATAGAATAAATGTATCCATGAAAGTATCGGACCTTTGGCATGGAGAAACACAGCTAATCACCTGGAGGACTGAAACCCTAATCCTCTTCAAAGAACTCTCCTTGGGACTGTACACATATCTCCTGCAGTCTAACCAATGTTGGAAGCTTTTCAGGAAGGCCTTTTGGGAATGGAGTACAGGGTGGCCATCTTCTTCTTCTTCTTCGTTCATCCGGAGTTTTTTTTTCGGATGTGATTGCGTTGTGCCTGTTTACAGCAGAGCTGCGTTCTTGCGCCGTTAGGCCGACACATCCGACTTCTGCGGGCATTTGTTGACCGGGTTAACCTTCCCGGGGGGGTGGCCATCTCATTCCACATAATGTCTTCTCATGACTCAAATTAGGTCCATTTAAGCAGCATTTTCAGCTTGGGGAACAGCCAAAAATTACAAGGAGCCATTTCAGGAGAATGTGGAGCTTGACAAACCAGAATACAGAACCAGAGGAATACTGTGTTTGGCCAAGAAAGACAGAATTTTGTCACAGTTACCTCCAGTGTGTTACCAATGCCCATACAGGAAGTAAAGAATAGTAACACTGTAACCTGCTATCTGCATCTCATACGAGGTGACTATGGACAGTTGACAATGCACTGGCTAGCACATTTAATAGAAGACTGTAGCCAAACTCCAACCAATTGTGAACAAGTCTAAAGACAAGGAAAGAAAAATAACTCAGCCAACCAATATGAAACGAGTGTCTTCTCCTGGAAGAAGCATGACACAGTGCATTGAAAACTGTCAGAAGTCTGAATCACTGTCTTACCTCCTTTTATCTCCTTTCACCTAGGAAAATCTCTAGAATGGCCACCTGGAATTATAGAATTTTTTTTATGCATTGGGAATGACAGCACAAGTAGCAGGAGAAATGAAATATTACCAGATTAACATTTTGGGGTTATGTGAATCAAGATGGAAGGGAGCAGGCAAAAAGCTTCTCAACTCAAATGAAACAGTGCTGTTCTTAGGCCATCTGCTTTTGGGAAATGTTAAACAGGATGTTGTTGTAGTACATATGGACAGGTCTTACATCATGATCTCAGGCAAGCCTTAGAGGTTAACTGAGATGATGAGGATCACCGTACTCAGCTTTGAACTAGTACGTCTCTAAGTTTGCGGTCCCACATGTAGGCCAGTATGAGAACACAGCGTTGGTGTTTGGGGGCAGCATGACGGATAGAAGATGGTGGAAGAAGATATATTTAGTTGCAATGTTATAAGGGTGATAGGTTAGGATAATTATGAATCTGAAGTTCTCTTGTTTAGACATAAAGGCAAAGGCATCTGCATGGCTTGCTGACAGCAGCAGTAAGCTGATGACAAAACATAATTCAAATAGCCAACATCAAAACATAATCATAGAAATTTGGAGAAAGAAATGGTTTCCTTACAAGACAGATGGTGGGAAAAGGTATAAAGTAGAAACGCTCCTACTTTCAAATGTGTTGAGGCCATAAGGGCCTGAGATGACTGTAAGGTCCAAGATGATGGCAGAAGATTATGTTGGAAGTTGGAAAGAAGTCTATATTTTCCAAGTTCTGATACTGCCATATCAGTGGCATGAAAACCATTGTTTGTGTACCTTCTGTACAGTCAGGGTTTCTACCAGTATATAGTTGACATACCTGTCGCTCAAGATGGCCCGCGAAGAGGTGGACATAACTGGGGCCCATTTGTAATCTTTTGTTATTTTGTAAAGCTGAACTATACTTTTTGTTTTCCAATTGTTTATATTTGTATAGCTTGCATCATCATCAGTGCCTTGCCAACTGGTGTGGATGATATGCTTGTCTACATCTTGCGATCTACAACAGCATGTATTAATTTGTGCACTGGATGTACACCAGGTGGCAGATGGCAGAGTAGCCACTAAATATAGAGGTTAGCTGTGAATATGTTGAATGAGCAGCTGTAGACCAACACAGATGGTGGTCATTGAGAAGATGAAAGTTAGTTGGTGGCGCAGCTATCTCTAAAATAAATCTGAAAACTGTGACAAGGCTATCTATGAGCAAGACACATACATAATATCTCCCCAATGATGCCTTGCAGAGCCTGCCTTTTTTAGGTAGATTATTGGAGTCGGACCATACTCAAACTGGTGGAAGGTAAGGGGAAACCACCATTGTTAATTATGCTTCTCAACAGTTTCCATAGCTTTACCATAGTTAAACCCATTCCATTCTATTTGGGGGATAAAAGACAGAAAACGAAGAACGTTGATAAGCATTACATTTCTGTAGTCTAAGGAGTGAGCTAATTGATTTCATCAAAGTTGTAATAAGTATTTTTAAAAGATTTAAGTTATGTCCTGAAATGTCATCTTCATCTGTCTGATAGTTCTTCATCGTATCCTCAGATGTTATTTTAAGGTGTTGTGTAGCTTTTGTCTTGACATGCTTATGTCTTATATATATTTTATCATGTATTATTCCTTACTGTTTCAAGCAGCCTTGAGTTATATTATGAAGTATTATTTTTGTACACCTGGTTCACAGCAAGACACATTTGCAGACTTTGACAAGATGACAGACAGACTTGTTGAAGAAATTCTGACATTCCTGGATACATTCGGTCTTCAAGTCACAAGAGTCAGGTAATCAACTTCTAGTCACTTTAATAAATATCAAGACATGAATTAAAGTGAATTGGTCAAATATTTAAATTATAGATGTTCACTGATTAAAAAAACCTTAGTCGTGAAAGTCACAGAAATTGAGGATCTGCAGAGGAAAGAAAAGGGCAATCAGTAATATTGTAAAAGACTTGTAACATTAATTAAACATGGTTAGAGAGAGGGAGAATGTGGCAAAATACACTAGTGAGACATGATTAGAGAGTTAAAAAAGACAGGCACCATTGGTTAGACATGATTATAGAGTGACAAAAGACAAATATCATTGGTGAGACATGATTAGGGAGTGACAAAAGTCAGTCACCATTCATGAGACATGATTAGAGAGAGAGAGAGAGACAAAGGACAGGCACCATTCGTTAGACATGATTAGAGAGAGAGAGAGACAAAAGACAGCCACCATTGGTTAGACATGATTAGAGAGAGAGAGAGAGACAAAAGACAGGCACCATTGGTTAGACATGATTAGAGAGAGAGAGAGAGACAAAAGACAGGCACCATTGGTTAGACATGATTAGAGAGAGAGAGACAAAAGACAGGCACCATTGGTTAGACATGATTAGAGAGAGAGAGAGAGAGACAAAAGACAGCCACCATTGGTTAGACATGATTAGAGAGAGAGAGACAAAAGACAGCCACCATTGGTTAGACATGATTAGAGAGAGAGAAAGAGAGACAAAAGACAGGCACCATTGGTTAGACATGATTAGAGAGAGAGAGACAAAAGACAGCCACCATTGGTTAGACATGATTAGAGAGAGAGAGAGACAAAAGACAGCCACCATTGGTTAGACATGATTAGAGAGAGAGAGAGACAAAAGACAGCCACCATTGGTTAGACATGATTAGAGAGAGAGAGAGAGAGACAAAAGACAGGCACCATTGGTTAGACATGATTAGAGAGAGAGAGACAAAAGGCAGCCACCATTGGTTAGACATGATTAGAGAGAGAGAGAGAGAGAGAGACAAAAGACAGGCACCATTGGTTAGACATGATTAGAGAGAGAGAGAGAGACAAAAGACAGGCACCATTGGTTAGACATGATTAGAGAGAGAGAGACAAAAGACAGGCACCATTGGTTAGACATGATTAGAGAGAGAGAGAGACAAAAGACAGGCACCATAGGTTAGACATGATTAGAGAGAGAGAGAGACAAAAGACAGGCACCATTTGTTAGACATTATTAGAGAGAGAGAAAGAGAGACAAAAGACAGGCACCATTGGTTAGACATGATTAGAGAGAGAGAGACAAAAGACAGGCACCATTGGTTAGACATGATTAGAGAGAGAGAGAGACAAAAGACAGGCACCATTGGTTAGACATGATTAGAGAGAGAGAGACAAAAGACAGGCACCATTGGTTAGACATGATTAGAGAGAGAGAGAGACAAAAGACAGGCACCATTGGTTAGACATGATTAGAGGAGAGAGAGGACAAAAGACAGGCACCAATTGGTTAGGACATGATTAGAGAGAGAGAGAGACAAAAAGACAAAGGCACCATTGGTTAGACATGATTAGAGAGAGAGAGAGAGAGACAAAAGACAGGCACCATTGGTTATACATGATTAGAGAGGAGAGAGAGACAAAAGACAGGCCACCAATTGGTTAGACATTAGAGAGAGAGAGAGACAAAGACCAGCACCATTGGTTAGACATGATTAGAGAGAGAGAGAGAGACAAAAGACAGGCACCATTGGTTAGACATGAGTAGAGAGGAGAGAGACAAAGACAGGCAACATGTTTAGACATTAGAGAGGAGAGCGACAAGACATCACCATTGGTTAGACATGATTAGAGAGAGAGAGAGGACAAAAAGACAGGCACCATTGGTTGAGACATGATATTAGAGAGAGAGAGGACAAAAGACAGGCTACCATTGGTTAGACATAGTTAGAGAGAGAGAGAAGAGACAAAAGAACAGGCAACAGTGGTAAGACATAGAGAGGAGAGAGAGAGAGAGACAAAAGACAGGCACCATTGGTTAGACATGATTAGAGAGAGAGAGAGAGACAAAAGACAGGCACCATTGGTTAGACATGATTAGAGAGAGAGAGAGAGAGACAAAAGACAGGCACCATTGGTTAGACATGATTAGAGAGAGAGAGAGAGACAAAGACAGGCACCATTGGTTAGACATGATTAGAGAGAGAGAGAGACAAAAGACAGGCACCATTGGTTAGACATGATTAGAGAGAGAGAGAGAGACAAAAGACAGGCACCATTGGTTAGACATGATTAGAGAGAGAGAGAGACAGCCCATGGTTAGACATGATTAGAGAGAGAGAGACAAAAGACAGGCACCATTGGTTAGACATGATTAGAGAGAGAGAGAGACAAAAGACAGGCACCATTGGTTAGACATGATTAGAGAGAGAGAGAGACAAAGACAGGCACCATTGGTTAGACATGATTAGAGAGAGAGAGAGAGAGAGACAAAAGACAGGCACCATTGGTTAGACATGATTAGAGAGAGAGAGAGAGAGAGACAAAAGACAGGCACCATTGGTTAGACATGATTAGAGAGAGAGAGAGACAAAGACAGGACCATTGGTTAGACATGATTAGAGAGAGAGAGACAAAAGACAGCCACCATTGGTTAGACATGATTAGAGAGAGAGAGAGAGACAAAAGACAGGCACCATTGGTTAGACATGATTAGAGAGAGAGAGAGAGAGACAAAAGACAGGCACCATTGGTTAGACATGATTAGAGAGAGAGAGAGAGAGACAAAAGACAGGCACCATTGGTTAGACATGATAGAGAGAGAGAGAGACAAAAGACAGGCACCATTGGTTAGACATGATTAGAGAGAGAGAGAGAGAGACAAAAGACAGGCACCATTGGTTAGACATGATTAGAGAGGAGAGAGACAAAAGACAGGCACCATTGGTTAGACATGATTAGAGAGAGAGAGACAAAAGACAGGCACCATTGGTTAGACATGATTAGAGAGAGAGAGAGAGAGACAAAAGACAGGCACCATTGGTTAGACATGATTAGAGAGAGAGAGAGAGACAAAAGACAGGCACCATTGGTTAGACATGATTAGAGAGAGAGAGAGACAAAAGACAGCACCATTGGTTAGACATGATTAGAGAGAGAGAGAGACAAAAGACAGGCACCATTGGTTAGACATGATTAGAGAGAGAGAGAGACAAAAGACAGGCACCATTGGTTAGACATGATTAGAGAGAGAGAGAGAGACAAAAGACAGGCACCATTGGTTAGACATGATTAGAGAGAGAGAGAGACAAAAGACAGGCACCATTGGTTAGACATGATTAGAGAGAGAGAGAGAGAGACAAAAGACAGGCACCATTGGTTAGACATGATTAGAGAGAGAGAGAGAGACAAAAGACAGCCACCATTGGTTAGACATGATTAGAGAGAGAGAGAGAGACAAAAGACAGGCACCATTGGTTAGACATGATTAGAGAGAGAGAGAGACAAAAGACAGGCACCATTGGTTAGACATGATTAGAGAGAGAGAGAGAGACAAAAGACAGGCACCATTGGTTAGACATGATTAGAGAGAGAGAGAGAGACAAAAGACAGGCACCATTGGTTAGACATGATTAGAGAGAGAGAGAGAGAGACAAAAGACAGGCACCATTGGTTAGACATGATTAGAGAGAGAGAGAGAGACAAAAGACAGCCACCATTGGTTAGACATGATTAGAGAGAGAGAGAGACAAAAGACAGGCACCATTGGTTAGACATGATTAGAGAGAGAGAGAGAGAGACAAAAGACAGGCACCATTGGTTAGACATGATTAGAGAGAGAGAGAGACAAAAGACAGCCACCATTGGTTAGACATGATTAGAGAGAGCAGAGAGACGAGAGAGAGAGAACAAAGACAGGCACCATTGGTTAGACATGATTAGAGAGAGAGAGAGACAAAAGACAGGCACCATTGGTTAGACATGATTAGAGAGAGAGAGAGACAAAAGACAGGCACCATTGGTTAGACATGATTAGAGAGAGAGAGAGACAAAAGACAGGCACCATTGGTT
>JACEFZ010009878.1:215759-590652 GCA_014155875.1 Cepaea nemoralis
CAAAAGACAGGCACCATTGGGTAGACATGTTAAGAGAGAGAGACAAAAGACAGCCACATTGTTTACATGAGAGAGAGAGAGAAGAGAGACAAAAACAGGCACCATTGGTTAGAAATGATTGAGAGAGAGGAGAGAACAAGACAGCCACCATTGGTTAGCATGATTAGAAGAGATAGAGACCAGACCAGCACCATTGGTTAGACATGATTAGAGAGAGAGAGAGACAAAAGAAGGCCCATTTGTAGACATGATTATAGAGAGAGAGAGAGACAAGACGGCCCATTGTAACATGAATTAGAGGAGAGAGAGGACAAAGACATGCACCATTCATTGGATTGACATATTGAAGAGAAGAGACAAAGAAAAGGCACCCTTGGTTAGACTGATTATAGAGGAGAGAGAGACAAAAGACTGCACCATGTTAGACATGATTAGAGAGAGCAAAAGCAGGCAACCATTGGTTATACATGATAAGAGAGGAGAGGAGAGAACAAATGCACCACCATTGGTTAGACATGATTAGAGAGAGAGGAGACAAGACAGCACAATTGTTTTAGACATGATTATAAGAGAGAGAGGAGAGAGAGACAAAAGACAGCACCATTGGTTAGACATTAGAGAGAGAGAGAGACAAAGACAAGCACCTTGTTATACATGATTGAGAGGAGAGAGACAACACCAGGAGGCCCATTGGTTAGAATTAGAGAAGAGCGGAACTAAAGAACAGCGCACCCTTTAGGTTAGACATATTAGAGAGAGACAAAGGCAGGCACCATGTGTTTATACATGATTAGAGGAGAGATACAAAAGGCCAGCCCATTGGTTATGACGATTAGCGGAGATAGAGACAAAAGACAGGCACCATTGTGACATGATTAGAGAGAGAGGACAAAGACAGGCACCTTGGTTATACATGATTAGAGAGAGAGAGACAAAGAAGCAACCTTGGTTAGACATGATTAGAGAGAGGAGAGACAAAAGACAGGCACCATTTGTTAACATATTTAAGAGAGAGGAAGCAAAGACAGGCACCATTTTTAGACATGATAGTAGAGAGAGAGAGAGACACAGACAGTCCACCATTGGTTAGACATGATTAAGAAGAGAGACAAAAGACAGGCACCATTGGTTAGACATGATTAGAAAGAGAGAGAGACGACAAAACGACCCATTGGTCGACATGATAGAGAGAGACAAAAGACAGGCACCTTGTTGAACTGATTAGAGCGAGAGGGAGCGATAGACAAAAGACACACACCATTGGTTTTAGACATGATTAGAGAGAGAGAGAGACAAAAGGCAGCACAATTGTTTAGACATAGATTAGAAGAGAGAGAGAGAGAGGAACACAAGACGGACCACCATTGGTTATACATTAGAGAGCGAGAGAGACAGGACAAGCACCATTTGTTAGACATGATTAGAGAGAGAGAGAGACAAAGACACGGCACATTGTTAGCATTAGAGAGCGAGATGACAAAAGACAGCCACCCTTGGTTCGACATGAATTAAGAGAGACAAAAGACAGCACCATTGGTTAGACTGATTAGATAGAGAGAGACAAAAGACAGGCACCATTGGTTAGACATGATTACGAAGAGAGAGACAAAAGACAGGCCACCATTGTTTGACATGATTATAGAGAGAGAGACAAGACGCACCATTGGTTAACATGATTAAGAAGAGAGACAAAAGACGGCACCCATTGTTTAGACATGATTAGCGATGAGAGAGCGAGACAAAAGACAGCCCATGGTTGCATGATGGAGAGAGAGATAGAGGACAAAAGACGGCCCATTGGTTAGACATGATAGAGAGAGGAGACAAAGACAAGGCACCATTGGTTAGGCATATTAAGAGAGAGAGAGAGAAGACAAAAGACACCCCATTGGTTTAACATGATTAGAGAGAGAGAGACAAAAGATCAGCCACCATTGGTTAGACCTGATTAGAGAGAGATGAAGAGAGCAAGACGGTGCCCATTGGTTAGACCATATTAGAGAGAGAGAGACAAAAGACGCCACCTGGTTTAACATGATATAAGAGAGAGAGAGACAAAGACAGCCACCATTGGTTAGACAATATCTTAGAGAGAGAGAGAGGCGCAAGACAGCCACCATTGGTTTAGACCTGATTATAGGATAGAGAGAGAGAGAGACAAAGACAGGCACCATTGGTAGACATGATTAGAAGAGAGAGAGCAAAAGGCAGCCACCATGGTTAACATTATTAGAAGAGAGGGAAGAGAGACAAAGACAGGCAACCATGGTAGAACTGATTAAGAAGAGAGACAGACAAAATACAGGCACCATTGGTTTAACATGATTAGAGAGAGGAGACAAAAGACAGGCACCATTGGTTTGAACATGATAGAAGATATAGATAGACCCAAAAGCAGCACCCATGATGTTAGACATGATTAGAGAGAGAGAGAGACAAAATACAGGCACCCATTTTGTTAGACATTATTATCGAGAGAGAAGAGAGAGCAGAGACAGGCACCATTGTTTAGAAGTCATGATTAGAGAAGAGAGACAAGAATACAGGCACCATTGGTTAGACATGATGAAGGAGAGAGAGACAAAAGACAGTGCACCATTGGTTAGACATTATTAGAAGAGATAACAAAAGACAGGCACCATTGGTTAACATGAGTCGAGAGAGAGAGAGACAAAAGACAGGCACCGTTGTTTAACATGTTAGAGAGCGAGAGATACAAAAGACCAGGCATACCATTGGTTAGACATGATTTAGGAGATAGATAGAAGAGAACAAAAGACAGCATCCTTGGTTAACATGATTATAGAGAGAGAGAGTGAAACAAAGACATGCACCATTTGTTAGACATTAGAAAGAGAGAGCAAGACCAGCCACCATGGTTGAACATGATTAGAGAGAGGGAGAGACAAAGACATAGGCCCATGGTTATACATGATTAGAGAGAGAGGAGAGAGAGAGAACAAAAGACAGCCACAATTGGTTCACTTATTCGAGAGAGAGAGAACACAGACCATGCCCCAATGGTTTAGACATTATAGAGAGGAGAGAGACAAAGACAGCCCATTGTTATACATGATTAGAGGAGAGAGAGACAAAGACAGGCACCCTTGGTTAACATGATTAGGAGAGAGACAAACGACAACTACCATTGGTTAGCATGATTAGAGAAGAGAGAGAGAGCGATAGACAAAAGACAGGCACCATCGTTAGACATGATTGTAGCGAGAGAGAGACAAAGACAGGCACCATTGGTTAGACATGATTGACGTAGCGAGAGAGAGAGACAAAGACAGGCACATTGGTAGACATTAGGATGAGAGAGAGAGAGAGAGAGCAAAGACGGGCACCATTGTTAGACATAGATAGAGAGAGAGAGAGAGACAAAGACAGCCACATTGGTTAGACTTAGATGAGTAGATGAGAGAGATGAGAGAGAGACAAAAGCTGCCACCCTTGTTGACATGATTAGATAGAGACAACGAGACAGGCACCATTGGTTAGACAGATTAGAGAGAGAGAGAGAGACAAAGACAGCCACCATTGGTTAGACATGATTAGAGAGAGAGAGAGCCAAAGATCAGGGCACAGTTGTTAGACATGATTAGAAGAGTAGAGAGAGGACAAAGAGCAGGCACCATGGTTAGACATGATTAGAGAGAGCTAGAGACAAAAGACATGCCACCATGGTTGGACATGATCAGAGAGAGAGACGAGAGAGAGAGCAAAAGACAGGCACCATTGGTTAAGACCATGATTAGAGAGAGAGGAGAGAGAGACAAAAGACAGCCACCATTGTTAGACATGATTAGAGAGAGAGAGAGAGAGAGACGAGCAGCCACCATTGGTTAGGCATGATGAGAGAGAGAGAGAGACAAAAGACAGGCAACCATGGTGTAGAGCATGATTAGAGAGAGAGAGAGAGAGAGGAGAGTCAAAAGACAGCCCATTTGTTAGACTGATTATAGAAGGAGAGGAGAAAAAGACAGCACCATTGTTTAGACATGATTGAGAGAGAGAAAGACAAAAGACATGCACCATTGGTTAGACATGATTATACGAGAGAGAGAGAGACAAATACAGGCCCCATTGGTTGACATGATTGCGAGAGAGAGAGAGAGAGACAAAGACCAGGCACCATTGGTTAGAGCATGATTAGAGCGAGAGAGAGAGAGAGACAAGACAGGACACATTGGTCAGACATGATTGAGAGAGAGAGAGAGACAAAAGACAGGCACCATGTTAGACATGATTAGAGATGATGGAGAGACACAAAAGACAGGCGCCATGGTTAGACATGATTAGAGAGAGATTGAGCGAGACAAAAGACAGTCCCCATTGATTTAGACATTAGAGGAGTAGAGAGAGAGAGAGACAAAGACAGGCACCCATTGGTTAGACATGATTAGACGAGAGCGAGAGAGAGCCAAAAGACAGCAAATCTACATTGTTTAGATCATGCATTATGATAGAGACAACAGACAGGCACCATGGGTTAGACATGATTAAGAGGGATAGAGACAGACAGGCACCCTGGTAGGACCTGCTTAGAGATGAGAGAGAGAGACAAAGACAGGCCACCATGTGTTAGGACATGCTAGAGAGAGAGAGAGAGAGACGAGACAGGCACCATTGGTTAGCCATGATTCTCAGAGAGAGAGAGAGAGAGCAAGACAGCACATTGGTTAACATGATTAAGAGAGAGAGAGACAAAAGACATGCACCACCTTGGTTAGACATGTAGAGAGAGAGAGAGACAAAAGACAGTCATCCATGGTTAGACATGATTGGAGAGAGAGAGAGAGACAAAAGACAGGCACCATTGTTAGACATTATGAGAGAGAGAGCGACCAAGACAGCAGCACCCTGGTTAGACATGATTAGAGAGAGAGAGCGAGACAAGACAGGCACCATTGTTAGACATGAGAGACGAGAGAGAGAGAGCAAAAGACAGCACCATTGGTTAGACATGATTAGCGAGAGAGAGAGACAAGACAGGCACCTATGGTTTAGACATGATTAGACGAGAGAGAAGACAGACAAAGACAGGCACCATTGGTTCGACATGATTAGAGAGAGGAGAGAGACAAAAGCACGAGGCGCCAGTGGTTAGACAGATTAGAGAGCAGAGAGAGAGACAAAGACAGGCACCATTGTTAGACATGATTAGAGAGAGAGAGAGACAAAGGACAGCGCACCCAGTGGTTAGACATGCTTAGAGAGAGAGAGAGAGAGCAAAAGACAGGCACCATTGGTTAGACAGATTAGAGAGAACAAAAGACAGGCACCATTGTTAACATGTTTATATAGAGAGAGAGAGAGAGACAAAAGACAACCACCATTGGCTTAGACATGTATTAGAGAGCGAGAGAGACAAAATAAGCCAGCACCATTGTGTGACATGATCAGGAGATCGAGAGCGAGAGAGAGAGCAAAAGACAGGCACCATTGGTGAGGGACATCGATTAGAGAGAGAGAGATAGAGACAGAAGGCCACATGTTGACATGGTATAGAGGCGATGACAAGACCGGCACCCCATTGTTTAGAGATGAGAGAGAGAGAGAGCAAAAGACAGCCACCCTTGGTTAGACATGATTAGAGAGAGAGAGAGAGCCAGAAAAAAGACAGGCACATTGTGTTAGACTATGATAGAGAGAGAGAGACAAAAGACAGGCACCATGTGGTTAGACATGATTAGAGAGAGAGAGAGACAAAAGACAGCACCATTGGTTAACATGATTAGAGAGAGAGCAAGAGGATGAGTAAGAGAGAGACAAAGACAGGCCGCATTGTTAGACAGATTAGAGACAAAAGACAGGCACCATTGGTAGACATGATTAGAGAAGAGAGAGAGAGACAAAGACAGGCACCATGGTTAGACATGATTAGAGGAGGAGAGATAGAGACAGAAGACAGTTACCATTGGTTAGACATGATTAGAGAGGATGAGAGAGACAAACGACAGGCACCATTGTTAGACATGATTAGAGAGAGGAGAGAGGACAAAAGGGACAGGCACCATTGTTAGACATGATTAGAGAGAGGAGAGAGGACAAAAGACAGCACCATTGGTTAGACATGAGTAGAGAGAGAGAAAGACAAAAGACAGCACCATTGGTTAGACATGATTAGAGAGAGAGGAGAGAGAGAGCAAAAGACAGGCACCATTGGTTAGACTGATTAGAGAGAGGAGAGAGAGACAAAGACAGGCACCATTGGTTAGACATGATTGAGAGAGAGAGAGAGACAAAAGACAACCACATTGGTTAGACATGATTAGAGAGAGCGAGAGAGACAAAAGACAGGCACCATTGGTTAGACATGATTAGAGAGAGAGAGGACAAAGACAAGCACATTGGTTAGACATGATTATGAGAGAGAGAAGAGAGAGAGACAGTGCACCATTGGTTATACATGAGAGAGCGAAGAGAGAGAAGAGACAAAAGACAGCCACCCTTGGTTAGACATGATTAGAGAGAGAGAGAGAGAGAGCAAAAGACAGGCACCATTGGTTAGACATTTAGAGAGTGACAGACAGGCCCCATTGTAGACATGATAAGAGAGATAGAGACAAAGACAGGCACCATTGGTTAGACATGATTAGAGAGAGAGAGAGAGACAAAAGACAGCACCCATTGGTTAGACATGATTAGAGAGAGAGAGAGACAAAAGGACAGGCACCATTGGTTAGACATGATTATAGAGAGAGAGAGAAGAGAGAGACAAAAGACAGGCACCATGGTTAGACATGATTAGAGAGAGAGAGAGAGACAAAAGACAGCGCACCATGGTTAGACATGATTAGAGAGAGAGAGAGCAAAAGACAGGCACCATTGGTTAGACATGATTAGAGAGAGAGAGAAACAAAAGACAGGCACCATTGTTAGACATGATTAGAGAGAGAAGAGACAAAAGACAGCCACCATTGGTTAGACATGATTAGAGAGAGAGAGAGAGACAAAAGACAGGCACCATTGGTTAGACATGATTAGAGAGAGAGAGAGAGGACAAAAGACAGCACCATTGTTAGACATGATTAGGAGAGAGAGACAAAAGACAGCACCATTGGTTAGACATGATTAGAGAGAGAGAGAGAGAGAAAGACAGCACCATTGGTTAGGACATGATTAGAGAGAGAGAGAGAACAAAAAGACAGGCACCATTGTTTAGACATGATTATAGAGAGAGAGGAGAGAGAGAGAGACAAAAGACAGGCACCATTGGTTGACATTAGAGAGAGAGAGAGACAAAAGACAGCACCATTGGTAGACATGATTAGAGAGAGAGAGAGACAAAAGACAGGCACATTGGTTGGACATTAGAGAGAGAGAGACAAAAGACACACCCTTGGTTAGACTGTTAGAAGAGACAAAGACAGCACCATTGGTTAGACATGATTAGAGAAGAGAGAAGAAGGCCCATGTTAACATGATTAGCGAAGGGGAGACAACAGGCACCATTGGTTGACATGATTAGAGAGAGAGGAGACAAAAGACAGGCACCATGGTTAGACATGATTAGAGAGAGAGAGACAAAAGACAGGCACCATTGTTAGACATATGATTACGAGAGAGAGAGACAAAAGACAGGCACCATTGTTAGACATGATTAGAGAGATGAGGGAGAGACAAAAGACAGCCACCATTGTTAGACATGATTAGGAGAGAGAGAGAGAGAGAGACAAAAGACAGGCACCATTGGTTAGACATGATTAGAGAGAAGAGAGAGAGAGAGAGAGACAAAGACAACACCATTGGTTAGGACATGATTAGAGAGAGAGAGAGACAAAAGACAGGACCATTGGTTAGACATGATTACGAGAGAGAGAGAGACAAAGACAGCACATTGGTTAGCAGAGTAGAGAGGAGAGAGAGATAGAGAGAAGACAGACCATTGTTAGACATGATTAGAGAGAGAGAGAGAGAGAGAGAGACAAAAGACAGGCACCATTGGTTAGACATGTAGGAGAGAGAGACAAAAGACGGCACCATGTTAGCATGATTAAGAGAGAAGACAAGCAGCACCATTGGTTAGACATGATTAGAGAGAGAAAGCAAAGACAGGCACCCTTGGTTAACATGATTAGAAGAGAGAGGACAAAGACAGTCACCTTGGTTAGACATGATTAGAGAGAGAGAGGAGACAAAAGACAGGCACCATTGGTTAGACAGAGTAGAGAGAGAGAGACAAAAGACAGGCACCATTGTTAGACATGATTGAGAGACAGAGAGACAAAAGAAGGCACCATTGGTTAGACATGATTAGAGAGAGAGACAAAAGACAGGCACCATTGGTTAGTACATGATTAAGAGAGAGAGAGATGAGAGACAAAAGACAGACACCATGGTTAGACAGATAGAGAGAGAGAGACAAAAGACAGCCACCATGTGGTAGACATGATGTAGAGGAGAGAGAGAGACAAAAAGACAGGCACCATTGGTATAGAGCCAGATAGATTGAGAAGAGAGAGATAGAGACAAAAGACAGGTCAACCATTGGTTAGACTGATTAGAGAGGAGAGAGACCAGCGCCAGTTTAGACATGATTAGAGAGAGAGAGAGAGAGCAAAAGACAGGCACCATTGGTTAGACATGATTAGAGAGAGAGAGAGAGACAAAGACAGGCACATTGGTAGACATGATTAGTAGAGAGAGAGACAAAAGACAGCTTGGTTAGCATGATTAAGAGAGAGAGCAAAGCAGGCACCATGGTTAGACATGATTAGAGAGAGAAAGACAAAAGACAGGCACCATTGGTTAGACATGATTAGAGATGAGAGAGACAAAAGACGCACATTGTTAGACATGATAGAGAGAGAGAGACAAAAGACAGGCACCATTGTTAGACATGATTAGAGAGAGAGAGAGAGACAAAAGACGCACCATTGGTTAGACATGATTAGAGAGAGAGAGAGAGACAAAAAGCCACCTGTTAGCATGATAGAGAGAGAAGGCAAAAGACAGGCACCATGGTTAGACATGATTAGAGAGAGAGAGACAAAAGACAGCACCATGGTTAGACATGATTAGAGAGAGAGAGAGAGAGACAACAGCAGGCCCATTGGTTAGACATGATTAGAGAGAGAGAGAGAGACAAAGACAGCCACATTGGTTAACTTAAGAGAGAAGAGAGACAAAAGACAGCACCATTGGTTAGACATGATTAGAGAGAAGAGACAAAAGACAGGCACCATTGGTTAGACATGATTAGAGAGGAGAGACAAAGACAGCACCATGTTTAGACATGATTAAGAGAGAGACAAAGACAGCACCATTGGTTAGACATGATTAGAGAGAGAGAGAGAGACAAAGACAGGCACCATTGTTATGACATGATTATAGAGAGAGAGAGAGAGAGAGAGAGAGACAAAGAAAGGCCTATTGTTAGACATGATATCGACGAGAGAGAGAGAGACAAGACAGGCCACATGTTAGACATGATGAGAGAGACGAGAGAGCAGACAAAGACAGGCACCATTGGTTAGACATGATATAGAGAGAGAGAGAGAGAGACACAAAGACAGGCACATTGGTTAGACATGATTAGATGAGAGAGAGACAAAGAGACAGCCACCATTGGTTAGACATGATTCGAGAGACGAGAGAGAGAGAGACAAAAGAACGCACATTGTTTGAGACCTGAGTAGAGAGAGAGAGAGAGACATAAGACAGCCACCAGTTGACATGATTAGAGAGACATACGCCCATTGGTTAGAGACTGATTAGAGAGAGAGAGACAAAAGACAGGCACCATGGTTAGACATGATAGCGAGAGAGAGAGACAAAAGACAGGCACCATTGGTTAGACATGATAGAAGAGAGAGAGAGAGACACAAAGAGACAGGACATTGGTTAGACATGATTAAGAGAGAGAGAGACAAAAGACAGGCACCATTGGTTAGACATGATTAGAGAGAGAGAGAGACAAAGACAGGCACCGATGTTAACAAGATTAGAGAGAGAGAGACAAGCAGCACCATTGCGTTAGAAGATAGAGAGAGAGACCAGGCACCATTGCGTTAGACTGAGTTAGATAGAGAGAGAGAGAGAGAGACGACAAGACAACGCACATTTGGTAGTACATGATTAGAGAGAGAGAGAGACAAAAGACAGCCCCACCATTGTTAGACATGATTAGAGAGAGAGAGAGAGCGAAAGAGCGAAGGACAAACGACAGGCACCATTGGTTAGACATGATTAGAGAGAGAGAGAGACAGAGACAGAATCAACATGCACCCTGGTTAGAAAATGCTAGAGTAGCAGAGAGAGATGAGACAAAAGACAGGCAACCATTGAGCGCTGTATTAGAGAGAGAGAGAGACAAAAAGACCGCACCATTGGTTAGGCATGATTAGAGAGCGAGAGACAAAAGGAACAGGCACCATTGTTAGACATGATTAGCGAGAGAGAGAGACAAAAGACAGGCACCATTGGTAGACATTGGATTAGAGATGAGAGAGAGAGAGAGAGAGACATAAGCACTGCACCATTGGTCTAGACAGGTTAGAGAGTAGAGAGAGAGAGACCAAAGACAGGCACCATTGTTAGACATGATTAGAGAGAGAGAGAGACAAAAGACAGGCACCATGGTTAGACATGATTAGAGAGAGAGCGAGACAAAAGCAGCACCTTGGTAGACATGATTAGAGAGAGAGAAGAGACAAAAGACAGGCACCATTGGTTAGACATGATTAGAGAGAGAGAGAGAGACAAAAGACAGGCACCATTGGTTAGACATAGAGAGAGAGAGAGAGACAAAGACAGCACCATTGGTTAGACATGATTAGAGAGAGGAGAGAGACAAAGACAGGCACCATTGGTTAGACATTAGAGAGAGAGAGAGCAAAAGACAGGCACCATTGGTTAGACAGATTAGAGAGAGAGAGACAAAACAGGCACCATTGGTTAACTGATTAGAGAGAGAGAGAGACAAAGACAGCACCATTGGTTAGACTGATTAGAGAGAGAGAGAGAGGGACAAAAGACAGGCACCATTGGTTAGACATGATTAGAGAGAGAGAGAGACAAAGACAGGCACCATTGGTTAGACATGATTAGAGAGGAGAGAGAGACAAAGACAGCACCATTGGTTAGACATGATTAGAGAGAGAGAGACAAAGACAGGCACCATTGTTAGACATGATTAGAGAGAGAGAGACGAGACAGGCACCATTGGTTAGACATGATTAGAGAGAGAGAGACAAAAGACAGGCACCATTGGTAGACATGATTAGAGAGAGAGAGAGAGAGACAAAAGACAGCCACCATTGGTTAGGACATGATTAGAGAGAGAGAGAGAGACAAAGACAGGCACCATTGGTTAGACATGATTAGAGAGAGAGAGAGAGAGAGACAAAGACAGGCACCATTGGTTAGACTGATTAGAGAGAGAGAGAGAGACAAAAGACAGCACCATTGGTTAGACATGATTAGAGAGAGAGGAGAGACAAAAGACAGGCACCATTGGTTAGACATGATAGAGAGAGAGAGACAAAGACAGGCACCATTGGTTAGACATGATTGGAGAGGAGACAGACAGGCCCATTGGTTAGAATGATTAGAGAGAGAGAGACAGACGGCACCATTGGTAAATGATTAGAGAGAGAGAGACAAAAGACAGCACGCATTGGGTAGACATGATTAGAGAGAGAGAGAGAGAGAGACGAAGAGCAGCACCTTTGGTTAGACATGATTAGAGAGAGAGAGAGAGAGAGACAAAAGACAGGCACCATTGGTTAGACATGATTAGAGAGAGAGAGAGAGAGAGACAAAAGACAGGCACCATTGGTTAGACATTAGAGAGAGAGAGAGACAAAAGACAGGCACCATTGGTTAGACATGATTAGAGAGAGAGAGACAAAAGACAGGCACCATTGGTTAGACATTAGAGAGAGAGAGAGACAAAAGACAGGCACCATTGGTTAGACATGATTAGAGAGAGAGAGACAAAAGACAGGCACCATTGGTTAGACATGATTAGCGAGAGAGAGAGACAAAAGACAGGCACCATTGGTTAGACATGATTAGAGAGAGAGAGACAAAAGACAGGCACCATTGGTTAGACATGATTAGAGAGAGAGAGAGACAAAAGACAGGCACCATTGGTTAGACATGATTAGAGAGAGAGAGAGACAAAAGACAGGCACCATTGGTTAGACATGATTAGAGAGAGAGAGAGAGAGACAAAAGACAGCCACCATTGGTTAGACATGATTAGAGAGAGAGAGAGAGACAAAAGACAGGCACCATTGGTTAGACATGATTAGAGAGAGAGAGAGAGAGAGAGACAAAAGACAACCACCATTGGTTAGACATGATTAGAGAGAGAGAGAGACAAAAGACAGGCACCATTGGTTAGACATGATTAGAGAGAGAGAGAGACAAAGACAGACACCATTGGTAGACATGATTAGAGAGAGAGAGAGAGAGACAAAAGACAGCACCATTGGTAGACATGATTAGAGAGAGAGAGAGACAAAAGACAGGCACCATTGGTTAGACATTAGAGAGAGAGAGAGAGACAAAAGACAGCCACCCTTGGTTAGACATGATTAGAGAGAGAGAGAGACAAAAGACAGGCACCATTGGTTAGACATGATTAGAGAGAGAGAGACAAAAGACAGGCACCATTGGTTAGACATGATTAGAGAGAGAGACAAAAGACAGGCACATTGGTTAGACTGATTAGAGAGAGAGAGAGACAAAAGACAGGCACCATTGGTTAGACATGATTAGAGAGAGAGAGACAAAAGACAGGCACCATTGGTTAGACATGATTAGAGAGAGAGAGAGACAAAAGACAGCCACCATTGGTTAGACATGATTAGAGAGAGAGAGAGACAAAAGACAGGCACCATTGGTTAGACATGATTAGAGAGAGAGAGAGAGAGAGACAAAAGACAGGCACCATTGGTTAGACATGATTAGAGAGAGAGAGAGAGAGACAAAAGACAGGCACCATTGGTTAGACATGATTAGAGAGAGAGAGAGACAAAGACAGCCACCTTGGTTAGACATGATTAGAGAGAGAGAGAGAGACAAAGACAGGCACCATTGGTTAGACATGATTAGAGAGAGAGAGAGAGACAAAAGACAGCCACCATTGGTTAGGCATGATTAGAGAGAGAGAGACAAAAGACAGGCACCATTGGTTAGACATGATTAGAGAGAGAGAGAGACAAAAGACAGGCACCATTGGTTAGACATGATTAGAGAGAGAGAGAGAGAGACAAAAGACAGGCACCATTGGTTAGACATGATTAGAGAGAGAGAGAGAGACAAAAGACAGGCACCATTGGTTAGACATGATTAAGAGAGAGAGAGACAAAAGACAGGCACCATGGTTAGACATGATTAGAGAGAGAGCAAAGACAGGCACCATTGGTTAGACATGATTAGAGAGAGATAGAGACAAAAGACAGGCACCATTGGTTAGACATGATTAGAGAGAGAGAGAGAGAGACAAAAGACAACCACCATTGGTTAGACATGATTAGAGAGAGAGAGAGAGAGACAAAAGACAGGCACCATTGGTTAGACATGATTAGAGAGAGAGAGAGACAAAAGACAGGCACCATTGGTTAGACATGATTAGAGAGAGAGAGAGAGAGACAAAAGACAAGCACCATTGGTTAGACATGATTAGAGAGAGAGAGAGAGACAAAAGACAGGCACCATTGGTTAGACATTGAGAGAGAGAGAGAGAGAGAGACAAAAGACAGCCACCCTTGGTTAGACATGATTAGAGAGAGAGAGAGAGACAAAAGACAGGCACCATTGGTTAGACATGATTAGAGAGAGAGAGACAAAAGACAGGCACCATTGGTTAGACATGATTAGAGAGAGAGAGACAAAAGACAGGCACCATTGGTTAGACATGATTAGAGAGAGAGAGAGAGACAAAAGACAGGCACCATGGTTAGACATGATTAGAGAGAGAGAGAGAGACAAAAGACAGGCACCATTGGTTAGACATGATTAGAGAGAGAGAGAGAGAGACAAAAGACAGGCCACCATTGGTTAGGACATGATTAGAGAGAGAGAGAGGACAAAAGACAGGCACCATTGGTTAGACATGATTAGAGAGAGAGAGAGAGGAGGAGAGAGAGACAAAAGACAGGCACCATTGGTTAGACAGGATTAGAGAGAGAGCAGAGAGACAAAAGACAGCACCATTGGTTAGACATGATTAGAGAGAGGAGAGAGACAAAAGACAGCACCATTGGTTAGACATGATTAGAGAGAGAGAGAGAGAGACAAACAGACAGGCACCATTGTTAGACATGATTAGAGAAGAGAGAAAGCAAAAGACAGGCACCATTGGTTAGACATGATTAGAGAGAGAGGAGACAAAAGACAGGCACAATTGGTTAGACATGATTAGAGCAGAGAGAGAGAGACAAAAGACAGGGCACCATTGGTTAGACATGATTTAGAGAGAGAGGGGGAGAGAGACAAAAGACAGCACATTGGTTAGACAGATTATAGAGAGAGATGAGAGAAGAGAGAGAGAGAAAAAGACATGTGCACTATTGGTTATACATGATTAGAGCGAAGAGAGGAGAGACAAAAGACAGCAACCATTGGTTAGACATGATTAGAGAAGAGAAGAGAGACAAAAGACCAGGCACCATTGTTAGACATGATTAGAGAGAGAGAGAGAAACAACAAGACAGGCACCATTGGTTAGAAATGATTAGAGAGAGAGAGAGGACAAAAGACAGGCACCCAGTGGTAGACATGATTCGAGCTGAGAGAGAGAGGACAAAAGGACAGGCACCATTGGTTAGACATGATTAGAGAGGAGAGAGAGAGAGAGAGACAAAGACAGGCACCATTGGTTAGACATGATTAGAGAGAGAGAGAGAGACAAAAGACAGGCACCATTGGTTAGACATGATTAGAGAGAGAGAGAGCACAAAAGACAGGCACCATTGGTTAGACATGATTAAGAGAGAGAGAGAGACAAAAGACAGGCACCATTGGTTAGACATGATTAGAGAGAGAGAGAGACAAAAGACAGGCACCATTGGTTAGACAGGATTAGAGAGAGAGAGAGAGACAAAAGACAGCGCACCATTGGTTAGACATGATTAGAGAGAGAGAGAGACAAAAGACAGGCACCATTGGTTAGACATGATTAGAGAGAGAGAGAGACAAAGACAGGCACCATTGGTTAGACATGATTAGAGAGAGAGAGGACAAAAGACAGGCACCAATGGTTAGACATGATTAGAGAGAGAGAGAGACAAAAGACAAGCACCATTGGTTAGACATGATTAGAGAGAGAGAGAGAGACAAAAAGACAGGCACCATTGGTTAGACATGATTAGAGAGAGAGACAAAAGACAGGCCACCATTGGTTAGACATGATTAGAGAGAGAGAGAGAGAGGAGACAAAAGACAAGGCACCATTGGTTAGACATGATTAGAGAGAGAGAGAGAGACAAAAGACAGGCACCATTGGTTAGACATGATTAGAGAGAGAGAGAGACAAAAGACAACACCATTGGTTAGACATGATTAGAGAGAGAGAGAGACAAAAGACAGGCACCATTGGTTAGACATGATTAGAGAGAGAGAGAGACAAAAGACAGGCACCATTGGTTAGACATGATTAGAGAGAGAGAGAGAGACAAAAGACAGGCACCATTGGTTAGACATGATTAGAGAGAGAGAGAGACAAAAGACAGGCACCATTGGTTAGACATGATTAGAGAGAGAGAGAGAGAGACAAAAGACAGGCACCATTGGTTAGACATGATTAGAGAGAGAGAGAGACAAAAGACAGGCACCATTGGTTAGACATGATTAGAGAGAGAGAGAGAGACAGCACCATTGGTTAGACATGATTAGAGAGAAGAGACAAAAGACAGGCACCATTGGTTAGACATGATTAGAGAGAGAGAGAGACAAAAGACAGGCACCATTGGTTAGACATGATTAGAGAGAGAGAGAGAGAGACAAAAGACAGGCACCATTGGTTAGACATGATTAGAGAGAGAGAGAGACAAAAGACAGCCACCATTGGTTAGACATGATTAGAGAGAGAGAGAGAGAGACAAAAGACAGGCACCATTGGTTAGACATGATTAGAGAGAGAGAGAGGAGGACAAAAGACAGGCACCATTGGTTAGACATGATTAGAGAGAGAGAGAGACAAAAGACAGCACCAGTTGGTTAGACATGATTAGTAGAGAGAGAGAGAGACAAAAGACAGGCACCATTGGTTAGACATGATTAGAGAGCAGAGAGAGAGACAAAAGACAGGCACCATTGGTTAGACATGATTAGAGAGAGAGAGAGAGACAAAAGACAGGCACCATTGGTTAGACATGATTAGAGAGAGAGAGAGACAAAAGACAGGCACCATTGGTTAGACATGATTAGAGAGAGAGAGAGAGACAAGACAGGCACCATTGGTTAGACATGATTAGAGAGAGAGAGAGAGAGAGACAAAGACAGGCACCATTGGTTAGACATGATTAGAGAGAGAAGAGACAAAAGACAGCCACCAATTGGTTAGACATGATTAGAGAGAGAGAGAGAGAGAGAGACAAAAGACAGGCACCATTGGTTAGACATGATTAGAGAGAGAGAGAGACAAAAGACAGGCACCATTGGTTAGACATGATTAGAGAGAGAGAGAGAGAGCAAAAGACAGGCACCATTGGTTAGACATGATTAGAGAGAGAGAGAGACAAAAGACAGGCACCATTGGTTAGACATGATTAGAGAGAGAGAGAGAGACAAAAGACAGGCACCATTGGTTAGACATGATTAGAGAGAGAGAGAGACAAAAGACAGGCACCATTGGTTAGACATGATTAGAGAGAGAGAGAGAGACAAAAGACAGCCACCATTGGTTAGACATGATTAGAGAGAGAGAGAGAGACAAAAGACAGCCACCATTGGTTAGACATGATTAAGAGAGAGAGACAAAAGACAGCACCATTGTTAGACTGATTAGAGAGAGAGACAAAGACGGCACCATTGGTTAGACATGATTAGAGAGAGAGAGAGACAAAAGACAGGCACCATTGGTTAGACATGATTAGAGAGAGAGAGAGAGACAAAAGACAGGCACCATTGGTTAGACATTAGAGAGAGAGAGAGACAAAAGACAGCACCATTGGTTAGACATGATTAGAGAGAGACAAAAGACAGGCACCATTGGTTAGACATGATTAGAGAGAGAGAGCAGACGACGAGACGAGAGAGAGAGAGACAAAGACAGCACCATTGGTTAGACATGATTAGAGAGAGAGAGAGAGACAAAAGACAGGCACCATTGGTTAGACATGATTAGAGAGAGAGAGAGAGACAAAAGACAGGCACCATTGGTTAGACATGATTAGAGAGGAGAGAGAGACAAAAGACAGGCACCATTGGTTAGACATGATTAGAGAGAGAGAGAGAGACAAAAGACAGGCACCATTGGTTAGACATGATTAGAGAGAGAGAGAGAGAGACAAAAGACAGGCACCATTGGTTAGACATGATTAGAGAGAGAGAGAGAGAGAGCGAGAGAGAGAAAGAGAGAGACAAAAGACAACCACCATTGGTTAGACATGATTAGAGAGAGAGAGAGACAAAAGACAGGCACCATTGGTTAGACATGATTAGAGAGAGAGAGAGACAAAAGACAGGCACCATTGGTTAGACATGATTAGAGAGAGAGAGAGAGAGACAAAAGACAAGCACCATTGGTTAGACATGATTAGAGAGAGAGAGAGAGACAAAAGACAGGCACCATTGGTTAGACATTAGAGAGAGAGAGAGAGAGAGACAAAAGACAGCCACCCTTGGTTAGACATGATTAGAGAGAGAGAGAGAGACAAAAGACAGGCACCATTGGTTAGACATGATTAGAGAGAGAGAGACAAAAGACAGGCACCATTGGTTAGACATGATTAGAGAGAGAGATAGAGACAAAAGACAGGCACCATTGGTTAGACATGATTAGAGAGAGAGAGAGAGACAAAAGACAGGCACCATTGGTTAGACATGATTAGAGAGAGAGAGACAAAAGACAGGCACCATTGGTTAGACATGATTATAGAGAGAGAGAGAGAGAGAGAGAGACAAAAGACAGGCACCATTGGTTAGACATGATTAGAGAGAGAGAGAGAGACAAAAGACAGCCACCATTGGTTAGACATGATTAGAGAGAGAGAGAGAGAGACAAAAGACAGGCACCATTGGTTAGACATGATTAGAGAGAGAGAGAGAGAGACAAAAGACAGGCACCATTGGTTAGACATGATTAGAGAGAGAGAGAGACAAAAGACAGCCACCATTGGTTAGACATGATTAGAGAGAGAGAGAGAGAGAGAGAGAGACAAAAGACAGGCACCATTGGTTAGACATGATTAGAGAGAGAGAGAGAGAGACAAAAGACAGCCACCATTGGTTAGACATGATTAGAGAGAGAGAGACAAAAGACAGGCACCATTGGTTAGACATGATTAGAGAGAGAGAGAGACAAAAGACAGGCACCATTGGTTAGACATGATTAGAGAGAGAGAGAGAGACAAAAGACAGGCACCATTGGTTAGACATGATTAGAGAGAGAGAGAGACAAAAGACAGGCACCATTGGTTAGACATGATTAGAGAGAGAGAGACAAAAGACAAGCACCATTGGTTAGACATGATTAGAGAGAGACAAAAGACAGGCACCATTGGTTAGAAATGATTAGAGAGAGATAGAGACAAAAGACAGGCACCATTGGTTAGACATGATTAGAGAGAGAGAGAGAGAGAGACAAAAGACAACCACCATTGGTTAGACATGATTAGAGAGAGAGAGAGAGAGACAAAAGACAGGCACCATTGGTTAGACATGATTAGAGAGAGAGAGAGACAAAAGACAGGCACCATTGGTTAGACATGATTAGAGAGAGAGAGAGAGACAAAAGGCAAGCACCATTGGTTAGACATGATTAGAGAGAGAGAGAGAGAGACAAAAGACAGGCACCATTGGTTAGACATTAGAGAGAGAGAGAGACAAAAGACAGTCACCCTTGGTTAGACATGATTAGAGAGAGAGAGAGAGACAAAAGACAGGCACCATTGGTTAGACATGATTAGAGAGAGAGAGAGACAAAAGACAGGCACCATTGGTTAGACATGATTAGAGAGAGATAGAGACAAAAGACAGGCACCATTGGTTAGACATGATTAGAGAGAGAGAGAGAGACAAAAGACAGGCACCATTGGTTAGACATGATTAGAGAGAGAGAGACAAAAGACAGGCACCATTGGTTAGACATGATTATAGAGAGAGAGAGAGAGAGACAAAAGACAGGCACCATTGGTTAGACATGATTAGAGAGAGAGAGAGACAAAAGACAGGCACCATTGGTTAGACATGATTAGAGAGAGAGAGACAAAAGACAGGCACCATTGGTTAGACATGATTAGAGAGAGAGAGACAAAAGACAGGCACCATTGGTTAGACATGATTAGAGAGAGATAGAGACAAAAGACAGGCACCATTGATTAGACATGATTAGAGAGAGAGTGACAAAAGATATTCACCATTAGTTAGACATGATTGTTGTTGTTGTTGTTTGTCCATCAAGAATGGTGATGACCATTCATTTCATCCAATGGGGTTGAAAGTATGGAGCCGTGAGTTCTAAGATGACGGTTAAGGCCTATTTTGGCTCGAAATGCTCTTTGACAATGTGGACAAAGAATGCTTCACGTTTCTGGAGGAGGATTTCCTGCATTGGTTTTTCTGTCCTGCCTTTTCTTCGCAGCTCTTGCAGTCCTGGTTGCCTCACACATGACTGTACCCTTGTTTAATGATGCACGCCACGAATTTCGGCCTCAGGCTGCAGCCTCCCAGGTGTCATGATGAATTCCAAAAGCATTCAGTGAGATTTTCAGATTGTCTTTAAAGCGTTTCCTCTGGCCGTCTTGGGAGTGTTTACCACAACGCAACTTGCCGTAAAAAAAAATTTTTAGGGGGCCTGTGATCTGGCATGCAAGTTAAGTGACCAGCCCAGCGAATCTGATTCTTCATTAGTAGAGTGTGGATACTGGGAATGGACGCTCTTTCTAGGACTTCAGTGTCTGGGATCTTGTCTTGCCATTTAATCTTCAGTAGCTTCCTTATGCAGACTGTGTGGAAGTGGTTTAATTTCCTAGTGTGTCGCTAATAAACAGTCCAGGATTCACAAGCATATAGCAGTGTGGATAATACAACTGCTTTGTAGACTTTTAGCTTTGTTTGCAGGCTTATTCCATTTCTGTCCCATACATTCTTGCCCAGTCTGCCAAAGGCCTCGCTGGCCTTGGAGATTGGAGAATGTGAAAGACAAAAGACAGACATCATTGGTGAGACACGATGAGAGAGAAAAAAAAATACAGACACTATTTGTGAGACGTGATTAGAGACAGTGACAAAAGACAGGCATCACTAGTGAGACATCATTACAAAGTTTCATTACTAATAAAGAAATTGTGTTTACTGTTCACCTCTTGTTTTAATATATGACAATACAACAGTAGCTAGACAGAAGTTTGACTGCACAGATAGCTGCACCTGAATGTCTTAGTTTTTGTTTGTATCTTAGTAAAGACACATTACGGCATGTTGGATGTGTAGAGCTGGGCCCATATTTACAGTACAAAGTACCACACACAGGTTAATTGGTCAGTATTATACCAGCCACTTTTACTTTTTTTTCCCTGCCCCAGGGCACCATTTTGTGAGACTGGGTCAATCCCAGGGCAGTACTGGTTGGAAAAACATTCCCCCTGCCATTTCTGGAGATTGAACTTAGGAACCAATGTTTTGATAGCGGAGTGCACCAACCTGTGCACCAGCCTGCACACCATCTTAGCTTACTTTAGGTACATGTATTATATTATACAGTTATTTGCTATTATTCTGATAATATCAATATTGTCATTTTATTTTGTTAATAATTTTCAGTAATAATCTTTTTGTCTTTCAGTTTTGTGGGCCACTCACTTGGAAATATTATCATCAGATCCACTCTGTCAAGGCCTGAAATGTCTCACCTGCTGCCCAAATTGTACACATTTCTGTCGCTGTCTGGTCCTCACCTGGGAACTCTATACAACACCAGTGGCTTGGTTAATATGGGTAAGCTTGGCTTGTACTTCTTCTTTGCTGCCTGTCATCTCCCAGAAGAACACAGGCCCTCAACCAGCTGACACAAGGCCTCTTTGTAAATTTGTGATTTTGTTGGATTTTGAAGCTGAAGTTTTCCATAGGAAGATATAGCAAGTCTCACCTAATCTTTCTTAGTCATCTCTAGCGACATGCATTGCAGGAAATAGAGTTACTATTCTTTGCATCATTTATGGGCCCTGGTAACATAAGGACATAACAACAGACCACCAAGAAGTCAGACCAAACTCTGGAAAACACCAACATATCGTTGAATGAATTACTCTTTGTTGATTACCTGTTTTAATGTATGATGATAATAAAAAAATTACCAAACCATGTAGATGCATTACCATAAAAATTTGCAACAAATACAATATGGAGATCAAGAGACCGCAACCTTTAAGAATTGTAGATTACCAAGCTTGCTTAACATAATAGTCATAACATCAAAGTCAGACAGATATTCCACAATTTAAGTCTATAGATGGTATTTTCACAGAAGATGACTTGCCAATTGTGACCATTAATTAAGCATCTGCACATTAATACTAAAACCAGTAATAGTATAAGTAGAACAGCTATAGTCTGGAACCCACATGGCAGAAGAAACAGATGAAGACCAAAAACTCATGTAGAAGAGAAGTAGAAACAGAAATTAACAATATGGGAAGACATGGATGGAGCTGCATGGGATAGCTTAGGATAGGAGGGCTTTGAGTGATCTGGCTTGGGGATATAGGTCAAAAGAAGACATTAGTACTGAAGTTAATTCACAAAGTAGTAAACAACATATATCTACCAACATGCCACCAGCAGTACAAAATATAGATGCTGTCTCAATCACAAGAGAGGACACTCATTACATGTGACGTGAAATGCTTGAGAAAGCTGGTTGCTCCACTTGAAGAGACACAATTATGATGACATCAGATATATCATAAATAAGTACCGTGTTCTGCAGTGAATTTATCATCATCATGTAGAGGGTCTTTGCAGACCTGTGCTATGTTTATTGTTTTGCTGGTTGACCCCTGTCACTTCTTCCAGGAATGTTGTCCTCCATCACTGTTCTTTCCAATCCACTGTGAGGTTTGATAGGTCCAAAATTATGTCAGTTTCGGACACATTATGCTGTTTATGAGTCAATTTTTATTGATGTTCAGATATAGAATGTCAGTATCTTTCATATTTATAGTCCACGATATGCTCACAACTTTTGGATACAAAATGGATACTAATGTTCCTCTATGTCATGATGTCAAACTGTATAACGTTTTCTCTCTTGTGGCTTCTCTTCTCTAACTTTCCCTTTGTGACGACACGCTCCAGCTTTCCCCTTCTCATGACATGTCCAAAGAATATGGACTTTCTTCTTCTTCTGCTTCTTCTTTTGTTCGCTTGAAATATGTCTGTAACTGCAATGTTGTCTCTTGTATGAATTTAACTGTCTTTTTTAGTTCACTCAGCGGTCCATAGAGTTTATCTTCCACTGTCGTCTCTCTAGGTCAGGTTTGCCTAGATATGTTATATTTTGGGCAGTCTTGGAGTATGTGCCCTGCTGTCTGCGACGCCAATCCACATGTGCACATGGCTGATTCACCAATCTTGAATTTTCTATACATGTGGTTGTGTAATCTATTGTGCCCTGTTCTGAGGCGTAGAATAATGACTTGTTCTGGTCTGTCCATAATGTGGTAGTCATCTTGAGCAGGTTTTGGTGCCTTTCTGACTGATTTGATCATTCTTTTCTTTTGGTGGTATGTAACGGGCACATCAGGCTGTTCTTCTTTTGCTCCTTCCTTAGCCAATCAATCAGCTCTGTCATTTCCGGGTGTTCCATAGTGGGATGGTATCCACTGTATGGTGACCTTATGCTGACTGCTAATCCTTTACAGGGCAGACGTTTGTCTGTTTTGTAGCCCTGAACGGGCAAGAAGAATTTTGAGGTTCAGTAAAATTTTGGGTTACGTTAGTAAAATCATCACATAAAAGGTGTTAGTCAACCGATTTTACTTAAATTATTAAAAAAATGAAGTAAAGGGCATGCAGATTATTTTACTCACGTGAATGTTCCCGGTAATCCACATATAAACACAAATATTTACAAAATACAACATATTGTTTGTGATTGTCAGTCATTTATACAGCAATTTTAAAATGTTTTGCATATCCTTTACAGGACATCGCTGTCAACATCAGCATCTTTCAGCTGTATGTTGATTTCTTGGCAAGATTACGCTCAGTAGTTTGCCATTGCTTTCTGAGCGGCCGGCTCATTATCCCGCAAGTCATGAGCGCGGGTCGAACCGCTTCGAGTTCTCGCCTCGCTGCGAGACCCTGCGTGGATAAACGGGATTACGGAGAAAGTGGTGTAACCCCTCAGCCAGAGAGACTGGCATACAGCAATTTACAAACACATTTTCAGAATCAGAATCACTTTCTTTAAAGTCCGACTCACGACTGCTAATGCAAAGTAACGCTCATCACTGATATCTAGCTCCGATTAATAGTCAACTTCGTGCCCTTCAATGTCACTTAAATTGAACCCGGCGAAATCTCCATTATCACTTGAAGAATCGTCAAAATCCATTTTGAAATACAAAGCGTAAAATCCCCAAAAACTATTTTTAAAATCCGTTCAAATTCAAAGTACACGCTTGCGAATGGTGGCCACGTTGTCAAGCTATCGGCGAAACCGAAGGTAGACAATCGGAAGTCTTGAAAAGCCGCGATATCGCGCTTTTACAATGCATAATAGTCATGGGCGCTTTCGGACGGTTTGCCTGTGCCGGGGTAAAAATGTTCTTGTGCGTTTTGCCCAGTAAAGGGCTAATTTCAGAAAGTAGTGTCCTTAGTACTGGCAAGTTCCCAGACAGGAGCGCCTCGAGTACTGCTCTTGCATCTGTCAGTAGCACCACAGGTTGTGTACCATGGCTGGTATTTAGTAATTTCTCTGTTGCTATCTTGATTGCCTCAATTTCCGCATCATAGTTATGGCAGTACTTTCCTGTAGGTAGGTGTTCGGAACATGGACTAATAATAGCAAATAGTTTTTTTCAACATCGTCGTAGCCACACCAAAACCTGGTATAAATGGAATGACATAAACCAAGCATCCCAAATTGACTTTATTCTAATTAGGAAATCAGACAGAAGGCTACTATTAGATTCAAGAGCACTCCCAAATACAGATGTTGATACTGATCACAAGCCAGTCATAATAAAGAAGATTTCACCACACAGGAAAATAAGAAACAAAAAGGTAACAACACATGTCATCAATTATAGGAGGCTGCAGGAAAATAGGTTACAGACGAATTCAATCAAGAAATCCAAAACCTACATAAGAACATCCCTGATGACCACTCAAGCGTAGATAAGGAATGGACATGTTTCAAGGCTGCCATGCTCGACACACTGAAAAATAAATGTGGAACAAAGAAAGTAGGGCAGGACAAAAGATTAAGAACAGCCTGGTGGAACAACGAAGTTAAAGATAGCATATTCAAAAAGAAGGTAGCATTCAAAAAGTGGATCACAACTAAATCTGAACAGGACTATATTACTTATAGAATAGCACGACGTAATGCCAAACGAACAATTAGAGCATCTCAAGATGAATCCTGGAGAATATACGGTGAACAGATGGCGACCCTTAGCAAAGACTGCCCAAGAGAATTTTATAAACGTGTCACCACAATTAGAAACAGAGATGCATGTTACAACCCAACCACCATCATAAACAGCAAAAGAGGTATGCCAATATTTAATCCACAACAAAGACTAGCAAGGTGGGCAGAATACTTTCAAGAACTACTTAACCCCACAGATAACATAGGAAACCTCACTTTTGTGCCTAAACGCCAGGGACAGCAAGAACCAAATTTCATACCTGCAGAAGTCAAAGCAGTTATACAGAAAAGTCCTAAAAACAAATCACCAGGTCCAGATGGAATAACCACAGAAGCTATTCAGGCCTGTGGGGAAACAGGAGTTAAATGGCTAACAAGACTTTAATATAGCATGGGAAGAAAGAAAAGTCCCAGATGATTGGCAACAGGCAATAATATTACCAATATGGAAAAAGAAAGGCAATATGAGAGAGTGCGAAACATACAGAGGTATATCACTCCTGAGCCATATAGGGAAAATGTATGCAAAACTTTTGGAACAAAGAGCTAGACCAATAGTTGAACAACAGTTAAGCAAAGCACAATTCGGTTTTCAGAAAGGTAAAAGTTGCACTGATGCATTATTTACACTTAGACAAATTTGTGAAAAAACTATTGAATATAGTGACCAGCAGAATATTGTGTTTGTAGATCAGGAAAAGGCTTTTGATAGAGTAGACAGATACAAATTATGGACCATCCTTGAAGACTATGGGATAGAAGGGCAACTGCTAGAAAACATCATAGCCATGTACCACTCGAGCCAAAGTGCAGTAAGAACACAGGAAGGTATATCAGATATGTTCACAGTCAATACAGGAGTGAGGCAGGGATGTGTGCTCTCTCCCCTGCTATTCAATATCTACATGGACAGAATTTCCAAAGAAGCAAGTCTCGACAGACCAGATTCAGAAAATTTAGAACTCTTTACTCCAGATGAAACAACTGACCCACAGGGAATAAATGAACTTCTATTTGCAGATGATCAGTGCCTGTTTTACAGCGACGAGGGCAGACTACAAAATCATATTACTAATCTGAGTTCAACCTGCAGCAGATACAATATGAGTATAAACACAGCCAAAACCGAAGTAATGCAAGTTAGCAGATCGCCAGGCCCACTAAGTATACAGATAAATAACACACCTCTGAAACAAGTTAAAGAATTCAAATACCTTGGAAGTATGATCACAGAAGATGGCAGATTAGACAGAGAAATTGAAATCAGATGTCAAAAAGCTAGTGCACTTACATATCAACTATCACCCTTACTGAAACATCCAAACATACCCATGTCCGCAAAACGACAGATAATAAACAGCATATTCACACCAACCCTATGCTACCAATCTCAAACCTGGACTTTATCCAAATTACACCTTCGCAAAATCAACACCTGCGAAATGAGATGCCTGAGGAGAGCTGCCAACTTAACAATCCGAGACCGAGTAAGAAATGTTACTATCAGTCAGGCTGTGGGATCAACACCTTGTGCCACATTTATTGAAAGACAGAAGATCAAGTGGTTTGGCCATGTTGTTAGAATGCAACATCAGCAACTACCATCACTGGCCTTACATCAAAGATCATCTGCGACGAGACCACGAGGACGTCCAAGAAGAAAATGGATTGACGACATCAGAGACATTGTACAACCACACGGAATGACACTATCCAGTGCCGTCCACCGGGCGCTGGAACGCAAATTATTCCTCCCCACGACGCTTGACGGCAGAAGTGGAAGATGATGATGATGATGATGATGACTCTGGCCGTGGCCTTAGCTTCTTCTGCTGAAAGTAACCAGTATTCTTTATGATGAGTTGACATCTTTCCAGATATTTTCATTACTATTTCTATTTGTCCACGGTGTTCTCATCATTCTTCTATAACACCACATCTTGCATCTGACTTCTAGCGTTCCTGACTTGTCTGCTAATTGTCCATGATTCACTTTCGCACATCAGGATTGGCTCAATATAGTTCTCAAGAACTCTTTTCCTCATCTTGAGTGACACAAATAAATGCAGAGAATATTCTTCATCTTTTTAAATGCTGCTTTTGCTTGGGCTATCCTACATTTCATTTAAGTTAATGCATCTTCCATCTGCTTTTATTAAAAGTACCCACATTTTAAAATACAATGTCTTTCTTTCTTAATGATTGTAATATGGCTCATAACTGACAACAGTATGTTGCCACAGGAAAGATTACAGGTCCTTACAGATGTTACTTTTATTTGTTTGCCAGTGTTGTGTGATATGTTCTTAAAACAATTGAGTTGATAGTGACAGCAAATAAAGTGGTCATGACATCTTGTGAGAGTAAAGTTCAATCAGCTTTCGCTTTATGCCTGCAATCAAAGAAGCTCTGGCTGTGGAACTTGAGAAAGATCAATAATCAAATGGATGGATTCAATCAAGGGTATCCAGCACAAACTCAACCCATTACAGGCTCAAATTTGGCACAATTCACCACCATGTTTTCTCAGTTGTCTTCATTGAGACTTTTAATGTACTATGAATCAGATTAGTGTTATCAGTTATCAGTTGGGGTATCTTCGTTGCACTCCGGACATGTCCATAGGTGCTCAGATCCTCCCCCCAGCATATGCATCAGCGTCCGGTGGCTAATAGTGCCAGTTCTGTGTTGGTTGACGAGGCACTTTGTTTTCCCGATGTACCTCTCGCGTCTGGCTGTGCCGATTCTTACTCCTTACACACTAGATTAGTGTTCATGTGTGATGCATGAGTGTGTTTTTATGTATTGTTTTCCCCATCTTTCACAGGCATGTGGTTCATGCAAAAATGGAAGAAGTCAGGTTCCCTGTTGCAGCTGTCACTAAAAGACCATTCAGATCCAAGGCAGACATTTCTGTATAAACTGAGTCAGAAGCCAGGTCAGTATCTTGCTATTTACCATCATCATCTTGTGCCCTGCCACATGTCATAGGCATGCATGTCTCCTCACAAATGTTGGTCCTTGGTGATCTGGAATCAATGCTATCAATGATATGCTTTCATCCAACCATCTTAGACCCTGCAGCATCATTTCTCTGTCTGTCTCTGCCTCTTCTACCCCTGATATTTTCAGTCACCTCTTGTCTCATTACATGGCCAAAGAACACTGTTGTTTGTTTTCCTTATGGGCCTTGGCAACACTAGAGCAGATTCCTTCCATATATGAATACATTCATGTCGTTTCTTGTGTATGACCTTTCACCCTCTCATATTTTTATAATTATCAACCAATACATTCAGTAAGTGCTCATAAAACAACATCAGCAACAACTAAACATGTTAGTTTCACATATACTCCTCAGAAAGGTATGTTAAACAATCAAATGGAAACCTGAGAGAATATGCTAAATTTACAATTACAATAGAACCTCTATATTCAGAATGTACTGCTTTTGGAGAGTGTTCAGAATACTGATTTTTCCTAATATTGGATCCTTTTTTCCCCTTAGGAAATAATGTAAATTGAATTCATTCTTGCCAGGCCCCGAAAGTTACTCTTTACAAAAAATTTTTAGATCAAAATATTAATTATTTAAACTGTTAAAATAACATTTACACGCAAGAAATAATACATTAATAACCCTGTAATAATATAAATAATAAAATATAGTATTGTTCAAGTCAAAGTACAAGTAAATATGAAAGTTTAGGATGAATCTTATCATTACTGAGGAGTTATAAAGATGTGGAGGAAGTGATATGGAAGTGGGAGATCATTGTTTGGAAGGGGAGTCTCTTTCTATGAAAACAGCAAATGTTAGTAGAATTTAGATGTTGTGGCTTCATTATATCTCTTTGCTGAGGTAAAAACTAATTTTAAAAGTTCTTCTTCTTCTTCTTCTTCGTTCATCCGGAGTTTTTTTTCGGATGTGATTGCGTTGTGCCTGTTTACAGCAGAGCTGCGTTCTTGCGCCGTTAGGCCGACACATCCGACTTCTGCGGGCATTTGTTGACCGGGTTAACCATTTTAAAAGTTCTTAACTGCCTATCAATATAATTTTTTTGTAATGTGTAATCACGTCATATGTATTGTTGCTTCTAATTACTACAGAAATGTTGGGTGCAATCTTTCCACTAAATTCTATGTTTTAGCTCAATGAAAAAGCAATCCCTTAATCTCCTTAGTTAAAACATTACTTTCTTGTCTTCATTATCATCTTAAGAAGATAATAGTATATCAACTACAGTTCCTGTTTGCTACTCATTGGGCAAGGTGCAGGTTTTCTGTGTTCAATTCCTGCCTGTGTTCCTCCAACTCCTCTGTGTCTTCACTGCTCATCTCCAATCTACCTGAGTACCTGTTTATAGAATTTCATCCACCTAACTGCACATTACTTTTTTTTGTGCAAGAATTTTTACTTCTTTTGCCACAGTAAACACTTTTTAATGTGTCCTTATTTTTATGTTGTAGAAAATAGATAGATGACAACATGCCATATTCCTTGGCTAAATCAACAAGAAATATAGATTTTCTTATTTTGAAATATGTTCCTTGTTGTGGTTGTTCTTATTTGAGAACAAGACTGGATTCCATTGTTTTCTTTTTCTTTCACTTTTTCTATTTGTGGCCAGGATCACTAATGTCCAATAATGAAATAAAACTAACACAGAGTGACATAAAAAATAATTATTGAATTACAAGAGCTTACAAAGTAACATTTGTTAATACGGATACATATTTTTCTGAAAATCTGTCCACATACAAGATTTTTTTTTCCGCATACAGGATTTTTCGAGAAATGTGCATCTGTATACATAAGTTTTACTGTATTATTGTTATTGCTGTGTCTCCTGTTAATGGTAACCTAGCCTTGTATTTTGTGTGTTTTACATGAGTTGATCCCTTCCATCGATTTTCAGTTCTGCAGAACTTTAAACATGTCCTTCTGGTGGGGTCCCATCAGGATCGCTATGTTCCTTACCATTCTTCTCGAATCGAGATCTGCAGGTCGGCACAGAAGGATGGTACAGTCATTGGTAAGTTAGTGTGTTTATTGTAGCTAGTTTATGTTATGATATGTAAGTAATGTAAACAGGCAATGGGTCCTTTTTCCATGCTTTCAGACATATTGGTATATGTTGCTAACAAAATGTTATAGACCAATCAACATTTTTTTTGGGGGGTGTGGCCTTTACATTCCAGAACTTTCTCTGGTGCTCTTTTTAGGATATATCAACCAGGGAGACCAGAACAGTTTTTAAAAAATCCCTGCCTTGATGGGGGTTTGAACACATAATCACTGGCATGCTAGCCACTGCATTACCACAGCCTCCCTGAGTCATGTGGCAACAACATATCCCACCTCAAGGAGGATTTAATCTCAGAATCTCTGGGCTGGAAGGCAGCATAAAAACTGTAACTCTGCCACAGCTCCTGTTACATCAAATAGTATCACTTAAACATTCGTGGTCTGTCATTTGTTTGGTTGGTTGGTTGTTTGTGAACCTTTTAAAAAACTATGAGTTTTAAACCCTTTTAAGTTCATTGCATTGGAGTTCCTGTGACATGAGCTTTGAAAAGGGTTTGCACTTATCAAATTGAAGTTGGTGCAGAGACTTTATCCCAACTCAGTACCAGTTTACCATCTCCACCAGGGCTATTGCAGAACTCGCTTTCCCCTCTCCCAGTTTAGAAACCAGAGGGTATGCCAGACCAGCAAGGGAATTTCACACTTACAAAGAGGCACATCATCATGTAGCTAGCTCGTGATTCAATAGAGCACATACGCACATACGGACTAGCTGGGATTAGCCTTAGACTGGTAATGCTTCTATTGGGTGTTAGCTATTTCACTGTCAGCCGACTCCAGACCAATGCCCAGAGGCAGTTTTCTGGTTGAAATTTACTTTCCATTATTAACTTCATAATTTGTATGGTCACCATTGTCTTCTTATTTTTTCAGGGGCAGTGTACAGAGAGATGGTTCAAAACATTCTGGAACCAATTATCCAGTCTCCACATTGCACGCTGATTCGTTATGATGTGTTCCATGCACTTCCTTCTACAGCAAACACCATGATCGGAAGGGCTGCACATATTGCAGTTCTGGACTCTGAAATGTTCATTGAGAAGTTCCTGGCAGTGACTGGCCTTAAATACTTTAAGTGATATCCATGTGACCTTTTGATGGATCTGAAAGAATTATACTTGCTGTTATCTTGGTTTTTGTTCTGTCACCTAGACTATTGTTGATTATTTCTTCATCTCTTCTAACTTGCTGTCATGTTGACTGACTCTTTACCAAGCAACTTGTCATATGTTGAACAATGGCTACAACCTTATACTTCTCATTTTGTTGACTCATTTTGGCATAGCAATTTACCATATGTTAATTGGTTACAATATATCACATACCTTTTTTTTTTGCGCCCAGTCGTTTTGAACTCAAGCGTAGCCCATACACACTTCTTCTAGTAGTGCTGGCCTGAATTTTGCATGTGGGTTAGCTTTCCCTATAAACAGTGCCCCTCACCATCAGGTGAACCCACTCCGACTTCAGAGTTAGTATCACATATATAAAGAATAAATAACATGTGTTGTATATTATGCTCTGACGGATAGTGGTATCCACTATCAGAGGTGAAGTAGGTGCCTCTTTTTGTTCGCTAGCCGGCAGGACACTCTTGGGTAAGATGGAATACCTAATTAGCTGCCCAACCAGGGTAACAAGAAAACATGGGAGCAGGTGATACATTGTGCTTCAGAGCAGCTGACAGATAGTTGATGGTCTCAAGTTTGTGACAACAGGCAGAAGATCTCTTTCTAGAGACAATGGCTATGGTGCAGGTCCGCCTGGCCAAATGGATAAGAATGCGTGTTCCTAAACATCTGGTGTGCTGATGCCGAGGTTAGCAGTTCAACCCCTACACCCGACAGCTGGACTAAAATGTTGACCTATCATCCTTGACTTGGGGATGTTAATTACAAGTACTTCTGAAGTCGGAGTGGGTTTGCCTGATGGCACTGTTAATTGGAAAAGCTAACCCAAAATTCAATCCATCACTACTATAAATAGTGTGTATGAACTACTCTTGAGTTCAACGCGAGCAAGCGCCAAAGAAAAACAAAATAAAAATGGCTATGGTCAACGAGTATGGTCAATGCCAAGAAGGAAAACAGTGACATACTGCCTTCTTTGCAGATGTCTAGGAAATCATGATTCATCAGTTCATTGAACATCAGAACCTGTTCCAAGACTTTGGTGATGATGTGAGATGGTGAACCATGACCCTCCACATGGCACATGATGATGATGATGTATTTATGATAGGTTGTTGCGGGCTGATGCAGAGGTTGAGGAATTAAGCCAACCAAGATTTTGGTCATTTGGCATTACTTGTTGGATAGCAGATGTGATTACAGGAATGGATGATGTAGGCACTTGCATTATTAACATGCTGTGGATTATTCAAAATCCCTACACTCACCGAGTTACTAACGTTAAATCAACACTGATGTACGGATACAAAATCACTTATGTGGAGTTACAGAGAGACCTAGACAGATGCAAGCAAAATAAGAGGTAAGAAAAAGATGCTGGAGCTGGATAGAACACACATTGAGAACATCTGAGAAAGTGTAGCTAAAAAGAGCTTTAGTCTACAGATATTGCTCTGGAAAATATCCATACAGTTACAGTTAGTGCCTACATGCTTGAACTGACGCACACTTAAGGAGACCAAACCCAAGTAGACACCTGCCTCAGTAACCATGGGGCTAGATACTTGTGGGTGCCTTGGCCTTCAAGACAACAAGGCAGCCATGAGGGTCGCCATCAAGTCAAACCTGCCCTGCAAGAAGGCAGAATAAGGCAACTGCAAGAATGAGCAAAACAAAAATCCAGGATTAACTAAAGCAACTATCGTTGCAGATAGATGATGTGATGCACAGAAACAAACAGCTGCAAATAGGCGCAGAACAGCTTGGCAAACTGAAGATCATCCAGCAGAAAATTAAGCAGTATATGGCACAGATGGCTGAAATTAAAGCAGAAACAGAAGCACACTGAAGAAGATCCAAGAGGAAAGAGCACAAATTGAACTTGCTAAAAAGCAGTCATGAACCAATTGAACTACTAAAACAGAGATCAAGAACCAATCAGCTCAGATGTACAACACTGCAAAAAGCCAGATGACCGAGTCAGAAACTGAAAGATCAAGGGAAGAATTTAATAGAAGATGAAAGTAAAGGTGATCAAGAAAGTGGAAAACAGGAGAGAAAGAGAAGATGGCATGCCACCTAGAACTAGAGAAGTAGACATAAGATACAGAACTTCTTCTTCTTCTGCGTTCATCCGGAATTTTTTTTTCGGACGTGATTGCGTTGTGCCTGTTTACAGCAGAGCTGCATTCTTGCGTCGTTAGGCCGACACATCCGACTTCTGCTGGCATTTGTTGACCGGGTTAACCTTCCTGGAGATACAGAACAGAAAGTACATACCAAAGATACAATAACAAACCCACGTGCAGGTGATGTTAAATCAGACAAATCATTGATAAATCCCTCCCTGGAACAAAGACACTGATAAGAAGTGAGAACCATCCTCCAATAGCAAAGGTGTAGAAGTGGGTGCAACTGAATAGACATGGCAAAAGGCAACAAAGTAGAAAACAGCACCAAAGCAACAAAATGCTGATACGACAGGAAACATAACCAGCAGCAAAATTCTATGAGTACATATAGAATGTATAAAGCAGTATAAAGGCCCCAACTTTAGCATGCCACCAGGTTGACAGTTGAACAGGGCCTGAACATCTGTTTTTAACATAGCAACTAAACTAAATATTTGAACATGTAAACCTGTATTTCCAAAAATAAAAATTATCTTGTGCAATAAGTTATTATCCTTTCATGTCAGAAAGATAGCACTGAAATTGTTATATCGAACCTGTTTTAGCCAGAACACCATGGACAGTGAGTGATCTGTAGAGAGACATGAATGTCTTCACCTTTTGCAGGTCACTTGATGATGATGTAAAGTTTGGTTGCATATTCAGTAGTAAGCAGCTTGTCATACATTGAGCAGTTTCTACATGCAAACATTTGTCATTTTCTTGCCTCTGTTTATACCATGAACTCTGTTTTGTGTTTCTTACATACATTCACTGATTTCTGCATGAGTTTGCTAGTTTACCTGTTTTTGCTGGTGTCTCCTTACGTTCACTAGTTTCTCCAAACGTCTCCTAGTTTCTCCATACAATCTCTGACTTCTCCATCACACATTTGCTGGTTTCTTCATGTATCACTTTTTTTCTCAGGAAAGCTGCAAGTGAGGGGGTTGCTAATCAATATATGATATGTTTAATATGTTCAGGGAACAATTGAGAACTCTTTAATGTAAAGTTTACATAAAGCAGATGGGGGTATTTTTAATGTTAGGTTGCAAAACTATGAAATATATTTATAATATCTCACATGTTTAACACGTCATTTATTGGTTGTTGTTTTCTTGACTGGGTTGTGAAATTGATTATATTTCTTCACAGGTATAGCCTTAATCATGGTCTGTTTTATTGTCCTCACTCTAGCACAAATTATAATTTATAAATACCATTGAATAAAAAGTATTCTATAAAACGCTAATAATTTATTAGTAAATACCAGTATATAAAATATATAGCTTTTCACAAACATCAGACAAAAGAAGTCATCATTTGGCCACATTAGCAGAAGATAAAAAATGGAACACATGAGAAGTGAAAATATTTATGGGAAAAGAGATAGAAGAAGACAGTGAGAGACCATTCTTGATACCACCAAACATCAGAAATAGACAGTCATTATTGGGCTATATTATCAGAAGAGAAATAACTGGATCTTATGATAAAGGCTACTTTTTTCTTGGCACAGAAAGGTGTTGACACACACTGTTTGAGATTGCAAGATGTGAAGTATAATCACCCATGCCAGTCGCCAAGGCACTTGATGATGATTATAATGTAAATAATATGTTATAAATAGAAGTACAGTGTACTGAAGAAGCAATTTTTTTAATAAGGAGAAGAACAACAGAAATAGAAAACATGTGAATGTTAATTAAAATATGGTAAGAGTCCATGAGGATACACTACTGGAACTTCAAATGTGTTGCGACTGAATCCAGTTCGACACATCTTAAGGTGATTATTGTGGTGGAAATCAGGAAACCATGCTGAGGTCAGATTGTTTTTATATATACGTTAAGTTCTCTGCTTACATGAACTTCAGTACACCTGTGGTACAGCTTAGATCACCATGATGGCAAGCTGTTCCCCTTTTGTTTGTTGGGAGTTTTATATCATTTTTGTTTTGCATGCCTGGAACGAAAAGTTTGGATCACTGAGATTCTTGTAGCAGGGTCTGTGGGCTTGGAAAGCTGAGGAAAAGGAACCTTGTTTATGGTTAATCTATGTATGTTAGTCTTTTCAATGTATGTTTAGTCTTCTCAATGTATGTTTACTCTTCTAAATGTATGTTTAGTCTTCTAAGTGTATGTTTAGTTTTGTAAACTTACCCTCATCTTAAATTTGTTTCTCTTTTTTTCTCACTTTGAACTTGAGTGTAGTCCACACATGTGCTCTTACTACTATAAGTAATTGCTACTGTTTGTGAGTGCATTGGACTGCTTTTGGTGTGTGGGTTATCTTTCCCTGTTACCAGTGCCCCCTCGTCATCAGGCGAACTGTCTCTGACTTCTGACTGTCTCCAAATCAAGCACGAAAATTCAACATTTAAGTCCAACTGATGAACATGCTGCAAACACCCAGTACGCAGTGGTCAGAAGAGAAAGTGTGAGCTCATCAAACTCCTCTTCCATGCAGACCCCCAAGTGTTTAGTGCCTTGTAATGATGTCATACTTAGTACTTACATTAATTGTCTGGAATGAATCTCCATTGGTTGGTCATTTACAATGTTTAACATGTTTTTAGTATTCTTAAGGGTTGGCTTTTTTGTAGATCTAATATATTGTTTCTTTTATTTTCATTTACATTTTTAAATACATTTGTTAGATGGGTAGCTGTTTTTTAATCCAGTGTATTGTTTATTTTCAATGTAGACCTTAATTTTCATTTACAGATTTACTACTTAAATTTACAATTTACTTAGTCTGAAAATGCTTTATACTGACTGCAAATCCAATTGCCAAATTGTAGTAAATTCTTCAATGTAAATTGTGACAGTAGCACAAAAATGTATTGGTTAAACTTGATGTCTACCTATTTTTACCAAACACTTGCATTACATTTAAAGCAGCATTGTATCAAACAGACTAGGAGTTATCAACACAGACTGCTGAACATACAATTGTCTAGAAAAGTCAGTAAATGCTGGGGTTGATTACAATGTCCTGTAAAGGACATGCAGATAGCTTTGTTTAGTTATCAACATGGACTAGGACATTTCCAGTCAGGCCCACAGAAGCGATATGTTTCCAGGCAGGCCACTCAAATTGAATTTTGTGGCATAGAAACAGCCTTTTTCTGTTTGTGGGCCTTATACTGCTGCTGGATTTTTTACCTCTTGTGTAATTTTATTTTCTATCGCATATTGATGCCTGCGTATAACTAATTATTTCTGTTAGCTACTACAAACACTTGTTCTATATGACGCAGTGATCAGTAGTAAAACATAAAAGACATGCCTGATGTCCATATCACTTGTGATGATTCCTTGTCAAAAAATGTTCTCCAGATATAGTTGAAGGAAACTGGCAACAGAAATTCTCAGCTGACAACATAAACAACTGGACCAGCTTTGGCTTTACTACTACTTCTTATTATAGTCCATACATTGTGGCATTGATCATCCTGTCTTTTCACAGTCTTCTCGTGCTACCAATCATTTCTGATCCTAATGTTCCTCCATGCCATGTTGTCAAACTGGTATCTTCTCTCTTGATCTTCTCCTGAACTACCACACTTACACATATTATTGACGATAGAGTTAGGGACAATGGCAGATGACCATAACTACACATACATTCATTGTGGCACTCTGGCGATCCACACACGGGGTTATTTTACAGAAGAATAATTGTTATAATGATGCAGATCACTTGATAAAGAACTTTGTTTTCCCAGCTAACAATGACTATGGGGTAAAAGGGAGGATCACATAGGTAAAGGGACCATATATATATATATATATATATATATATATATATATATATATATATATATATATATATATATATATATTTCATGGCGTAATTGCATGGCATCCTGATTTCTGTGGTGCGCCTTCTGGCTGGTTGCCTCCATCTTCAGCACCTTTTCATTTGCTAGAGCAGACTGTGGTCTTACTCGAGTTTAGATGTGTAGGCACGCACACACATGTCTGCGCATGCATGTACGTGCATACACATCTAGAGAGTACTGGTTATTTTTTGGCACCAGAGACTCGCCGCTGCCCAGTCTCCTGTTAGTTAAAACAGTTCCGCCACATGAAGGCCAGGAGTTGGACATTTGCTGCAGAGGTGATGAATGCACGAGCCATTGAGATATTTATGCAAGTTTAGGCGCTCACCTCAACTCTGCGCCCCGGCTACATACAGCAACATTTGGAACCGGGGATCATGAGTATAACAAGTTGAAAACCACTGGCGTAGACTTCTAATATAGATCATGTAGACAAATTATGCCGGTCTCCGTAACAAAAGTGTTACAGGCGTGGTTCATAATCCTGCATACCCACGTTTCAAACACAGTTGCGTGCAATTTGGCAGCAAATCGCGTTGCGTTGTTTTTGCCTTGGTATCAGTGCTGATCATTCAGAAAGCAATGGCAAACTACTGAACTTAAAGTTGCCAAGAGATCACAGCGGCAGAAATGCTGGTGTTGACTGCGATGTAATGTAAAAAGGATATGTTAAACAAAAAAAAAGACAAATTATAGATTTTTCAGAGACATGTATTATAAGCCTGTGTTATTTTGGAAACAAACACTTGTACACACATCTCTAAATTATATTTTAGAGCCTTGTACAGTAGACACTGAGACTCTGTCTCTGTGATGAAGTGGTCAGGTCATTTGCCTCACATTCTGAAGGTTGTGAGTTTATTTTTGGACTCATTCATACATAATGAAATATGGGGGGGGGGGTGTTTCTTCGCTAGAACTGTAAATTGTGTGCGATACTCTTGTCTGGCAGCTTGTCATCCTGCGGAGAGAGACCACGCTAGATGGGGTAAAACCTGGTGCACTGAAGTCTACACAGGCCGGTAACCTAACCTTTGTTTCCTGTAACAAAAATATCCTTGTGTTTGTAAAAGCATAGTTATTTGATGACGTTGGTTGCATGGGGATAAACTTAATTCTGGTGACATTTCCTGGGAGATGAAATAATTCTTTGTGACATTTCCAGAGAAATATTTAATCGTTTTGACTTTTCAATAGAGATAAACCTTTGTGACATATCCTAGTAGATAAACTTAACCTTTGTAATAATTTTTGTGACATTTCTTGAGAGATAACTAAAACCTTTGTGAGGTTTCCATGAAGGTTCTACCAGCGCCATCATATTTACACATGCACACACAAATCTAAACTAATATTTGTCACAGTTGAGTCTGTTCAACTAAAGGAGATAATCTGTGCTTACACGTAAGCACTTCCTGATCATTGCTTGTTGTTACACCAGAAACAGATTACGAAGAGCTTAAATTGTGCTGTAAAAGTAGGAGCAGTCGCTGGGAAAGTGAGAGCTTAATCAGTAACATTATGTGCAGTGACAAAATAAGATCTCAAATTCCATATCTACGTTAAGAATACTGGAAATAAGAGCTCAAATTCCATAACTACTACATTAGGAATGCTGGAAGTAAGAGCTCATATTCCATAATAACTACATTAGGAATACTGGAAATAAGAATTCAGATCCCACAGCAGCATTAGAAGAAATAAAAATAACTCAAATCCCATAGTAACATTAAGAACATTGAAGGTGATAGGTAACAATTAATTATGAGTAATGAAAGCACAAATAAAATGTAATTCTTTGTTTGACTGGTATGAAATTGATTTTCTTTTTTATTATTTCAATTTTGCAAATTAACATAAATGCTGACTGGGTTATTAATATTGATTCTGGTGTCATAAATTGTCTTTTAACTTGACATTGGCAATATTCTGGGAACAACTTTTACAATGTGTCCTGTTTGTGACAGACTGTTGAAGTCATAAGTATCTTTTATATCATATTGTTCATTAATTTTGTAATTGCTTGCATTATTGTTGATATTATCTGTTATATCATGTTGTTATTTCATCATTTACGTCTTTTTTTTCTGTTAACATCTCATTATCTGACATTTTCATTATTTACGTTTTGTTTGCATATTTTTTTTTTGGTGTTACGACCTCATTTACGTTATTTTTATTATTCAGTGTCTTGTATTATGATATGTTTGTCATGTTTATGTGTTGATGTTGTACTGTCGTATTTTCTGACAGTTAGTCTGGTTGTTGATAACTTGTGTGTTATAATGTCATCGTTTATATGGTTGTGAATATTTGTTTTTTGTTTTTTTTTTTATGTATGGCTGTGGTATTTTATTTCTTTCTTATTGCCATATTGCTGCCATCAGTTTTGCATAATTTTAATTGGTGTTTGTTGTATTTTTACCAGTGAGAATCATATGTACACACACCACATACGTACGTGCACACACATGTCTAGGTTCACAACCTAGCCTGAGCCTGTTAATTTATCTGCTGTCCAAAACTTCTAAGAGCTGCGTGGTGATTTCTGTAGAGAACTTCTTTATTGTTCATAATGATTTGTTTAATCAGCCTTTATAGGCAAGCTTATTTCTCTCTTATTTTTTAACCGACACGTCATTCATTCCTGACTTCAGCAATCACTTCTATTTATATTTCACTTATTATCTTAGGGGAAGGAGGTGTAGACAATTTTACTAGAAATAGATGAACATGTTACATTTGGGTTTAGTAGGTTTTTTTTTGGACGTATACTGGGTGTGTGACTTCCGGGCTTAATGCATTGATGGCGGTGTAGGGGAATTGTTCGCTACACCGGTCAGTCAGGCTTCAACATTGATTTCCCAATCAGAAAGCAATGGCTGACTAATAAAAATAGACTTCCCTAGAAAATCAACTTGGGTTGATCACAGGACAGGACATGCAATATTTAAAAAACATTAAAATAATATTGAATATATTATCACCTCCGGAATCTAGCCATATGAGTTTCCCACCTATCCTAGGAAGTCAGCAAACAAGTTTTAGGATGTGTATCCATTGACCATACTACTGTATGTTTATTTAATATCATGGAGACTGAATACAGGGAGTAGAAAGCAACAGGTGGCCACAGAAATGGGGTTTAGCCATAGAAAGCTCAGAGGACCAACATCCAAATACTTCAAGAGGACATTTCACAAGGACATTAGATCACCCACATCAGGACAAGATAACTGTCATTTTTTTGGTCATTTTATGAGTAGAGAGTGTCTGGTTAAAACCAAAAGATCAAGCATGTTAGAGGCATGGGTTAACAGAGGGAGATAATGCTGGATAGTTTGGTAGAGTGGTAAGGACGATGATTAGTGATCAGACTTACAGAGACTGCAGAGGACAAATATTTGTGGAGGAACATGACCATCTGTGCTGTTCAGCATATCACAAGATTATGATTTTTCATATTTACTGTCCACAAAAAAATATCATCTACTGCCTGTAGTACCTTATGATGTGTGTGTGGGGGGGGGGGGGGGGGGGGCGTGCCTTGAGTCTGAGGAATTTAGGCCACCTGGCTAGTTCAGTCGCTGTGAATTGTGCAGGTTAGGGTTTTCTTTTTTGAAGAAAAAAAGTCTACACCTTACCGAGAATTCGAACTGGGTCTCCGGAAGGAGAGACCTGCATTCTAGCCACTAGCCACTCAGCTCCTCTCAGATTTCCTAGCTGTACAAAATTTGTTGAGAACATGAAGAATATAGATATCTACACATATTTTCTACAATACTTGAGCTATAGTATTTACAAGAACCACTGTTCAGCTAATAAGAACTGTAGATAACGTAACTTGGTTGGAAAGACAGACCACTGTAGACATGTTGATGGAAATATGCAGGGAAATCTCAGTGCAGACTTTTGCAGCAATGAGGAGAGCAACAGAAGGCAGACACCATTGTGTAGACATGGTTGTGAATCCCATTAACTAGTTCAAGGCTGCTAAATGTGCATGACGGTGATGTGAGCAGCTAAAACAAGTAATGATTTCATTTATCATTTTACTTGGAAATCAGTGTCTAATCTAGGTAGTAGATTCTGTTCTAATAACTTTAACCATTTATGTACTTGTATTTTACCGATGTGCGGTCAAGCTTGTATATTTTGTTATGCACAATAGCATCAACCACTTTAGAATCTTACCATGGTTTAATCCAGTTTATATATTCTGTTGTAATAACTTCAAGCACTTCTGTTTCATTGTTTACTTGATGTTTCTTGTGGCCTATATTCCTAGTAGCATTGGTTGATTATGATTGTGTGTACCATTTTAGTGAAGTAATTCTGAATATTTCAGGCAGAACTTAGTTGTTGGATGAGAAAATATTGAAGGAATCCTTATTGTTATAATGAAGAATGTATCTAATGTAGATGTATGTTTGATTACTTACTTTCACACTACAAACCTCTGTCTGGTATTTATTGGTTACTGACATTATTATTATTTTATTTAGTATTGTATAAGGCAAGGAAGGCTGCACTGTTTCAGACAAGCCTGTGACCCTAATGTATTTCGTTTTAGCAGGCATATCTTTTAGGTTTAGCCTTCTTTAGCCTTCACTGTCCCCAGTCTACCTGCAAGGCTCTTTGTCTCTTTGCATGTTCCCATCGCTCAACCTGTCCAATATTGAGAGATCCTGCAAGTAGCTGTACTCGCACCGGCTTAGCTCTGGGAGTTATTGAAACATACACCCAGCTCTACCACCACAAGCTGGAGGAATAGAAGATGGGCTGCAAATGCTTGATTGGAAGGCTGTATTGCTGCTTCTTTCATTTGGGAACATCCTAGTCATTTATAGTATATTGTTTTAAAATTGTTTTTCCAATTGAAGAAGCTGGAGGAGCAGAGATGAGGTGTTTGAGAACATGTTGAGAATATTGTGATGACACGAAAAACAAACACAGAGGTATTGTTACAAGGTCACTAAAACCATCAGGAAAATACACATGAGATGTATGGGGCATATCAAATGACAGATGGAATACAGAAATTTGCCATAATGGGAAAATGCTAACCAAGGGAGACAGAGAAGAAAGGGAAAGATGTTTGTGGAGTGTAGATGTCGGGCTTTGTTATTTATATGTTAGTTCGGAGATAGAATCAGAGTATACTTTAGATTGTTTGAATACTGTGTGAAATACATATCAGGTGGTTTAGAAATTGTTTTAGGATATCATTAAAATATAATTGACTGTTGCTGTAATTCTGTCATCTTTAGAGTAAAAACACTTTCTCTAGGAGGTTACAACGATGAGCGAACAAAAAGAAATACAGTAGTTCCTGAAAGATATTATGGTAGCACTCTTATTTGGAAACATAAAGTGCAGATTATGGGAGCACTCATATTTAGAGACATGAAGCGCAGATAGGGAGCATTCATATTTGGAGACATGGGCATATTATGGCAGCACTCATAGTTGGAGACATGAAGGGCAGATTATGGGAGACACCAGGTGCACCTCAGAAATTGAAATTCACCAATTTAGATCCAGCAGTAGCCTGGGAAAATAGAGAAGTTGCCATTTTCAACTCAGACATTCAGACTAACATATCAGTAGAAATAAAAATGAACTCAAGATTCAACAGACATTTTATATTCATTTAGAAAAATGCAATCATCTGGCCAACAGTTGAACATTGGTTTCTCTTAGAGCTGTCAATTGAGGATAGGATCTTAATATGAGTTCAACTGAATACATTTTTAAAAAGCTGTAGTGTTCCTTCACACTTAACTGTCAGTCCAGTGATCATGAGCTGGAATCCCAGTCAAGGCAGAGATGTTTTAAATTGATCTAGGCTCCCAGGCTGACTCAGCCTAAAATGGGGACCAGGAAATGTCCAGTTTGTCCTCTCAAGCATTCCTTACGTGTGTGGCTGGTCATCATTTCAGTTCCCAGTTGCAGTTGTCTGGACTGTGTAGACTGATCAATGGCTGTGTCACCACATGCAGGCAACCATGGATAGATTGCAGTTGTGGTCTCTTATCCATCGCAATGGTATCTACCAGACTCTGAAATCTTAACCTGCTTTCTAGCTATAAATTTTTTGTGAATTTATTTCATTAATGGTGTTATCAACATATTATCATGTGACTTCATGTTGTTCATAATGTTATAAATATATGTTATTGCCAATTCATTTAATTTTATTAATGATTTATTGTAAGCTCATTATATTTTAATAATGGTTTATTGTGACTCCATATATTATATCAGTGATTTATTGTGAGGTTTTATTTTATTAATGATTTATTGTGAGTTTTTATTTTTTTTTATAATTTATTGTGAGTTCATTATATTTTAATAATGATTTATTGTCACTCCATGTATTGTATCAATGATTTATTGGTGATTTATTGTGAGTTCATTATATTTCCTTCATGGTTTACTGTGAGTTCATTATAGTTTAATAATGATCTATTGTGACTCTGTATATTGTTACAATGATTTATTGGGAGGTTGTTTTATTAATGATTTATTGTGAGTTCATTATTTTTCCTTCATGATTTATTGTGAGTTCATTATAGTTTAATAATGATTTACTCAATGAGTTTGCTCAGGAAGATAGAGATTGGCTGGTTCCGAAGAGAGTGGTTGGTATCTCTGGGGCGGTCTCAACTGGCAAATATTAGTTTCATTTTCATGCCAGGGCAGGCAAATGTACAAGGAAATGATCAGGCTGACAGGCTTACAGGTAAGGCTACTGTGGAGGGCAGACAAGCCATGGACCAGGCTGATATATTGAATGCTCTACGAGAACCAAGTGATGACTGTGAATCTACAACCATGGTCAGCTGTGAGAACAGCAAGTTAAAAGACGTGTGGCCAGACAAGAACAGTATGCAGGAAGCCAAAGAAGATTGATAAACCAATACAGAACTGGTGTCATTAGCCGCTACACGCTGCGGGATTTGCTGAGGAGGGGATCCAAGCACTTATGGACTGAATGGTTCGATGTGCAGTGAGGATGATCTGTCGCCTAACTAATGATTTATTGTGATTCCGTATATTGTATCAATGATTTATTGTGAGGTTGTTTTATTTCATTACTTATGTCATCAACATATTTTCACATGAATTTATTATATGAATGGTGGTATCAATATATTTTTATGTGAAATCATTTTATGAAGTGTTATCAACATATTTCCATGTTAAGTCATGTAATTACTAACACCAGAATTCATTTTATGAAATGCTATCAACATATTTTCATGGGAATTCATGTTTATTAACAGTGGTTGTGAGTCATGTATTTAACTGTTAAATAACGGTGGCTTACTCATGTACATTTATACATAATAATATTATTCCACCATTACATCCCCAACCCTTGCATTCCAGAACAGTTTGTTTTTATTATTGCCAGTAGATATATTTATATATATCCTTGACATTATAGTTATCCAGATGTATATGCACTTTGCAGTTATAGTTACATATGTATATGTGTAATATTATACATGGATTGGGTATTTTGTTCACATAATGAAACAATAGCCTGTATTCAAGATATTATTTTGATATGTCATTAAGTGTATAGAGTGTGTACATAATATCTTGTGAGGACTGATTCAGAGATGGTACTTCATTTATCTGTCCATGTGTGCATTGATATTTTTCTGGCATAATAGTGTTTCTGTCTTGATGTTGTATAGAGCCTTGTGGAGCATGCAAGACATAGGCATGTAGCTGCAATGGGAGGGCTGGATGTTGTTGTTGATGTTGTTAGAGCCTAATCAGTTTGAGTTGTTGACTCTTGTATACTTGAAGAATTAGGGTCTGGGGCTGTACCCCTGACAGCAAGCAACACGCTTATTCCAACCTTACTCATCAGATCTGCTAGCGATGAATGCGAGACTGACGGCCTATAGTCGTAGCCTAAAGGATATTCCAAGATCCTGTTTGGTTCCCATCTCTTTACCTAGTTGGTGTATGGTTCCTTGAATACCACTTGTGTATCATGATGGCCACACCACGGGTGACAGTCTTGGCTGACTAGCTAAACTATATGTTTGTGTTGCTTTGAACTCAAGTGTAGTTCATAAACACTTCTTCTAGTAGTGCTGGACTGAGTTTTGTGTGTGGATTACCTTTCCCTATTAAAAGTGTCCCTCGCCATCAGGCAAACCCACTCCGACTTCAGAGATACTTGTAATTTACATCCCAAAGTCAAGAACGATAGGTAAACATTTTAGTCCAACTGTCTGGTGTAAGGGTTGAATCCCTTAACCTTGGCATCAGCACCCTGGATGTTTACAAACACACGTTCTTACCCATTCGGCCATGCTGACCTACAACTACATGAGTGAAGTAGAAGTAATATCCTACTAGGCAACAGAGAATGTTCATCTCTTGTACACAAAGAACAGGGATAGTGAGCAAGTCAGAACAGCCTATGCAGATTCACAGCTTGTAATGTGAAGCAGCAGAGTGTGGCACACATGAAGCATGTTGAGGACACTGTAGGGAACACAGCTGGTCACCATGGAAGAGATAGGGACTTCATTCAATGACATCCCAAAGATAATTGGAAACAACACTACAGAAGTGAAGCAGCCACCCGAATATTTCTTGGCCCAAGGAGAAAAGTCTGTCGTAAATATAATCAGGGAAGAACCATCTTTTGAATAAGATAGTGAATAATGATGAATGCATTCACAATTCTTTTGAATAAGATAGTGAATAATGATGAATGCATTCAAAATTCTTTTGAAAGAGTACATTCCAACAGCACCTACCTAAAGAAGTAGAAGGAGTGACTTAACATTAGTACATGGAATATATGAACCTTATATCACGCAGGACAATTGGACAGTCTAATTTCAGAAGAGAATAATCTTAATTTGGATACTCTAGTAGTATCACAAACAAGATGGAAAGATGCTGGCTACATAAGGAGAGAGGATTGTATGTTTATTTGCTCTGGAGATCATCACAAGTGAGTAATGGGAATTTTAATTAAAAGACACACATCATGGATGCATGGGAAACTAACTAATAGCATGTCTTTATGTTACACAGCACTCCCGTCTGTCTTAACAATTTCTTAGTCAAGTGCTGTCCAGGATGAAAGACTTGGGAGTAAGAATTGGCACGGGAGGTACATCGGGAAAATGAGGTGCCTCGTTAACCAGCACAGAACTGGCACTATTAGCCACCAGACGCTGATGCATATGCTGGGGGGAGGATCTGAACACCTATGGACCTGTCCGGAGTGCAATGAAGATACCCCAACTGATAACTGATAGTCAAGTGCAAAACTGTTTGACTGCTTCTTTTATTAAAGGCTAAGTCAGAGGGCTGTCACAATAATGAAACAAGGGAAGGGTTGCTGGTCTTGACAAGATTACATCTAATGATAAAATCTCCGTCCAAGTTTGGTGTTGATACAATCCCAGAAATATATAACAAATATTATGATAGGGGCATAATAGATTTTTAGTGAAGATAAGGTTGTCTTGTCTTGTTGAGTCTACCAAACTGTCAAATTTTGTTGAAGGAAAGGTTGTCTTGTCTTGTGTTTGTCTAACATAACTGTCAACTTTTGTTGAAGATAAGGTTGTCTTGTCTTGTGTTGAATCTACCACAACTGTCAACATTTGTTGAAGAAAAGGTTGTCTTGTCTTGTGTTAAGTCTACCACAACTGTCAACTTTTGTTGAAGATAAGGTTGTCTTGTCTTGTGTTGAGTCTACCACAACTGTCAAGTTTTGTTGAAGCTGTTATGTTAGTGCCTCCACCTACAACTATTTAGCAGCAGCCAATATTCTACATTTGGTAGTTTGATGACTATTGTATATCTGCAAAACCACACATCTGCCACAACAGATTAATCCATCACTGTCCTTAAAATATGAATCCTGAAACTCATCTTGAATATGGCGAAACTTTTGACATCACTGCAATTAAATGGAACATGCTCTTTCAGATATATTGTGACCTCAGAATGTTCAAGTTGCATCATTCCTGATTTATTTATTGTATGTGGCAATGACTAGACCAACTTACATAAAACAATACTGAATGCTATGTGCATTCCAACAATTATTTATCTTGCATGAACAAGGTGTCAGCATTACCATAGACTCTCTGTGTGTATAGTGTTTATACTGAGCCAGCTGTGGTGATCCTGTTTAACTGGCAGGAAATGTTCTGTCAATGAGGAGCAACTTCACATGCATCAGTCTGTTACCAAAGACTAGTAGTGATGCTATTTAATTAATTGTATGGGTTATCAACCTTAGCGAACATGATATATACCTATTTGGTAAACTATTCGGTATTAACAAATGGAAAAAGTATGAGAAACATATATATATATATATATATATATATATATATATATATATATATATATATATATATATATATATATATATATATATAGTTGGCATAAGCTACATTGTGAATCCATACTGAATTATATTCAAACATATGAAATATGTTTAGCTTTTCATAAATGAACTTATAATGTGACTAGAGAGTTTCATAAACAAGAGAATCATCAAAAACGTGTTCCTCTGGTATGTGTCTCTGGTGTAATCATATTTTATGTTCACTTGTTTCTCAGTCACAGCTCATTCGCAGTCCCCCAGCCTTTTTCTTCCTCAATTTAAAACAAGGGATTTAAAGACAAGAGGACCAGCTTAATTGCGCCGAGTTTTATCCCATATGACTTAGTTGCTTTCTGCACAGCGGCTTGCCAGACGCGTCCAACACAGCACAAACTCCATGGCTCCAGCAGAGACCCCCGGGAGTCTTCAGACAAAATTGCATCAATAAACAAAATAATTGGGTCCAAAACGAAACCTCAACCTTCAGAGCGTGATGCATGAAGTCTAACCACTTTGTCACAGATCCCCCCAATTATATTAAGATCCTCCTATTGAGATCCACCTCAGTTTGTCAATACTTAGTGTATCCATTGTTTTAGTGGAAATATTGAATGCCAGTTGGACTATAAGACCCTCTCTCTGAGTTTAGACAGCATTTCTTCGTAGCTACTGGACATTGTTAATTCCTTACCCTTTTCAGTTCAACAGCTAAATCAGACATCGTCCTGTTTATTTGCTTCTTTTTGTTGTTTTATTTTTGGCTTACGTAAGATTCAGATAGATTGATATGATTTTGCTTATGGTGGTTTCACTACAGCTGGTATATTTATGAAATATCTCTAGAGTTTATTGCCACGTTTGGGATGTTTTGTGTTGTTTGTGTTAGGTGTACAGAGAACAGGACATGATGTTTAATACAATAGAACTGAATTCGTTGACTGATGTGTTTGCCTTTTTCACTTCAATGTTGTCCAGAACAAGTCTCCTTCGTATTACCTGTGACCTGTACATCAGTAATTCCCTCACACAAGTACATCAATTAATTCTTCACACACGTACGTCAGTGATTTCCTCACACAAATACACCAGTGAATTCCTCACACAAGTACATATGTGATTTCCTCACACAAGTACATCAGTGAATTCCTTACACAAGTACATCAGTGAATTCCTTACACAAGTACATCAGTGAATTCCCTGCACAGGTACATATGTGAATTGCCTACACAAGTACAAAAATTGTTCCCTAACACATACATCAATTATTTCCTCACACAAGTACATCAGTGAATTCCTCACACTAGTACATCATTAATTTTCTTACACTAGCACATCAGTGATTTCCTCACATACACAAGCACATCAGTGATTTCCTCACAGACACAAGCACATCTGTGATTTCCTCACACACACATAAGCACATCTGTGATTTCCTCACACACACAAGCACATCTGTGATTTTCTCACACACGAGCACATCTGTGATTTTCTCACACACACGAGCACATCTGTGATTTCCTCACACACACACAAGCACATCAGTGATTTCCTCACACACACACAAGTACATAAATGAAATCCTCAAACTAGCACATCAGTGATTTCCTCACATAGACAAGTACATAAATGATTTCCTCACACAAGTACATCAGTGTAATCCTCAACCAGTACTCAGTATATCAATAATTTCCTCACACTAGCACATCAGAAGACACAAACTGAAGCATGTTGTGACAACCGGAAAGATTGTGGAAAGAGAAATGGAGGAAGACAATTCTTGACAATCTTGTGTCATGGCATGAAAAGGGGTGAACACATGAACTGATCCATGCCATCGCGGATCGCAATTTGTGGAAAGGCATGATCGTCCAAGCCAGTCGACAAGACTCGAATTCACCATTACCCCTCCTATCCCAAGGCACTGGCTGCTGTTGGCTTTTATTGCATTGGTCAGTTCGAATTTTTCAAAATTATAGCTCAGGGGAGCGGTCGTAAATCGAATACCCCAAAATAGAAGATGCACAAGAACCAACATATCTTAAAGCCACATTTGATGACAGGCTGACATGAAGAAAACACATCAACAAAGCAGCAGCAAAAGCCAGAAGGAAGAAAGCCATCCTTAAAACAAACAAAAAATAAACACGTGGGGAGTCAGGGGGACAATACTCAGAGAAGTTTATTAATAGAGCATACGACCACATCTGGAATACGGATCAATTGTGTGGTGTTAAATACCAGACTACAATAGCTGGACACGGTTCTAAATCAAGAACAGAGTCATCGTGGGATCGTCATCATGTGCCATGCCGATAAGCTTGGGCGGTCATGTTTCACAATCTCACTCGATCTCCAGAGTCGTGGATCAGCTCCGTGTTCCTGTCTCGACCATGCCACGTGGCCAAGCCATCCAGATATTTACTTCTTGACCTTCCCCTTGGTCTTTTCCCCACGATCTTGCCAGTTGTCACCAAGTTCTTTTTCTCGTTGCAATTGTCATTATTTTATTGGTCAGTGATTAGTTTAGTTTAGTTTAGTCGACAACACGGCACACAGGTGTAACCCATAAGTGCTCTGCTCTACTCCTAACTCAAGCCTGAGTCCGGAGAATCTCAGCTCAGTGCACGAATTCCGTAGCACCGGCGAGGCTCCGAAATACTTTGGGTAGATTTTTAACTCGAAATTTTGCCCAGGCAGCGCCATTTGGCTACTCTTTATCGATTTCCAATTGCCAAGGAATTTTTTACGTGCTCAACAATACACATGGGCGTCCGATCTCACTACCCAGAGACCCGGGGAAATTTTGTTACTAGGAGTCCACGTAAAAAAAAATACCGGCCTTAACCTTGAATCCGGGACCTCCAGCACTCGAGGCTGACACCATACCCCGAGATCACTCAGCAAAAGGCTACCTTCGCCATGGCGATTCTTGTTTTAATGCAGTGTCACACTGAGTGTGTTTAGAAATCAGTCATTAGTCGCGGTTCCAACTTCACGGCAACGGGTCGTCCCCATTATGCTCCGTTCCAGTACCAGTGAATATCATACAAAATGCGCCTAACTGCCCCATGTGAAAAGTGGAACAAACAGGAGTCTCGACAAACCAACAGCCCGCATAGGTACACTATGCATAATGCCGCTGCCAGAATGCCAACACAAAAGTCCTTCACGAAAAATACAGTTCATCGTCGATATAAGCAGCAGGCACTAGAAAATCAGCAGCCACCCATTACTGCATAAGGCAATCCAGTCAGTTCTGCGACAAGCCGACCGCTATTATTCTCAAGATGCAGTTCACTCTACGAAAAATCCGCGGACAGATGTAAAAGCATTTCACGCGAAATTCACGTATCACAGAGTCGCGCACTTGTTTAGAAATATGCCCATTTACTTGTATATTACATTGTGGTATTTACTTCGTCCCAGTGACGACCATAATCTGTGTCTTCTTACATTCAATTCTAACCCTAGTTGTTCACTGTATTCAGCAACCGCATCTACTAAAATGTTGCAGGTCCTGTTCATTGTCTGCAATCAAGACTGTATCATCTGCATATCTAATGTTATTGATGTATCGTCCCCCAATGTTGATTCCTTCTATATGTTCTACATTTCTGAAAATATTTTCACTGTACAGGAAAAAAGATCTGGAGACATTACACATCCCTGTCTCACACCTCTCTTAATAGGCTGATATTGACCTACTTCATTGTCAATTCTTATAGCAGCTTGTTTCCAATATATGTTTTTTTCACAACTCTAAGGTCTTTCCCATCAACTTGTACGTACATCTTCAAGCATCTTTATAATGTTGACATGTCTTACTTCATCGACAACCTGTGTGTAGTCAATAAAACAAAGATGTATATCTTTGTTTACTTCTATAGAACGTTCAATTACTGTTTTCAGTATATACACAGCATTTACTGTACCTTTGCCTTCTAGAAACCTACATTGTTCTTCTCCTATTTCAGGTTGTATTTTCTTCCTAACTCTTTGCATGATATTTCTTGGCAAAATCTTCGTGATTTTACTCATTATATTAATTGTTCGATGTTGATCACATTCCAAGGCTCCTGATTTCTTTGGGATTGCAACAAATACAGAATTACCTAATTCATGAGGTATAGGTATCTCCAGTATCATATATTGTATTCAGCAGTCTGGTGGTTTGATCTATGCCATATTCTTCTAAACCATGGGATACGAAAATATTAGTACAAGCAGTTAAGTTATTTAGCATACCAGGTCACCCTATGCTTAACAGATTTGAAAATCTAGCTATGGGGCGGTTGAAAATGGACCATTTTATCTACTAGGCTAGACGGCACTGCAGACAAACCACTGATCTGCCCGTCATTGGTATCACCCTGAAAATTATCCTAGTGCACATTCCGCAGAGAGAGGAACATAGACTGCCAGAATACCCACATGACCTTTGGATCCGAGTCTACACAGATGGGTCAGTACAAAATACCGTTAGAAATGGGGAAGCGAGAGTGCAAATAAAATACATAAATAATGCTAGGGAACTTCCAGAGTACAGACAGGGCAGTAGTGCCATTCGCGGTCATCATCATCATCAAGTGCCATGCTGGCTGGCGTAGACATTCATGACTTTCCACAGATCTCGGTATTTGGTGTTCTGGATCAACTCTGCTGATGATATTCCTCCAAGCTACCGTATCAATCCATCCAGCATCATTTCTCTTGCTCTGCCTCTGCCCCACTTCACCTCGATCTTTTCAGTCGTCACGATAATCTCCAATTCCTCTCTTCTTATCACATGACCAAAGAAAGCTGTTTGTCTCTTTCTTATTGTTGTATATAGGCCTAATACTAGCTGATCCGGCCCGGCTTCGCCCAGACTCTGGTGGGGAGCATCTCATTTAATTCATATAAGTAGTCATATAAGTTCTCGTTCCCGTTACCGACTATCTGTCTGTCTGTCTGTCTGTCTATCTGTCTGTCTGTCTGTCTGTCTGTCTGTCTGTCTGTCTGTCTGTCTGACCCGGCCCGTCTTCGCCCAGACCCTGATGGGGAGCATCTCATTTAATTCATATAAGTAGTCATATAAGTTCCCGTTCCGACTATCTATCTGTCTGTCTGTCTGACCCGGCCCGTCTTCGCCCAGACCCTGATGGGGAGCATCTCATTTAATTCATATAAGTAGTCATATAAGTTCCCGTTCCGACTATCTATCTGTCTGTCTGTCTGACCCGGCCCGGCATCGCCCAACTCCTGGTGGGGAGCATCTCATTTAATTCATATAAGTAGTCATATAAGTTCCCGTTCCCGACTGTCTGTCTGTCTGTCTGTCTGTCTGTCTGTCTGTCTATCTGTCTGACCCGGCCCAGCCCATGGTGGAGAGCATCTCATTTAAATTATATAAGTAGTCATATAAGATCCCGTTCCCGACTATCTGTCTGACTGTCTGTCTGTCTTGGGTAAATGTAGGAGGGAGGAGGAAGAGGGAGGTGGAGGAGGGAAGAGGAGGGAGGAGACAGGAGGAGTAGGGAGGAATAGGAGGAAGGAGGAGGGATTAGGAGGAGGAGGGAGGAGTAGAGTGGAGTAGGGTGGAGGAGGAGGAGGGAGGAGGAAGAGGGAGAAGGAGGGAGGAGGAGAACGCAGGAGGAGAAGGGAGCAGGAGGAGGAGAGGGAGGAGGAGGAGAGAGTAGGAGGAGGGAGGAGGGAGGAGGAGAGGAGGAGGAGGAGGGAGGCGGTGAGAGGAGGAGGAGGGAGGAGGAGGAAGAGGGAGGTGGAGGAATGTGAAGGGAGGAGGGGGGAGGAGGTAGAGGGAGGAGGAGGAGGAGGTAGAGGGAGGAGGAGGGAGGAGGAGGAGGAAGGAGGAGTGAGGAGGAAGGAGGAGTGAGGAGGAGTGATGAGGAAGAGGAGGAGGAGTGATGAGGAGGAGGGAGGAGGAGGAGGAATGTGAAGAGAGGAGGAGGTAGAGGGAGAAGGAGGAGGAAGTGAGGAGGAGGAGAGGAAGGAGGAGGGAGGAGGGAGGAGGGAGGAAGAAGGAGGGATGAGGAGGAGGAGGAAGAGGGAGGAGGAGGAATGTGAAGGGAGGAGGAGGTAGAGGGAGGAGGAGGAGAAGGGAGCAGGAGGGAGGAGGAGGAGGGAGGAGGTAGAGGGAGGAGGAGGAGGAGTGAGGAGGAGGAGAGGGAGAAGGAGGAGGAGGGAGAAGGAGGAGGAGGGAGAAGGAGGGATGAGGAGGAGGAGGGAGGAGGAGGAATGTGAAGGGAGGAGGAGGGATAGGGAGGAGGGGGAGGGGAAGAGGAAGAGGGTAGGAGGAAGAGTGGAGAGGAGGAGGGAGGAGGTAGAGGGAGGAGGAAAAGGGAGGAGGAGAGAGGAGGAGGAAGAGGGAGGAGAAGGAAGGAGGAGGAGGAAGAGGGAGGAGGAGGAGGAGGAAGGAGGAGGAAGAGGGAGGAGGAGGAAGAGGGAGGAGGAGGATGGAGGAGGGAGAGGGAGGAGGGGAAGAGGAAGAGGGTAGGAGGAAGAGGGTAGGAGGAGGAGGGGAGAGGAGGAGAAGAAGGGAGAAGGAGGGAGGAGGAGGGAGGAGGCAGAGGGAGAAGAAGGAAGGAGGAGGAGGAAGGAGGGAGAGATGAAGGAGGGAGAATGAGGAGGGGAGGAAGGAAAGGGAGGTGGAAGAGGAGGAGGAGGGAGGAGGAAAGAGGTAGGGGGAGGAGGAGGTAGAGGGAGGAGGAGGAGGAAGGAAAGGGAGGAGGAAGAGGAGGAGAAGGGAGGTGGAGGGAGGAGGAGGAGGTAGAGGGAGGAAGAGGGAAGATGGAGAAGAAGGGAGAAGGAGGAGGGAGGATGATGAGGGAGAAGGAGGCAGGAGGAGGAGGGAGGCAGGAGGAGGAGGGATGAGGAGGGAGAGGGAGGAGGAGGGAAGATGAGGGGGGAGGAGGCGGAGGGAGTAGGAGGCAGGAGGATGGAGGAGGAGGGGAGAGGAAGAGGGAGAAGGAGGAGGGAGAGGGATGAGAGGGAGGAGGAAGAGGAGAAGGGTGGAGGGAGGAGAAGAGAGGAGGAGAGAGTTCGCCATTCCGAATTCATACTCGTCTAGTTCTTCCCTTCTACACGACTGTAGATAACTTCCTTACACATAAAAAGATGAATTGTTATTGATATTGCCGTGGCATGGAGGAATATCAGCAGCAGAGTTGATCCAAAAAACCAAAGACTGAGATCTACGGAGAGCCATGAACGCCTACGCCAGCCGGCACGGCACTTGATGATGATGATTGCCGTGTGACGATTCTGTGTAGTCACGTCATTTTCTTCCCTTTCCCTAGCGTTTTGGTTCGGGGATTCTTTCATCATCATCATCATATATTTACGTACGTATTTTGGGAGGGGGAGGAGGGAGGAGGAGGAAGAAGAAAAAAAAAACTATGACAGTTGACAGCTCTGGAATGAAAGGAAGGCGTGTAGAAAATTTCATCTCAATCGGATGGGCCGTTCGCGAACAAATAAAGGACATACATATTTACATACATACACTTTGTTTTATATATATAGACTAGCTGACCCTGCCCGGCTTCGCCCAGTCACTGGTGGGGAGCATCTCATTTAATTCATATAAGTAGTCATATAAGTTCTCGTTCCCGTTACCGACTGTCTGTCTGTCTGTCTGTCTGTCTGTCTGTCTGTCTGTCTGTCTGACCCGGCCCGGCATTGCCCAGCTCCTGGTGTGGAGCATCTCATTTAATTCATATAAGTAGTCATATAAGTTCCCGTTCCCGACTATCTGTCTGTCTGTCTGTCTGTCTGTCTGTCTGTCTGCCTGACCCTGTCCGGCTTCGCCCAGTCCCTGGTGGGGAGCATCTCATTTAATTCATATAAGTAGTCATATAAGTTCTCATTAAATTCATACAACAAAAAAAGTAACTTAAAAGAATGTCCTTCCACACACCATCCATTATTTTTAATGAAAACTCTTTCTAATCACCTGCATGACTACAGTAACTTCTTAAGCAAATAAAGATGAGTTACAATGTTATGCATTGTGCATTATTTTTATGAAAACTTTGAAAATGCCTTACAGATTGTATCATTATTTATTATAACTCATATGCCGGTACATAACTATGGACACAGAGTTTATAAATCTTTGAAAACGATGCCACAATATGACTATAAGTTATACAGAAAAGTTATGCCCCTTGAAATAACTTTTACGGAGTTAGGTCCCCTGAAATATATGAAATTATAATGAAAAATGAAAAATGAAATAATACTGAGTAAGCAGGCGATTTCACACTAACAAAATATCACAGTTGGCAGCTCTGGAATGAAAGGAAGGCGTGTAGAAAATTTCATCTCAATCGGATGGGCCGTTCGCGAACACATAAAGGACATACATAGATACATACAGGCGATCCTTATTTATATATAAGATTATAGTTTCATTAATTTCTTTCAGGCAGTCGTTGTTAGTTACTTTGGCAGTCCAAGGAATTTGCAACAATCGTCAACCACATCTCTGTTGCTTCCAAGTTCTTCCTAATTTGTTCATTTACATTTCAAGATTCTCTGCTATACAGCAATACAGGTTCTATGTAGCATTTTAGCACTCTCTTTCTTACATTCAATGACAGTAACTTACTTCAGAGGAGGATACACTTCATTTTCCAAAATGCAGCCATTCGCGGTACTCGCAAAACATCTATCACCATCAAAACAAAATAATAATTAAATCAACCAGAAAGCCATAAACACTAGCAAAAGACGACTATAATATTAAGGGCGGACCAGAAAAAAACAACTATTCTGCACTTCAAACCAGGACATAATCGATTGCGCAACCACGTGTTTACATCTTTCAAGATTGGCAAATCAGCCATGTGCACGTGTAGATTAGCGCCGCAGACAGCCAATAACATACTCCAAGACTGCCCCGAATACGACATATCTAGGCAAACCTGCTGGTCTAGAGCAGTGGTTCTTAACCGGCGGGGAATTTCTTCCCCCCCCCCCCCCCCCAGGGGTGGGGGGAATTTTAGTGTTTCCATGGGGGGGGGGATTAAGATTATTTCAAAACCGCTTTAATACAAGAACCGATTACTTGATATTGTTTTTCCCTCTATACTTTAGTATCTGTACTTCTCGCCCTTTTGAAATTCGTTTCATAACGTAAGTAGACCCGCAAATCACGTTTTATGTAGACGTCTAGACTTGTTCTAGTATGTGTTATTAAATTTAGCTTCAATTTTTACGTATACTGTGTAGGGGCGGGGGAGGGGTGAATTTATAGGGAGGAAATACGAAAAAGGGGAGGGGGATGAGATTCTGAACTTATGGTGAATGGGTCAAAAAAGGTTGAGAACCGCTGGTCTAGAGAAACAACATTGGAAGATAAAGTCTATAGACAACTGAGTAAACTCAAAAGACAGTTAAGTTTATACCCGAGACAACATTTCAGTTATAGACAAACATGACCGCCAATGGCTTGTCGGCATGACACATGATGATGATGAGTTTAGCAAGATATTAATTTAGTAAGTTATTCTACTTAGTTTAGCAAAATATTTACACGTACGGTACTTTAGCAAGTTATTCTATATAGGTTAACATAGTAATGGTCTTTAATAATAACGTTTATGCTAGCAAAATGTTTATTATAGTAAAAGAATAATACCCTGTACTATGGTTACCAACATTTATTATACTCAGGCTAACAAAAGGCGTGATGGCCTAAGTTAGTCTCTCATTTCGCTGACGTGTTTGCTTATTCACAAACTAAGATGTATCGTATGCCCACACTTTTGTTGTCGTTATTTTTCCAGCACCCCTGCCCCGTTTAAATTCAGAGGAGAAGTTATAAATAAAGCCTTTCTCAGGCTCAGGTTAATTATCATGTGAATGAAGCAGCCACATTTCGGATATGAATCTGGAAGGGATTGTCATCCATCTGGATCATTATATACCGCACTTGTTCCATATCATTATACTATTTTATACCATTATTTCTATCCCGTTCAACCTAAGAAGAGAAGTTATATTAGGGTGGATTGCCTGGCTCAGATTAATAATCCTGTAACCGAATCAATCACAATGCGAATATTACTTTGGATGTGGTTATTGTCTGAAAGGAGGAATGGTTTATAAATGGCCGTACTTGTCATGTTTGTAGCTTATGTATATTGGTCAGGCAAAACGCAAGGCGCGCATGCAGGCGTAAGTGTGTGTGTGGTGTGTGCTTGCTTGCCTGGACCTGTTGACCACTTTAGGCTAAATAGAAACTCCAGGCAGGTCCCTTTGTGTGTAACACAATACAGGCCAGGTGGCCTCGATTTGCACCGATTAGTTTCTGGAGGAAGGCGCGGTGGGTGTTAGGTGGGAGAAAAGACCGTTTACATAACGAAGTCTATGGTAAATAAAAAGATTATGTTGCCCATGCTTGGTTGGTGAATTCCTGAGAAGACTGAGCCTTAACTTTTAAGTCTGTAGCTTTGATGTTTGAACACTGACAAGGGCTTGCTTCTATTCAAGTAAAAATGGTGTGATAATTTGTCTGCCTTCCAGGCACCATCTCCGTGGGAAGATTTATATTCCAACATACTTATGTGAGAACATACTAGGCAATAGAGGCAGAGGATGGTAAAAAAGATAAGTGTTGAAAATCTGAAACAGCTGTCCAAACAAATTATGCAAGCAACACCGATTTCATTAAATTATCAGGACAGAGGACGGGGAGTAATTGTCGCTTATGTGTGCTTCAGATCAGGCAACAGAGGGAGTACCGAGAGCTGAAACATCGTGATAAACAGAAGTAACACATAGGAAAAGTTGTTTACTAAAATATATGTGTGGGAGGGCTGATCTGTATAAACAGAATAGCAGACAATGAGTGATGAAAATAAAGCTGGAGGCTGTCGGTACGTGATTTCTTAGTAGAATCATAATGTTGAGAATATCACGGACAAAGAAGAAATAAATGTTGAGAGCTGTTGGTGTTAGGATACAACTCCTTACGACTATAAGGAAAAGACACGCGAATTTGATTAATTTAACAGAAGATGATAATAAAGAAAATAACAATATATGGGAAATAGGCAGCTGAGGCGAATGACAATAGAGAAAGATGTGCTTGGAAAGCTTAAACATTTGGGCAACAAATAATAAATAAGCAACACGAACGCCATCAGAATAGATTACAAAAAGGTCTGGAGAGTCATGATCGATCGGCAAATGTCTGCTTCTGATCAGGCACCTGGAGAAAAAAAGTAATACAAAGCAAAATATTTAATAACGATGGTAACATGTTTGAAGCATTGTTTGATAGTTCCAGCACCTTCAATATAATTTGACATTCCGGCGCATAAAAATTGCTACACAACCAAGTCTAGGAATAAACAGATGTGAGGCCAAGGAAGAAACAGATTAACATAATTTGTGTATCATTGATTGACCCTCAGAGAGCGGGAAAGAAGAACGACTTGACTTCATGGTTCAATATATGACGTGTCCTGTAATCAAATCGTGCGGGAAATGTTAGGCCACTTGGACGAGTCCAAGACACCAACCAATGAAAAATGAGACATTCCACACGGAGCAGCCAATCGTCGGCCGAGATTTGACAGAACGCGGGTGTTTAGAAGGCAGCTGGAGCATCTTTCTGTGAAAGCGCGCCTGGAGATCAGCCGGCAGCAGACATACCTTCTCGTTTGTTCCTCTCAGCTCGCTACAGACTTCAATATGCCTGCCAACACACTTTCACACGAAGAAGAATTAGTTTCCCTGACCAGGAAGACCAAGATTGTGGACGAAAATGAGGTAAATATTAACAGTAATGTTAGAGGCTGTTAATTCAATTAATTAAAATAGCCTGAGTATTTAATGATGAATTGAATGTCTACATGGACAGAATATCCAAAGAAGCAAGTCTTGACAGAACTGACTGGTCAGTTCTACAGGTTCAGAAAATTTAGAACTCTTTACTCCAGATGAAACTTCTTCTTCTTCTTCTTCTTCTTCTTCTTCTTCTTCTTCTTCTTCTTCTTTCGCTTAAAATATGTCTATAACTGCCATGTTGTCTCTTGTATGAATGTAACTGATTCACAGAAAATAAATGAACTTCTATTTGCCAACGATCAGTGCCTGTTTTACAGCGATGAGGGCAGACTACAAAATCATATTATTAATATCAACATGCAGGAGATATATTATGAGTATAAACACAGACAATACCGAAGTAATGCAAGTTAGCAGATCACCGCATAACTCTGAAACAAGTTAAATTCAGATATCTTGGAAGTATGATCACAGAAGATGGCAGATTGGACAAACTCACAAAGAAATCGAAACCAGATGTCAAAAAGCTAGTGCACTTGACTTACATATCAACTATCATCCTTACTGAAACATCCAATATACCCATGTTTGCAAAACAACAGATAATAAACAGCATATTCACACCAACCCTATGCTACCAATCTCAAACCTGGACTTCCCCTCTGCTGTGTGTCCACCGTGACGAGGTAGAGGGGCTTGTGTGTTCCAATGACCCCAAGAGCTATGTCGATGGTAGCACAGCTACTGGTAGGGTCACCCATGTCGGACAGGTCAAGGGAGAGGGACCAGACGAAGAGACACACAAACCTGCTGCCTTGTAGGTAGACCGGGGACAGTCAAAGGCTAGGGAAAGCACCCCAAAAAATGCTTGTCGAAATCGAATGCACTGAGCCACAGGCTTGACAAAGTAGTGCAATGTAACTTAATTCATGATGTCACAGATGAAAATTAATCGTTATGGTGCTAATACCGCGAAGTCCCATCAGGCGGTGATAGTGCCGGGCCCCCTGCCTCGAGGAAGTCCACCCATGACTACTGGTGGTCACCTTCCCCTGTACTGTGGAGAAGGCACAGAGGAGTAGGTTAAGAGCTATTGACCAAATACCCCGGACACTCAACATACTACTGAGTGGAATGCCGAATGAGTTTATAACAAGAAAGTCTCCCTAACACAGCGTCTTCATAAAGATAGAATAGATGTGGCATGCATTCAAGAGACACACCTCAATGCCAATCGCAAATTCTCAATCAGAGGATATCAGGCAACACGTTTCGACACAAAGGAAGAGTTCTAATACTTAACACGAAATACAATACCTTGCAGCGAAGTATCTGTGATCTCTGACGACCAAACGGAAATTATAGGTGTTGATATAGTGATAAAGGACGTGAAAATAAGAATTTACAATCTGTATAGCCCAGTGGATAAGGACCTTACACACTCAAACATGAATATAACTGACACAAACTGCATTATTGTCGGAGACTTTAATAGCCGTTCAGAAAGATGAGGATACTCAGATACTGACAAAAGAGGAGATGAAGTGGAGGACTGGGAAATAGAATTAAAATCTCCATCTACTCAACAAAGAGGATGATACACCGAGCTTTTACTCCAGAAGATGGTTTACCACTTCTACTCCAGACTAAGCTTTCTGCACAGGAAAATCCTCCACAAAATCGATCGCCATGTGTTTGACCAATTAGCAGGTAGTGACCACAGACCAATCAAGCTTGTAATGAATATGGAGTATGTTCCACAGGAGGAAAAGCCTTTGCCCCGCTGGAATTACAAATGAGCAGATTGGGACAGATTTGCCATACTAACAGACAAATATTGTGAAAACATAAATACACGATATGGCAACATGAAGCAAATGGTGGAAAGTCTAAACAGCAATAATACAGGTGGCCACTGAGTCTATTCCAAGAGGAGCGAGGAAAAATTACAAACCATCCTGGACTGAAGAACTACACATTTTGGAGGACAAAGTTGTTAAAGATGCCAGGAAGACAGCAGAGAGAGAACAAACAACTGAAGCGAACATCTCTCTCAAAGCCATCTCAGCAAAATATAAAAAAACAGTAAATCAAACAAGAGATTGTTGGAGGGAAAAAACAGAAATCTAACAATGGAAGAAATGGAACAGGCAATGAATACCCTAAAAAAGAAGAAATCACCAGGAAAGGATGTAATCACAAATGAAATGCTAATAGGACTAGGCACTAAGGCAAACAAGAAACTACTAGCAGTCCTAAATTACAGCTGGAAGAGAGGAATAGTCCCACAGGCATGGAAAGAAGCTATACTAATACCAGTCCCAAAGAAAGGAACAGACCTGGAAGAACCAAATGGCTATCGACCTATCAGTCTACTTAGCTGTGTAGGAAAATTAATGGAACGCATTATCAATAATAGGCTAACATGGCATCTGGAAGAAAACCAACTCTTTAACACCACACCAAGCAGGATTAAGAAAGTACAGATCCACTGAAGATCAAATAACCTATATAGCTCAGGAAATAGAGGATGCCTTCCAAGAGAAAAAAAAAACACACTAGCGGTTTGAATAGATTTAGAAAAAGCATTTGATAAAGCATGGAAGGAAGGACTGAAAGTAAAAATGCATGTTTGTGGGAAAATGTACAAATTGATCAGCCACTACCTTGAGAACAGAACTGCCAGGACAAAAGTACAAGGACAAACCAGCAAAATGATGCTATTGGAGCAAGGTGTCCCCCAAGGAGGAATTCTTTCACCAACATTATTCCTAGCATATATAAACGACATCACGGAAAATTTTCCAGCCAGAGTACACACATCATCCTTTGCAGATGACCTAGCCATATGGACATCTGAAGAATATATTAGTACAGCTAACAGCAGAATACAGCAAGCCCTATTAGCGCTAGAGGACTGGTCAAAATCATGGCTAGTGAAGATAAGTGAGGAGAAAACAACATGCACAGTGTTCTCCCTCTCAACTAAAACTCAGCAACCTAAGCTGGTATTGAATGGAAAAATATTGCGCCATGAAGAAAATCCAAACTATCTAGGAGTCACCTTTGATCGTCGCCTGACATGGAAGACACAGGTTGAGAAAAATCGAACAAGAGCAAGGCAAAGAATGGCAATCATGAAAAAGCTTGCTGGTACAACGTGGGGAGCAGATGAGAAAGTTCTCAAGAAGTTATATACTGGACGGGTGAGGCCAGTACTGGAATATGGCATTGCAGCTTGGGCAACAGCAGCTAAGTCAAACTTTAACAAAATAAGTAGAGTCCAAAATCAAGGAATGCGAATCATAACTGGAAGCCTGGAGACAACGCCTATTAATGAATTAGAAAAGATCACTTGTTTACAACCAATGCAGGATAGAAGAGATAGCAGAGCCCAGCAACAAGTTGAAAAATTTAGAAGATTGACAGACCACCCTATGTATAAAAGGTTTAGTGGTTTTGGAAAGGGAAGACTGAAGCGTAGCAACTTTGTAGAAACTGCAAAACGAAAGATTAGGGCAGATCCCATACTTAACATAACAGTCAAACCCATTTACAATGCAGACAAGTTCCCAGCTTGGAGACAGCAGCAACTGCCTGAGATGATAGAAAACATTCCTGGTATTGAGAAAAAGAACACTCAGCATGAAACCGAAAGAAGAGAAATAACCCTAAACTACATAAAAGAACATTACCCAAGCAGCAATTGGACCCATGCATATACAGATGGATCAGCCAAAAATTCAGTAGAGAATGGAGGAGGAGGAATTCTCCTAAATTTAAAAAATGGAGTGAAAAAAAACACATTCAGTGGCAACTGGAAAGTTCTCAAGTAACTTCAAAGCGGAGGTAGAGGCTCTGAAAACTGCAGCAGAAATGCTCTTGATGGAGGAAAATAAAAAGACGCAAATAGCTATCTTCACAGATGCAAAGTCAGCTGTCTCAATACTGAAGAGCAAAAACAGCATAGAACTAGCTGACCTAAGAGCAGCACTCCATGGTCTATGCCAGAAATCCAAAAAAGTTATAATACAGTGGATCCCATCACATTGCAGTATACCTGGAAATGAAGAGTCTGACAGACTGGCAAAAGAGGGCGGACGACTACCACAGCCTGACATAGACATAACCTATAATGAGGCAAAGAGGTTGATAAAAAGCACTTATAGAACCAAATGGGAATCAGAGCATCCAGGCCACCAGAAGGATGATGCATATTACAAACTCGACCGAAGAGAACAAGTAGCAATCTTCAGACTCCGCACAGGACATAACAGGCTGAAATACCACTTGTTCAACAAACTAAAGATAGGAGATACAGATGAATGTAATTGTGGAACTGGTAAAATGACAGCTAAACATTTGCTGCAAGAGTGCCCAATATATGCAGAACAGAGAAAGATATTTTGGCCCACACCTGCTTCATTCGAGGACAAGCTCTATGGAGATATCAACAAGCTCAAGTCGACTGCAGCTTACATTAACTGTATTCAGGTTGATATTTAAATGTACATGAAGAAGTATTTAGACTGCTACACTTCATACCACAGGTATGTCGGTTACAAAAGCGTCCCAAAGGCACGAAATGGAATATTGCTTGGATAGCAAATCCATTATGTGGAACGTCTGAATCGAAAGCTCACGGTGTGGATGTCATCTGCAGACTGCATTCTTCTGGTTTCCGGAGGAACAGCCTATGGTGAACGGAAGGCCCAATATACGGAAGTGAGGCTAAGCAGCCATGTGCAGGACGTGACGATTCCTTGGGTGAGCCCAGTACCAGAGCGCTGTGTGATGGCTCTGCAAGTATTGAAGCCTCCTTGGATGGCGGGGAATGCCCATGGTCTGCCCCTGCTTTCCCTTGAGGGTTGACCAGGATGTCTTTGGCTGTTATATATGGGCCAGCTAGGATGGGGGATAACACCACAACAGTTAGATTCAAACGTGCTAAGAAACCTCCGGGAAGGTTAACCCGGTCATGCCCGCAGAAGTCGGATGTGTCGGCCTAATGGCGCAAGAACGCAGTTCTGCTGTAAACAGGCACAACGCAGTCACGTAAAAAAAAAAAAAAATCCGGAGGAACGCAGAAGAAGAAACCTGGACTTTATCCAAATTACACCTTCACAAAATCAACACCTGCGAGATGAGATGCCTGAGGAGAGCTGCCAACTTAACAATACGAGGCCGAGTAAGAAATCTGCTATCAGACAGACAGTGGGATCAACAACTTGTGCCACATTTATTGAAAGACAGAAGATCAAGTGGTTTGGCCATGTCGTTAGAATGCAACACCAGCAACTACCATCACTGGCCTTACATCAAAGATCATCTGCGATGAGACCAAGAGGACTGTCCAAGAAGAAAATGGATTGACGACATCAAAGACTTGTACAATCACACGGAATGACACTATCCAGTGCTGCCCACCGGGCGCTGGAGCGCAAATTATTCCTCCCCACGATGCTTGGTGGCAGAAATGGAAGATGATGATGAATGTTAGAGGCGAAAATAGTAAATACACCTACATTATAATTTATATTATAAATTTATAATCTTACTTTCAGGTAGTATAAATCATGATCTAGCGAACTATTACTAAAAATGGAAATGTCATCACTTGCCGACTGCACAGAGCAATTGTAAACAAATAATTTAACTTTTGTTTATCGTCATGTTATGCTTGCATTACTTTCTTTTCTGCAGCCTGTAACTTTTGTCTAAACCTAATAAATAATGAAATAAATAAATATTTTATTTAGGAATGAGCTAACTGATTCCGGATTATAAATATAAAGTTCCAGTTGGAACTTGTATGTGTACGTCAGTTACTAACATAGTACACACTAAACTATAATTCTCTTTCTACATCACAAGTTTGTATCCTTCAGATTTTCTGGTGTAACGTAATGTTAACACAAAATTTATGTTATAGAAAGTATTAATTTAAATGTTACGTCACTATAATATACAATTACAATTGTTTCTGATATTTCAGGCGCCAAGTTCAGTTCTGGCCAGTTCACATCGAAAACCGTTGGGAACAAGCCTTTTGCAGGTATGTAGTCACTAGTCACAGTATTACAACATTACCGTTGTTTCTGTCTGTCAATTGTAAACATAGTAGGATTGTAACCTGCAAACCCAGATTGCTGACCTGATTTGTATTTGGCTCACCTATCTGGTATCCATTTTAATCTGGACCCTTCCCTCTGGACAATAGGTCAATGAAGTAGTGACAGTTTCCTTGTGAAGGAAACATCAACTTATGTCACAACCAGTCAGTCTGTGTAGTGTGTTGAATCACAACCAGGTTACAAACTCCTGTACATTGATGTGCCTTTCCCTACTTGTCTTGCACACACTATTGACAATTAGTTTCTTGGAGAAGGGGGATATCTTGCAGCAGTTCCTGTGGTGATGGCCGAATAGGTAAGAACACGTGTTCTTACGAACATCTGGTATGCAGTTCAACCCCTACACCGGATAGCTGTGCTAAAATGTTGACCTGTCGTCCTTGACTTGAGCATGTAAATTAAAAGTACCTCTGAAGTCGGAGTGGGTTCGCCTGATGAAGTGGGACACTTAATAGGGTACGCTAATCCACACGCAAAATTCAGTTCATCACTACTATAAATAGTGTGTATGAACTACGCTTGAGTTCAAAGCGAGCTAGCAACAACAAAAAAACCAACCAACCTCACACTAGACCAGCTATTTTTGGTGATTTAGATACTGGATTGGAGACTTCTGAATTCTGCAATCAAAAACATTAAAATATTTCTTCACTTGTTTATTGGTTTTCTTTTCCTGTCTTCTAAATTAAGTTTGTTGTCTTTCGTTTGCTGACACTAACATTGTTACTGCTAAGATAAATCCATATCTTGGTTATATTAATTGAAGAATGATTAAATGTTGCCTGATTTTGTCTTTTTCTCAAGATTTTCACTGTTTGTCAAATTCTTTCATTTGTTCTTACTACATCTTAAAAATCTCAATTATAATACTGCCATATACAATGGTCCCTAGTTTGTTTGATTGTTTTTTAATGAGCATTTTCATAATGTAATCAGAAGAAAAAGCCAACACATCAACGTATGAAAGTGGAAAATAAGTTTTTAAATTTCTACAAAAGGCTAAGTAGAGTATACGCCTTTAAAAAATGACCACTCGCACTCCAGACTTGACCTTCTGCACAGGAAACATCCTCCACAAAATGGTTGGCTTGTGTGACCAGTTGGCAGGCAGTGACCACAGACCAGTGAAACTTGTGATGAATTATTGGTTTGTTAGTTGATTATGAATTATATAAAACAGACAAGAACTGTACAAACAAAAGCGCTGCATGAAAACAGAAGTCTAAAGTAAGCAGCATTGTTAAACTGCACATTCTAGTGAATAATAAAAGAATGAAAAGAAACAGGAAAAAACTAAAGCAAACATCTCAAAGCCAACCCAGCTTAATGCAAAAGTACATGCAACCAGAAGAGTTTATTGTTGGATAGGAAGATAAAACCTGCACTTAAAACAGATAGAAACAATGAAAATTATAAAACCTATGAATAATGAGGAAACAATAATAAACTAATAATTAAGCAAGTAATCATTGCCAAATGACTATCGATCTATCTACTGAGTTGTGTAGGAAAATAAATGAAATGCAGTAGCGATATAATGCGACATCTGAAAACTTCACAAGCAGGATTCAGAACATGCAGATCCACTGAATATAAAATAATCTACATAGCTAACAACAAAAAGAAATTAAAGATAGACGATACCTTCCAAGAGAAAAGCATGCACTAGTAATCTGGGTAGATTAGAAAAAAAAAGCATTAAAAACAGCAATGGCCACAAATAGCAGTCATAAAAAAGCTTATTGGTACAACGTGGGGAGCAGGTGACCCTATATGCTTGATGAATAAGGCCAGTTCTTGAATACATTACAGCTTTGGTAACAGCAAGTCAAGCATTGACAATGTATATCAAACCCAGGATCAAGAAATGTGAATCATAACTGAAGGCGTACAAACACCCATCTTAAACCAGAAAAGATTATGTCTAAAACTAATGCAAGACCAGAGATAGGAGAGCCCAGCAGTAAGGCACTGGATCTCCTCACATTGCAACATACCTGTAAATGAAGAGGCCAATGAATTGGCAGAGGAAGGTGGACGACTGCCTCAGCGTATTAAACTGAGATCAAGAGGTTTATAGCAGCTATAGAGCCTTGTGAAAATCAAGGTGTCCAGGCCACCATAAAGATGGTGTATATTACCAATCCCATCAAAGTGAACGAGTATCAATCTTCAGACTGCACAGGACACAGCAGAAATACTATGGTTTCCAAAATTCTTAGCTTCATAGGAATAGCAAAGAGGCATGGGCAGACAAAAGCTAGCGATAGAAAATTCAAGAACATGGCGTCTGGAAATGTCTACCTGGTGCTTGAATTTGCAATTGTCTTCTTAACCAGTATTTGCAACAACCCAAAAATGGCTCCTGAAGAAAAGTGACTGGCGCCTGAATTTAGGTTTTGAGACTGATACCAACTTTACAAGTGAAATGGTTGAGATCACATGAAGAAGAATGTAAATCTGCAAGTTTCTAAAAGGGAGCATTCTATTATCTATTGAAAAGTTTGTGAACAGACAATAGTACTACTTTAGTCATTCAGTGTAATATGGATTTAATATAAAACATTTTAGGAGAAAGGAAATGTAATCCATATTTAAATATATTGTGAGTTTTATCTGTATCTTGATGTACTTAATAGTCACTTTCCTTGTTTGTTTCTGGGCAGTTTTGTCATTTCAGTTTGTAGACGTGTCATCTTGTAATAAATCTGTAATTGTAACTGATGTTTACTTTCAGAATATTGTATCCCCACAAGAAGTAAAGAAGGATGAACAGTTAAAAGAGGTAAGACGGGCTACTGTTTGATACAAATCATTAGTTTATAAAATACTTGTTAAGCCGTTCTGGCAGCCAGAATGTATTATGTGCACACTAAAAATCTCGTGGCAATTGGACATTTTAAAAATTAGTTGCTGTGCCCAGGAAAATTTCAAATAATTTGCATGCATAAAAAATTAGCTTTTTTGGTGACTTTTCATTATTGGAATCAAAGAGCTATGGACAAAACATTCCGCCACAGATTTCAAAAGAATGCTATTACAGGTGGCTAAATCCCTTAGTTTATTGATGGCAAGTACAGATCGTTGATTGGTGCCAAAGATATGTTCATTACTGCTCCAGCTTTACTTGAGCAACCCTACACCCTTGGAAATATCTCACCTCGGTGCACGCTCTGTTACCTGATCTGACATGGCTTTAGGGGTGATATAAGACTGAGATTTAATTGATTAGTAACTGTTAATTGTGATTCCTCAAAAGTTCATTGCTTCATTCATTTTTTCATTGCAGACCGTAAAATCTACAAAGACTGCTCACAGCAATCAAGATGAGCCTTTACTGAGGGAAAACCCAAGCAGATTTGTGATATTTCCGATCCAGTACCATGATATCTGGCAGATGTACAAAAAGGCAGAGGCCTCTTTCTGGACAGCAGAAGAGGTCGACCTGTCCAAGGATCTTGACCACTGGGAGAAACTCAAGCCAGAGGAGAAACATTTCATCTCTCACGTGCTGGCGTTCTTTGCAGCTAGTGATGGGATTGTCAATGAGAATTTAGTAAGCTGCTTTTGTATATTTATTTTTGCGTGTTGAATGAAACAATATTGCAAGTTACATTTTACTTTCTTTTTGAGCAGTATAGGATCTGATATTGTCATTTTCACTGATTATATCAGGGCTTTCCTCCGAAGTCGGAGAGTGTCTGCCTGTACGGCGAGGAACCACCAGTCTGCACACCAATAAGCCAGACATGGGAACAACAGATACTCACGCAAAACTTAGGTCCTGTATGACATCACACTGATGTTGGACAACAGGATGCCTTCATTCGACATACAGGACTTCGCGTTGGAGCTCAAGCCAATGAACACAAGCAATCAGGGCTTCCCCCTGTACTGAACTTTCTTCTTTTGGCGAAGCTTTTTGGTTTTCTTCAGGGGTTAAGTTCTACATGTCTTCTTCTGTCATTTATTCTCCATTGGAAGCGTAGACCTTCAACCATGTTGCAATCAGTAATATCCTTTGCTATGTCTTTCTCTCAATCTCTTCCTCAAATAATTTATTTGTCGGTAATTCTCATCTCTGTGTGTTTTTAATCACAGCAAGAATGATTAGAAGTGAAGAACAGTGATGAAGAGAGAGAGACAATCATGTAGAGCAGTGGTTCTCAACCAGTGGGGAATTTGGGGGGGGGGGTTAAGAAAGAATTAAGATTATTTCAAGATAGCGTTAAAACAAGAACCGATTACTTGATATTGTTTTTCCCTTCAGACTTTATGGTTCTGCATGTCTCACCCTTCTAAAATTCATTTTATATATTAAGTAAGTAGATCCACAAATCACGTTTTATGTGGACATCTAGACTTGTTTTAGTATGTGCTATTAACTTTAGCTTCCATTATTACGTATACTGGGGGGGGGGGGGTGTGTTTAGGTAGGAAATACGAAGGGGAGAATGACGTTATGAAAATATGGTGAATGGGGGAACGGGCCAAAAAAAAGGTTGGGAACCACTGATCTAGAGCAACTGGCATTGCATTTGAAACGAACATGTAACTGCTCAAGTACATCACATGACACTGACCAGCTGCCCGGGGGTATCCCTCTATTGTACTGGCATTGCAGTTGAAACGAACATGTAACTGCTCAAGTACATCAAATGACACTGACCAGCTGCCCGGGGGTATCCCTCTATTGTACTGGCATTGTGGGTTATAGCCCAGGGAGTGTAACTAGAAAGGCCTTTAGAATCCACGGGGCAAAAGAAATAAAGACCTTAAAAATGAAATGAAGCTGGGAAGGTTAACCCGGTCAACAAATGCCCACAGACGTCAAATGTGTCGGCCTAATGTCGCAAGAATGCAGCTCTGCTATAAACGGGCACAACGCAATCACACCCGAAAAAAAAACAAAAAAACTGGGTGAACGCAGAAGAAGAAAAAAATACATGAAGAGAAGTGAAAACAGATCAATATATGAAAGGACATGGATGGAGCAGCATGGGATAGCCATTGATAGGGTGACTTGGAGTGAGATGGTTGAGGCCCTTATACTTGAATGGGAAATTAATGGCGAAGTGGGGTCATACACATCTTGTCTAGAAACTTCTCTGTAATATTACACCAACAAGGCTTACAATGGGGGAAAATGATCTGCTAACCACAATTACACACCTTAAAGTTGTCTAGAGATTTGATGTTGCTTGTCATGGATGATGCTAGTGTTTTCTCACTCCCGCAGGTGGAAAGGTTCAGTAAAGAGGTCCAAGTTACCGAGGCCAGGTGCTTCTATGGATTCCAGATTGCCATGGAGAACGTTCACAGTGAAATGTACAGCCTTCTTATTGATACATACGTCAAGGATAAAAAAGAAAGGTAAGACAAGTGAAATGTACAGCCTTCTTATTGATCCATATGTCAAGGATAAAAAACGTATTAAACTGGCAATCTGGTTGGGGGAAAAAACATGTATGTGCAGTGTGAAAACCCAGACCATGGGGATGGACGGATATTCCTGTTCATATTCCCATGATCCATCCTGTAGAGGTAGAGAGGCTTACATGTTTCAATGACCCCAAAAGTTATGTAGACTAGCACAGTTACTGGTAGAATCTCCCATGTCAGACTGGTCAAAAGATAGGAATCGGATGAAGACACACAAACCTGGTGCCTTGTGAGTAGACTGGGGACAGTCAAAGGCTAGGGGAAGCAAATACTCTAAAAAATGCCTGTCGTTGGATGTACTGAGCCACAAGCACAAGTCACTTGATATTCCCAAAATAAAAATGCTCAAAGCCACAGAGTGACATTATGTTTGACAGGGCTGAAAAAGCTATATTTAGGTTGTAAAATAACTCAATAAACACATGTAAACAAATGTATACAAAGCCAAAGACAGTATACAACAATGTGTACGTACGTGCAAGCAAGGCCCTCAAACTGCAGAATATACGCTACAACATTGTACCAAACACAGCTCAGAAAGTTCCATTGTATGAAACAACCCTAGATGTAACATTCTACAGCAGCCTGCAAAGACTCATGCAGGAAATACAATTGTAGATATAGGCTGATACTCAGGAACCAAGACATATGGGCAGCAACTATTGTAGGCATATGCTCTCTCAGGTATATTTCTCTCATGGAAGGTTGGGAAGGGAAGACAGAGGGAGACCAAGAACGACACTAGACCTAGACAGTTCATCTATACTAGATTGGTACTACAGGAGACAGCCAACTGTGGGCAGACTTGTGACAAATGGCAGACTATAAAACATTGAAACATTGCCTTGTAAACTTCAGTCCTTTGCTACTGTCAGTGTCCGATTTTGAAAGTGACAGATGAGACCTTGCTGATCTGTGAAGTCTTTTTCTTTATCTGTCTGCCTATCTATATATATATCTCTCTTCTTTTTTCCTCCCACCACTGGATATTACTGATGTATTAAATATTTTGCTGTTTCAGGGAATTTCTCTTCAATGCCATCGAAACATTACCATGCGTGACAAAGAAAGCAGACTGGGCCATTAAATGGATTGGTGATGACAATTCTCCATACAGTGAACGAGTGGTTGCCTTTGCTGCGGTGGAGGGCATCTTTTTTTCCGGATCATTTGCAGCTATCTTCTGGCTTAAAAAGCGTGGAATCATGCCAGGACTCACCTTCAGCAATGAACTTATTAGTCGAGATGAGGTGAGCAAATTTATCATGTAAAACTCGTGTTAAAAAATTGTTTGATACGGGGGATGTTGGAATGTAGTCTTTGAGAAAAATGTTAGGAATATTGTTGACAGAGAAAACAAATGCTGAGATATTGAGAGCTGTGGGTGTTAAAACAAGAATGAAAAAAAAAAAAAAACTAATTATATGGGAAATATATACTAGGCAAGAGACAATGCAAACCTAATTAAAATATAAAATGACAGGATTGAAGACACATGATTACCGTCGGTTCCAGACCAGGTACCTAAAGAAGTTTCTGTGACACATCATGATGCTCTGTTACAAGGTAACACTTGCAGGCAGTTTTCAGTATCACAAGGATTAATTTGTGATATTTTTTAACAGCTGCTAAATCACACTGGTATGCTGAACTTACTTTCAATTTTCAAGTTCTTTTGAAATAACTGTATATGCCTGTTTATTTCAAGCATAACTGGCAGTTTTGCTGGCATCATTAACAGGCAAGAGTTTACAAATGGGATATGGAATTCTTTTTGAAAATTTCAATTACATATGTTTGTTAAATTGTATAATTATGATACCCTTGAAAAACAAAATTAGATAGAAGAATTAACTAAGATAATTATTTTGTTTCCAAACTGGCAGGGTCTGCACTGTGATTTTGCCTGCCTAATGTTCAAGCACCTGGTCAACAAACCTACACAAGAGAAAGTCTATGAGATCATTCGGGATGCAGTCCAGATTGAGCAGGAGTTCCTCACAGACGCTCTTCCTTGTAATCTCATTGGCATGAATGGTGACCTCATGAAGAAATATATTGAGTTTGTTGCAGACAGGCTTCTTGTTGAGCTTGGCTTTGGGAAGGTAGGCACCTAAACTTGAATATGCATTTGTTTTTGTTTATTGTTTATGAAAAGGGGCTATGCTGTGAGCAATGGTAGATCACAGATGTGGTCAGAGGGTTTGAAACCTACAGAATGATGGTTCAGCGCGGAGACAAGTTGTTTGAACAGGACTCCTCGGAGTAAGAGGCAGTGGAAGCACCTACTGTCTCTGGTTTCAGGTCACAGAAATTTGCTGGAAAAGTCAAACATCTTTTGGGGTATCAAGGCTCTGGTGAAGGGGTTAACAACACTGTTCGTAATCTCGTATACTCTCATAAGAAACACAGCTGCGTGAGATTTGGCTGCGGATTGGTTATTCAGAAAGCAACAGCAAACTACTGAAAGTAAAACCCGGGAAGGTTAACCCGGTCAACAAATGCCCGCAGAAGTCGGATGTGTCGGCCTAATGGCGCAAGAACGCAGCTCTGCTGTAAACAGGCACAACGCAATCACATCCGGGAAAAAAAACTCCGGATGAACAAAGAAGAAGAAAGTAAAACTTGCCAAGACATAAACAGCAGCTGAAAAATGCTGCTGTTGACTGCAATGTCCTGTAAAGGCTATGCAGGGGAAAAAATATTGGAGCATTTCCAGGAAAGAGATGAAACTGACTTGATTGATGCAGTGACATACTAGGGAACAAATGAAAGCACAGGATACAATCGCAACGGCGGGGATCTCTCAAAAGGATTTTTGCTGACATTTGACTGGCAAGAGAAGGTCAACCAGAGAGACGAATGGAGACGGATTGTATCTGCAGCAAAGAACCTCAATGGCTCGGAACGCTGAAGAAGAAGAATGCTGACATTTAGAGGTCTTGAAATATTAAGTATACAGTCCAGCTTTAGCACCACCCAACTTTCTCTTGTTTGGCTATTATGTTGAAAAATAACAGAATTTTTGGTTCACACTTTTGTAAAATGTCTTCCCCTCGTATAATGTCTTGATTTTCTGTCCACAGATTTACAACTCTGAGAATCCGTTTGACTTCATGGAGCACATATCATTAGAAGGCAAGACCAACTTCTTTGAAAAGAAAGTGGGAGAATACCAGAAAATGGGAGTGATGAACAAAACCTCAACAAGTCATACATTCTCTCTCGATGAGGACTTTTAAGTGTGTAACCTTATGTGTGTGTGTTGGCATATAGTGTGTCAAGCAGTGTTCACATGTTGTAACAATGGAACTGGATTTGATATGTTGTTTTATCAGACAAGTGTGTAACCTCATATGTATGTATGTGTGTTGGCATACAGTTTGTCAGTGTTCACATGTTGTAACAATGGGACCATGGGTCTGATATAGTGTTTTATCAGACAGTGCAAAATCATACAAATGTGATGATCCAGATTTCTTATGGCTTTCTCCTAGCACTTACGATTTTAGGCAAGCCTTATTTTTTTATCACCCAGGCAGCACAAGATTTACACATACTAACAGGGAGGGACTTCTCTGGTTTACAAGTTTGTAGACCGTTGCAATGTAGTTTAGTCCACCCCATAAAACTTAAACCACACAAATAAAAGATGCTGTCTGTGATAGTTTAATACCTTTGGTTATGTGCGCTCTTTATTGAAGGTCAGTTTTATATACATTTTTTTAAACTGCAGTCCGTGTCATCTTGTTGCAGTGTCTGAGTTTCTTGGGGCTGCATCTTGATGTTAATTTCTCAGGTACTGCATGCATATTTTATTGACCTGCTTGTGTCGTGTTGTGTATGTGTGTGCAATGTCCTGAAACTTCCATAGATAACTTTCTGTATGTGTGCAATATCTAGCCTACATGTTTTGTGTGCGATGTCCTGGAACTTCCACAACCCACAACTCCCATAACCTTTCAAAAATACATCTCAATGGCTCGTTTTGTGACCAAACCAAGAGGTTTTTTTTTTGCTTGTTTGTTTGTTTGTTTGTTGTTTGTTTGTTTGTTTTATGACGTTCAATATTATATTTTCCGTCGTTTCCCTCCTATGTCTTCAAGAATGTGTTAATTTAAATTCTGTCGACCTTATTTTCTTTGCAACCTGTGATAATACGTCTCAAAACCTTTCAAGTTCTTCTAATCTCATTTGTATGTTTGAGAATCAAATAGTGCTCTACGCTAAGTATTTGTTTACTCAGTTCTTTATTGTTAGAAATGTTTGCTTTACTGCATAGAATGGCAGTTCTGTTTGTTCAATTGTTTCATTTTAAGAGTTTTGGCAGCATGCTCCAGTGCTGGCATGATTGTATATTTATAATGTGTACACACACACACACACACACACACACACACACTCACTCACACACACACACATATATATATATACCTCCTTTTTCGGGGTCATTTTATGACTTTGTTTTGTTTATTTGTTTTAACATGTTGTTAAATCAATCGGTTACAACACTGCCATACCTCACTGCAAGGTTGTTTGCATCATTTTTAAACATTGCTGACAGCTCGCTGTTGAGGCTGTTAGCTTTGTTTTTAAACATTGCTGACCGATTACTGTTGAGGCTGTTCGTATAGCCTTCAGACATCGACAGCTCACTGCTGATGTTTGCTTTGTGTTTAGACATCACTGACGGCTCACTGCTGAGGTTGTTTCCATAATTTTTAAACACCATTGTAACTGCTTTCATCTCACAACACTTGTAAAAATTCACCTGTGGATACTTTTTGTGTTGAGTAAGTGATGAGATATTCTCATCAATGCACATCCAGCTAGTATTCACTTTATGATGCAGCCTTGTATAATAACATAATGCAAATGTTAAACAAATAAAAATAATTTGATGTTATTACTTTATTTGTTCCTCATTTATAGGGGTTGCATCACATATAGCTGAGCTTCTCTCAAATCTGTAAGCTTTACATATTCCATTCAGACCTGCAGATAAGCCTGGGCTGCAGTTTTCAACTAACGTGGATTTTTTACCTGCTCATGGAATTTTCTCTTCTTTTCTCATTTCTGTTCCCCCCTCTTCAAATTCTATGTTAAGCATCTGTTCTCATTAAGTCAGAGATCAGATATGCGTGGCATTAGAAACAATTGGTTCTTGCAAAAATTTCCAGCGCTATTTCTGAGATTTCAAACAGGCAACATCTGGGCATGAGATGAATAAATTCCTGGGAAGGTAGCCCGGCTAACCAAAGGCCTGAAGAAGTCTGATGTGTCGACCAAAAGGTTTAAGTATCGCAACTCTGCTATAACAACAACTGCGTTTAAAACAACGTTCAGGGCGAACATAGAAGATGAAGATAAACATTGAAACTGCTTCTATAATGTGAATGTTTCCTCTATCTGTTGTCTTTCACTGGGTAGATGCTAATCATAATGTGAATGTTTCCTCTGTCTCTTGTCTTTCACTGGGTAGATGCTAATCATAATGTGAATGTTTCCTCTGTCTCTTGTCTTGTCACTGGGTAGATGATAACCAGATATGATGAATATTTGTCCTATATTGCTGTTGCATACAGGCATTCACAAGTGTACTCCTGGGACCCAAAAGCAGTTCACTTACCTACCAAAAAATATCAAAGGTCTCTGGAGGGTTGGTGTTTGGCTTCCTCATCTTGAACATTCCAGATGCAGAATTCCGGCAATTATGTCTACAAAGGGCAAGGTGTGAGTTTGTTGAGGGATTGTTTTGCTGAAAGAAGAGACAGACAATGACATATGCAATTTTCAAGCACGTATCACATGTTTGTGAATGTCTTATAAGAAAGAAGGCAGAAGAGAAACTTTCCATGAGCAGGTTATAAAAAACCCATGTTGAAAACTGCAGGTCTGGATTGAATCTGCCTAAAGAAGGCAGAGCATACAGATTTGAGAGATGCAGAGTTATATGTGCTGTCAATTTAGTTTTCCTATTTGACATATTTCTTCCACACATTACAGCCTTAGTATTACTGACACCAAAAATGTTTCACATCCACAAAAACACCACATTAACATGTTATAAGCAAAGCAAAGAATGTTCTTCCACCATTTAATTCTCTGTAGTGATGAACTAAATTGTAAGGGGCATCTCTGCTGCAGATAAGATCAGCATGGCAGCAACTGGGGCTGCTCATGAAACCCATCTTCTTTCTCTGACTTGATGCCCATTCTAGCTTATGTGGGATTATGTTGTCTGGGGGTTACCAGGTCTCAGGAAGCCATGATTTAGTTCTGTGGTTCTCAACCTTTCCACCGGTTGAGACCACTGATCTAGTACATATTTATATAACTATAGACCCCTACTTCACATCCCTATAGAAGTATCTGCCATGGGGTTAGCTTTATGAGGTGGGTTGACCAGCTACCTTCCACGTGTCTCCTGGAGCAGTCCTGTTGTCATACATGCACGCCTAGGGTGTCAGGAGAGTTAAACAAAAATAACTTACATATACATACCTCTGATATGGGGAAAGAGAAAACACATACATGCCTCTGCATATAGGAAAGAACATGTGACAGTAACTTACTCAAGCATGAAATGCGATTTAACCAGAATACAAATCGGATGGCTACCAGATAACTTTACTTGTCCACAATTTATTTAAAGAACAGCCACAACTTGAAATGTACAGAACCTCAAGGTTTGTCTGCAAGCATGTTCTCAATGAAAACTGACACCTCCGCTTTAGTTAGACACAGCTTTCATCTTGGCAATTAATGGAAGTGATAAATAGGACTGACATTTATTTGGCGGTCATAACCCCCAGGTATGAACCCAGTTACAAGCACCACGAGTTCCAGGAAGTGAAATAAATGTTGCAGTTTAGTTTAGTCGACGGATCATCACAGCACATGGGTGTAATCCATAAGTGCTCCGTTCTGCTCCTAACTCAAAGCCTGAGTCCGGAGAATCTCAGCTCATTGCATGAACTCTGTAGCACTGGTGAGGATCCTGAAATAATTTGGGCATATATTTAACTCAAAATTTTGACTGGGCAGCACTGTTAGGCTACTCAGGTTTTTACGTGCGCAACAATACGCACGGGCGTCTGATCTCACTACGCAGAGACCAGGCGAAATTTTTTTTTAACTAGAAGTCCACGTGAAAAAATCCTGGGGCTTGAACCTGGGACCTCCAGCACTTGAAGCGGACACCATACCTCAAGACCACTCAGTGCTGGGGACGCCCAGTCCCCCTTGCAATTATTATGGTGATTGTGCACCTTAGCCTCAGACAGGGTGGCATATCACACTTGATACAGATCTTAGCCTCAGACAGAGTGTCATATCACACTTGATACAGATCTTTGCCTCAGACAGGGTGTCATATCACACTTGATACAGATCTTTGCCTCAAGACAGGGTGACATATCACACTTGATACAGATCTTTGCCTCAGACAGGGTGACACTTGATACAGATCTTTGCCTCAGACAGGGTGGCACGTGACACTTGATACAGATCTTCGCCTCAGACAGGGTGACATATCACACTTGATACAGATCTTTACCTCAGACGTGACATATCACACTTTATACAGATCTTCGCCTCAGACAGGGTGGCATATCACACTTGATACAGATCTTCACCTCAGACAGGGTGACATATCACACTTGATACAGATCTTCACCTCAGACAGGGTGACATATCACACTTGATACAGATCTTCACCTCAGACAGGGTGACATATCACACTTGATACAGATCTTCGCCTCAGACAGGGTGGCACGTGATACTTGATACACATCTTAACAACACTCCTATGTTGTATTTCCTTTGCAGGGCATTGCGATCATCCCCAGATTGATGTTCTAGCCAATGTTATGTTCAGTAGTTTGCCACTGATTTCTGAACAAGTCAACATTGAAGTCCAGTGTAATGCTGGTATAGGGCTACCTTGCCTTCAGCACACCGCAATGTCAACGTAATAAACAAAAACACCACAGTGAACAAAAGGCAGCAGTGAGGATACAACAGACTGGTTTGTTAGAGAACAAGGAGTACCCTGGAAGGTTAACCCCGTCAACAAATGTCTGCAGAAGTTGGATGTGTCGGCCAAAGTGTGCAAATATCGCAGCTTTGCTGTAGACGGGCATAATCCAGTTACATCCAAAAAACCTCTGGATGAACGCAGAAGAAGATCTGTTTCTTGTAGGACTTGTTCATTGGTTTTTCTGTCTGTTTATATTCCTTGCATTTTCCTCAGAAACCACATGGCCACCAGCAATATATACTTGATCTCTTTTAAAAAACAGTCGCATGTCCTTTATAGGATGTTGCAATCAATCCCAGCATTTACTGACTGACTGGTTTACCAATGTTAGTTCAGTAGTTTGCCATTGCTTTCTGAACGGCCAACACCTCATACCATAAAAATTAACGCAAAAAGATCTACTTCCAAATCTCCTAATTTAGATGCTCAATATGTTGAGGAATTATACAACTACACTTCTGTCTATTCCCGGAGCCACAGCACCAGTTATGTGGCTACATGCACATTATATGAAAGATGGCAATATAAGTTACTACAACTCTTTAAGTGAGAACCAATAACATCCTAGAAAGCCCAAATGGAACAACAAATTCATCAAATATATTACATACTGTCATTCAAAAACAACACAACCAAACAACTTTATTTTCAGATAAATGTAAGTTAGTATTTGATCCATACCAGCATACAAAGTTATAAATACACAAATCCATGTGCTCTGAGGAATAGGAGTTACCAGGCAAATCTTGGCAATCTCTTGGAAAAAAAATACATGAGCACCCTTCCTTAGAGAGAGTATACATTCAGATTCATGCATTGCTTTTTAGGTCCTTCGTTGAATCTACTACTGGTAGCATTTCCCCTCAATTAAGTAAGAAAATAATTTTTAAATGTCATGACATTTATGTGAAAGTTGTGTGATAAGCTTCGACAGTAACAGGTTGTTTGACTGACAGATCTGAAAGACTGACCAATGAAACAAGTACAAGCCATTTGTTATTCAATGCTCTATTATCTGTTTTAAGACTTTCTTGATCTTTCTCTTTATACATCTCTCTCACTTCCCCTTTGAGAAGACAATCCAGCAGCATTAATCTTAGTTTGCCATCATTATGAAACCACATTCTTTATACTTACATTATTATATATGGGTTGTAGTTATTATGCCTTTTTGAAGCACAGTGTAACAAACTATCATCTGCCAAGACAGCAAGGTGCCAATGATATGATGTAGCAGATATCTATACCCACATTCCACTAGGTAGCACGGATACATATACCCACATTCCATTATGTAGCATGGATACATATACCCACATTCCATTATGTAGCATGGATACATATACCCACATTCCATTATATAGCATGGATACATATACCCACATTCCATTATGTAGCATGGATACATATACCCACATTCCATTATATAGCACGGATACATATACCCACATTCCATTATGTAGCACGGATACATATACCCACATTTAATGTCACAGCACCACTCTAGACCATACTGCATCTCTCCCTCTCCTTTCTCACATACAGTTTGAATTGTATTACATTCTGAACATCCACTTTTGTATTTACATGCAAACAAAACGGCCACATTAGTCCAAGTTATTTAACATCCCTCTGAATACAGCCATTCAGATCAGGACGAAAAGTCATGTGACAGGTGTTATGTTCACCCGAAATCTTCAATAACCATGTATTTCTGAACCAACATTCATGTCTCCTCAAGTGATTTATATTGCACTAAGAGTTAAGCCAAGTTCATCATCATTATGTGTCTTGCCAATTAGTATGAGTGATCATTCTTCACCACAACTATCAGTGACCTGCTAAAGCCATATAACTTCCTAGTAAAATCTACATGTAACATGAATTATCTGCTAAAATCTACATGTAACTTGAATTATCTGCTAAAACCTACAAGTAACTTTAATAATCTGCTAAAACCTACATGTAACTTGAATTATCCGCTAAAACCTACATGCTATGTTATTTATCTATTAAAACCTACATTAATTTTACCTGTCAGCTAAAACTTTGATAAATCATACATATAGTTTTAATTGTCTTCTGAAACCTATGTGTAACTAATTGTTTAATAAAACCTACTTTTAATTTTAATTGATAAAACCTAGATGTAACAGAATATTTTACTAAAAACCTACATGTAACTTTAATTATCTGCTAAAACCTATATGTAACTTTAATTATCTGTTAAAACCTATATGTAACTTTAATTATCTGTTAAAACCTGCATGTAACTTTAATTATCTGTTAAAACCTGCATGTAACTTTAATTATCTGTTAAAACCTGCATGTAACTTTCATTATCTGCTAAAATCTATATGTAACTTTCATTATCTGCTAAAACCTACATGTAACTTTCATTATCTGCAGAATCTTATATGTAACTTTATCTGCTAAAACATGTAACTTTAATTATCTGTTAACATCTGCATGTAACTTTAATTGTCTGCTGAATCCTATATGTAATTGTAATTATCTGCTAAAACTGACATGTAACTTTAATTATCTGCTGAATCATTTATGTAACTATATCTGCTAAAACCTGCATGTAACTTTCATTATCTGCTAAATCCTATATGTAACTATATCTGCTAAAACCTGCATGTAACTTTCATTATCTGCTAAATCCTACATGTAACTTTCAATATGTGCTAAAACCTACATGTAACTTTCAATATCTGCTGAATTCTACACATAACTTTATCTGCTAAAACCTAGATGTAACTTTCATGATCTGTTTGTCTACACATAACTAATGGCTTAAAGTTCATTGCAATGACACCACACTGCCCACACAACTGCATCGAGGCCAAGAAATGTTAGCAGCAATTTGTACAGCAAGCAACTGTTTCGATTTTCTAACAACACTGCTGACTGTCAGCCACAAAACAAGACAGCACAGCTTCTGTCTCGTCCCTGGGTTGTCAGGAGCACATCGAAGAATGTACTGGCCAAGGAGATAGCATCATTCCAAGCACATGTGCGTATGTTGGAGTGAATCACATTCTGCAACTCTTCTCTCAAGGTGACTCTGCAGACGTATCAGGTAGAGAAGCCATCGCCATCTTCTTCATCGCAGCATCGACACATCTTACATTTACAGCACAGGATGCACGGTGCTGCCAGCAGTAGGAAAGGTGAAGCAACCAGCAGCAAGACACCAAATCCAGCAAATATGCCAACTACCTATATAAGAAACAAGTAAAGAGTTAAATATGCCACCTATATAAGAAACAAGTAAAGAGTTAAATATGCCAACTACCTATATAAGAAACAAGTAAAGAGTTAAATATGCCAACTACCTATGTAAGAAACAAGTAAAGAGTTAAATATGCCAACTACCTATATAAGAAACAAGTAAAGAGTTAAATATGCCAACTACCTATATAAGAAACAAGTAAAGAGTTAAATATGCCAACTACCTGTGTAAGAAACAAGTAAAGAGTTTTAAATATCCTATCTATAAAAGAAACAAGTAAAGAGTTAAATATGCCAACTACCTATATAAGAAACAAGTAAAGAGTTAAATATGCCAACTACCTATATAAGAAACAAGTAAAGAGTTAAATATGCCAACTACCTATATAAGAAATGAGTAAAGAGTTAAATATGCCAACTACCTATATAAGAAACAAGTAAAGAGTTAAATATGCCAACTACCTATATAAGAAATGAGTAAAGAGTTAAATATGCCAACTACCTATATAAGAAACAAGTAAAGAGTTAAATATGCCAACTACCTATATAAGAAACAAGTAAAGAGTTAAATATGCCACCTATATAAGAAACAAGTAAAGAGTTAAATATGCCAACTACCTATATAAGAAATGAGTAAAGAGTTAAATATGCCAACTACCTATATAAGAAACAAGTAAAGAGTTAAATATGCCAACTACCTGTGTAAGAAACAAGTAAAGAGTTTTAAATATCCTATCTATAAAAGAAACAAGTAAAGAGTTAAATATGCCAACTACCTATATAAGAAACAAGTAAAGAGTTAAATATGCCAACTACCTGTGTAAGAAACAAGTAAAGAGTTTTAAATATCCTATCTATAAAAGAAACAAGTAAAGAGTTAAATATGCCAACTACCTATATAAGAAACAAGTAAAGAGTTAAATATGCCAACTACCTATATAAGAAACAAGTAAAGAGTTAAATATGCCAACTACCTATATAAGAAACAAGTAAAGAGTTTTAAATATGCCAAAAACCTATATAAGAAACAAGTATAGAGTTTTAAATATGCCAAAAACCTATATAAGAAACAAGTATAGAGAGTTAAATATGCCAACTGCCTATATAAGAAACAAGTAGAGTTATGCCAGGAATCAGAGAAACAACAAGTGTGTGTTTTAAGTATTCATCATCCAAATGATATATATAATGAAGCAAGTACTGAAGTATATGTCAAGATTTCTTATATAATGAAGCTGAAAATATGGAAGTTTATGTAATGATTATAATATAATGAAGTTGTAAATATGGAAGTATATGTGAAGATGATGCTAAAAAACATAGGAGTAATTAGTGTCGTTATTGCGGCACCAGCTTAGTACAGTGTACTAAAGATAGCCACTACGATTCAGACTGCTGAATTTAACCGGAAATATATTTGCGGATTTGTTCGGCAACTACTTTTGAGTGTCTCCGATTTAAGGAGATTTAGAGTACTCACGATGTTAAATTCCCCGATTATTTCAAGATCGCATTAAAAAATGGACTAATTACTTTATAGTTTTCCCCTCCACACTTTACTTTGTGTACATCTCGTATTTCTGGAATTAGTTTCCTACACAGAGATACTGAGTAACTTTTTCAGACGTAATCAGACCCACATATCATGTTTTATGTAGATGTCTTTGCTTGTTCTAGTATGTATTATTAGATTTAGCATCGATTTTTATGTAAATTGTGTAATTTTCGACTAGTAAAGTCAGAGAGGGCATCCCAAACTAAAATGAAGATCTCATGCTGTTAATTTGATATTTCAATGGCGGGAAATAGCCGCATCCTTGTCATACTCCAGCGATGACTATTTAATATTGTTATGGAATATTCACAGCGATTTGCATGCCAATGAATGCATGTTTGCATTCAACATCAATTTGTAGTATTTATTTGTAATTTGTCATCATGCTACACGGTCGGGGTGGTTTAATTTTGGGTAACTTTTCATCACGACTTAACTCAGACTCAGATCTAGCTTTGTGTTTTACATTTTTGGCGTTTCGGGAATCCTTGTTATACTGGAGAACCAGGCTACCTATTTTAAGTGGTAAGTAAACCTGTAAACACTGTTTTACAAGACATATTACATTGTTCTACTATGTATTATTAAATTTAGCATAAATTTTTACGTGTATTTTGTCATGTTCGACCATTTAAGTTGGCAGTCAATCTCACACTGAAATTATGAAGACATCATGCTGTTTTCCTTGTCATACTCCAGCTATGACCTTTTAATATTGTTACGGAGTATTCAGAGCGACTAACATGATAATGAATGCATGTGTACATTCAACACCCATTACTGTATTTATGTGTAATTTTTCATCACTCTACAAGGACAAGATCACGGATAATCTTGCAACTTTTTAACGCAAATTCTCAGGTCAAAATGATTCTATGTTCACGGCCTCGCGCTGACAGACGGCACTAACAGTCAGCGCGCGCTGTCAGCACATGGTGACTGACATCATCACAGCATGTCTTGACCATGTATACATCTCTCTCTCTCTCCCTCTGTGTGTGTGTGTGTGTAAAAAAAAAAAAAAAAAATCGGCAGCAGTTACCTTCCCATTAGTTAGAAAACATCGACAGTTGTAATCTCCCTTGGTGTCTGTTACCCACAGTGGTGCGAGTGTGTAAGTCACATTTTGTCAAAAGGGTAAAATATTTTGCTCTTTGTTCATATTAAATGATAAACTGACACACAAACATTAATATCTCGGCTTAGAATTGACCTGCAAACTTGAATAAGGTACCGTTGGATCTGTCTTTTTTAAGAGGTATCCAGCTATGCAGGTTATATAATTAAAAAGCAATTCAGAAAATGTTACTAAAGTGGCTAACTAAAGAAGAAGAGTTGCAGATAAGTATGACTGCCCATACTAGCTGGCAAGTCACTTGATGATAATGATTCAACATTATACTAAAATATAGGCTAAATATAACTGTGTAGTTTAATACCTGTGTTCTGTGCCAGATGACAGAAGCTCGTGAATGTCCCAGTTTATTTTTACAAGGTCCTTTGTCGTAGTGTCTGAGAAGAAAATCATCCTGTTGAAGGAAAACAGAAGGACATGTAAAACAGAGGCCATCAGTAATGTTTACTTCTAAAACATTCCTGCTACAAAAGCAGGAGACACCCGTAATGTTTACTTCTGAATTACGACTGCTACAAAAACAGGAGATATCTGTAATGTTTACTTTTGAATTATGACTGCTACAAAAAAGAGGAGATATCCGTTATGTTTACTTCCGAATTATGACTACTACAAAAACAGGAGATATCTGTAATGTTTACTTCTGAATTATGACTGCTACAAAAACAGGAGATATCCATAATACTTCAGAATCATAACTGCTGTAGAAACAGGAGATATCCGTAATACTTCAGAATCATACGTGTTACAATAATTTTGTTAAATGTTGCATGTCTTACTTCAGAATCATATGTGTTACAATAATTTTATTTAAATGTTGCTTGTCTTACTTCAGAATCATATGTGTTACAATAATTTTGGAGACAGACTACTTGAGAACCCATGCCTAACCCCAGCCAGTGCCTGTGTGAAGCACTGTACCGTGACATCCTAATATGCCTCTCCACAGATGGAAAGTTCCAGTACCAGCCTTGTATCCCCTGCTGATTTCTGTACTTGGAGAGGGAAAGATGAGCACTGCAACATCCCATGGACATGACACTTTGATACTGGGTCGGTAAGGAAGTTTACACAAACCTCACTCTGAATAGATATAAGCTCTTTTCAGATTCAGACTATCTGAATATTAATGTATCAAACTTGAGAGCGTAGGTCAGCATGGCTGAATGGATAAGAGCGCGTGTTCTTAAAAATCCGGTGTGCTGATGCCAAAGTAAGGGGTTCAACCCCTACACTGGACAGTTGGACTAAAATGTTGACCTTTCGTCTTTAACTTGGGGACGTAAATTACAAGTACCTCTGAAGTTGGAGTGGGTTCACATGATGGCGAGGGACACTATTAAGAGGGAAAACTAATCCACAAGCAAAATTCAGTCCAGCATTACTGAAAGTAGTGTCCCCAGGAAGGTTAACCCGGTCAACAAATGCCAGCAGAAGCCGAATGTGTCAGCCTAACGGCGCAAGAACGCAGCTCTGCTGTAAACAGGCACAACGCAATCAAGTCTGGAAAAGAAAAAAAAACTGGATAAACGCAGAAGAAGAAGAAGAAAGTAGTGTGTATGGACTACGCTTGAGTTTAAAGAGCGAGCGAAAAAAAAACAAACTTGAGAGTTAAAACTCATTGTTCGCTGTGGGAGGCTAAGCCTGGCCACCTATTCCTCTGTGCACTCAGGCCTACAAAAATGTGATGGTTTTAACACTTCACAGGCCCTCAGCAGCTTCCTGCTACAGGACTTGTGTTTGTGATGTTTGTAATCACAGTTCTCTCAAACAGCAAACACTGGTGCAGTCACACAAGAGACAACAGCAACTTACATCCAGAGACTGCAAACAGTACACACTGGTTCAGTCACACAAGAGACAACAGCAACTTACATCCAGAGACTGCAAACAGTACCAGCAGAAGACATGTTTGCACCTCTTGCACATCATCTGTGCACAGCCATCGTTGCGCTCTATGGGGACGGTGCAGAGAGGGCATCTCTTGATCTTTGCATCTTCAGTGTTGTGGTAGGGGATCCTGGAAACACAAGACAAACATCCTCACTGACCTTTCTTCACTCCTTACAGAAGTGATCTTTTTAGTTACTTACAGAACTGACCTTTCTTCACTCCTTACAGAAGAGATCTTTTTAGTTACTTACAGAACTGGCCTTTCTTCATTCCTTACAGAACTGGCCTTTCTTCATTCCTTACAGAACTGGCCTTTCTTCATTCCTTACAGAAGAGATCTTTTTCATTCTTACAGAACTGACCTTTCTTCATTTCTTACAGACCTGACCTTTCTTCATTCCTTACAGAAGTGATCTTCTTCATGCCAATATACTTCTCTAAAAACCAACGTGTCTAGTAAGAACAATTAACTGACCCTTTTATACATCTCTGAGCATATTTAGTGTATGGTTAAAAAAACAGTAATTAATGGTAATTATACACACTTTCTGGGCACATGGTGACAGACCCATATTTGTATACACCAATCAGCACTCTGTGGGTGATGAGGTCAGTATCACGCCAGCTGATCTTACATCCCAAGACATATCTTGGTACCCATCTTCAGCTGGGCCGAGACAGGAGCAGTGGTCTATTTAAAAATCTGCATCGATGTGAATTTGAACTCATGACCACAGGGCAGGCAGGTGAGTATTTAGCCACTACACCACCACGACTGGGTATATGGTGCTGACCCCATATTTGTTACAGACCAATCAACACACGAATGGTCAATATGACACGGTCAATGTGACACAGTCAATATGACACGGTCAATATTATTACATAGTCAATATGACATGGTCAATATTATAACATAGTCAATATGACATGGTCAATATTATGACATAGTCAATATGACATGGTCAATATTATGACAGTCAATATGACATGGTCAATATTATGACAGTCAATATGACATGTTCAGTATAACATGGTCAATATGACACGGTCAATATTATGATAGTCAATATATGTTCAATATGACATGGTCAATATGACACGGTAAATATTATGACAGTCAATCTGACATGGTCAATATGACACAGTAAATATTATGACATGGTCAATATGACACTGGCCGCCTTGATTTCCCAGGACAGTTCCTAGTATCCAGTTCAGGCTGGGCTGGCCTGGGAGCGTTGGTCAGTGGGAAATACAACCAAGGTGACATGAGCTAAAATCTGACCTGATGTGGTATGAACTAAAATCTGAACTCTAATGTTCCCCAGGTGGTATAACTTGAGATAAAATCTGAACTTCACTGTTCTCCAGATGATATTACTTGAGATATAATCTGAACTCTAATGTTCCCAAGGTGATATTACTTGAGATAAAATCTGAGCTCTAATGTTCCCCAGGTGTTATTACTTGAGATCAAATCTGAGCTCTAATGTTCCTCAGGTGATATTTTTTTTTTTTGCATATCCTTATTACAGGACATCGCTGTCAACACCAGAATTTTACTGCTGTTGTTGATGTCTTGGCAAGTTTACGTTCAGTAGTTTGCCATTGCTTTCTGAACGACCGGCGTTCTGCTGCCAAATCAAGCGCAGCTGTGTTTCGAACACGGGTAAATGGTCTTATGAATTGCGTCTGAAAGCCCTTCGCCATGGAGGCTTGCCAGGTGATATTACTTGAGACATAATCTGAACTTATGTTCCCCAGGTGATATTACTTGAGATATAATCTGAACTCTAAATGTTCCCCAGGTGATATTACTTGAAATATAAATCTGAACTCTAAATGTTCCCCAGGTGATACCTGAGATATAAATCTTAACTCTAATGTTCCCTAGGTGATATTACTTGAGATATAAATCTGAACTCTAAAAGTCCCCCAGGTGATATTACCTGAGATATAAATCTGAACTCTAATGTTCCCCAGGTGATATTACTTGAGATATTATCTGACTTCTAAAGTACCCATGCTGATATTTATGTAAAAAAAGAAGTAAAAGACCCTTTAATAAAGCACACTGGGTATATGGGGCTAGATTAATATTTCTAGAGACCAATCGGCACTGGAGGGATCATGTGGTTAGTGTTACCATGAGGCAGATATGCGGTTCAGCATCATCTACCTTGCCACAATGAAGTTAACACTGACAATGGAAAGATGTAGTTAACAGCAGCACTAACCCAGCTTCCTCCAGGGGTGCAGCCGTCACCACATCATCACAGGACTTGGGCGCATGCCACTTGGACTTGCATATGGAGCAAAACTGTAAACCACACTGCAGACAGAAAGCATCAATGCAACATGTTTGGCAAAGACAGAATGGATGGGTTCATTGAATCAAGCAAACACAACAGTTGATATAGCTCATCATAGTGTGAAACCAGTCAACATCATCATCATACATACTTTATACTCTAAGAGCAACACTGGGTGGAAACAGCTGCTATCAGCATATATGATTTAGAGAAAGCCTTCAATGCAAGAATTCTGAAGTAAATATCATAATGGGTGACTTAAATGCCAAAGTTGGAAATCAACAGGACGGATGCATAGTTGGCAAGTATGGACTAGGGGAACAGAATGAAAGAGGTTGCAGACTTGCACAGTGGGCAAAAGAGCATGATTTGATTATTGGAAACACCTGGTATCAACAGCACCCAAGGAGATTATGGACTTGGAGGAGTCCTGATCATAAGATCAGAAATCAGATTGATTACATTCTCATCAACAGAAGATTTCGAAATGCCTTAAAAGTCGCAAAAACTATACCAAGTGCAGACTGCTACAGCGACCATAGATTAATCTTAAGCAATTTACATATAAAATTAAAGAAAGTCAAATATTCACCAAAAAACACAAAATTTGATCTACAGGCACTGAAGAGTGAGGAAATAAAAGATAAATTCAACGTAGAGGTAAAGAACAGATTCGATGCATTGTCCGATATGGAAATATTATTTCAAGACATCAGTGACCAATGGGAAATATTAAAGAAATCAGTCAACCAAGCTGCAGAAACAACCATCCCAAAAATAAAGATAATAGGACGCAAGAAATGGATGACGGAAGACATCTTAAAACTCATGGAAGTAAGAAGAAATAACAAAAATAACAAGGAAAAATATGAAGAGATTCACAGGAAAATTAGGAAGCTATGCAAAGAGGCAAAAGAAACATGGCTTGAGGAAAATTGCAAGGAAATTGAAAACCAACACAACACCCGGAATACCAAATTAATGCACAAAAGAATTAATGACATCACTAACAAAAGAACACACACATCAACGGGTTGCCTAAAAATCAAAGATGGCAAAATCATAATAGAAAAAGATCAGATTTTACGTGCATGGTCAGATTATGTGAAAGACCTTTATGATGATACAAGAGATGAACAATATGATCATCTGAATAATAATGAAGGACCATCAATTTTGATCATGGAAGTTCTGAATGCTCTTAACCATATGAAAACTGGCAAGACCCCGGGTAAAGATAACATCACAATAGAAATGATCAATGCCTTAGAAGAATATGGAATAGACCAAGTCACCAGACTGCTGAACGCAATATACGATACTGGAGATATACCTCCTGAATTATGTAATTCTATATTTATTGCAATCCCGAAGAAATCAGGAGCCTTGGAATGCGATCAACATCGAACAATTAGTATAATGAGCCACATCACGAAGATTCTGCTGAGAATTATCATGCAAAGAGTTAGGAAGAAAATACAACCCGAAATAGGAGAAGAACAATGTGGGTTTGTAGAAGGCAAGGGCACAGTAAATGCTGTGTATATACTGAGAGCAGTAATTGAACGTTCTATAGAGGTAAACAAAGATCTATATCTTTGCTTTATTGACTACACAAAGGCTTTCGATAAAGTGAGACATGTCGACATGATAAGGATGCTTGAAGATCTACAAATTGATGGAAAAGACCTTAGACTTGTAAAAAAAACATATATTGGAAACAACAAGCTGCCATCAGAATTGATAACGATGTAGGTCAAAATCAGCCTATTAAGAGAGGTGTGAGACAGGAATCTGTAATGTCTCCAGATCTGTTTTCCCTGTACAGTGAAAATATTTTCAGAAATATAGAAGATATGGAAGGAATCAACATTGGGGGACGATACATCAATAACATTAGATATGCAGATGATACAGTCTTGATTGCAGACAATGAACAGGACCTGCAAAATTTAGTAGATGCGGTTGTTGCACACAGTGAACAACTAGGGTTAGAATTGAATATTAAGAAGACACAGATTATGGTCGTCACTGGGAAGAAGGAAATACCACAATGTGATATACGAGTAAATGGGCATATTCTTAAGCAAGTGAATCGATACAGTTATCTCGGCACAGTCATAACATCTGATGGGAGATGCATTGAAGAGATTAGAACAAGAATTGCCATGGCGAAGGTAGCCTTTTGCAAGATGAAAAACATGCTGACCAATAAAAAGATATCAATTGAAATGAGAAAAAGAACGCTGAAGTGCTACATAGAACCTATACAAATGTATGGATGCGTGGACATTAAGCAGTCAAGCTGAAAAACATTTGATGGCTGTGGAAATGTGGTTTCTGAGGAAAATGCAAAGAATGCCATGGACAGACAGGAAAACCAATGAACAAGTCCTTCAAGAAACAAATGAAGATCGTGAACTGATTAGAGTCATTAGACGTAGACAGTCAAAATTTTTTGGGCATGTTATGAGAAGAAATGACTTGGAGAACTTGGTGACGACTGGCAATCTCGAAGGGAAGAGACCAAGGGGAAGACCGAGAAATAAATACCTGGATAGCTTAGCCACGTGGCATAGTCGAGACAGGAACATGGCGCTGATGCACGACTCTGGTGATCGAGTGAGATGGCAGAACATGACTGCCCACGCTGACCAGCATGGCACATTATGGATGGATGGATGGAATAATATGGGGAGGAAATGGAGGGAGCTGTAGGAAATGACAAAGTATGGAAGATCTTGGTGTGAGTTGGTTGAGGATCTCTACTCCAGCACAAGAACAAGTATGATATCCCAATATCCCAAGAATAAAACCAGAGAATCGTTCTGCACTAATGTATAACAATAGTTGTCTGTCCTCACTCCTTCTAAAGAAAAGAAACAAAACCAATATACGTACTGTCGGACACTGTACGGGCATGGAGGCAGGGACAGCCCTGGCCCCACCATGTGACTGGGAGTAACAAACATGGCAGACAGTCTCGCAGCCAATCTCAGGGCAGAATGTCCGATTGGGATCTAGATCAACTTCTGAAAATTAACACACACAAAAAAAAAACAATATTAATATACATATGTATGCATACATACACACTATACTTGTTCATATAATCAATAAAATATGTATTTGAACTATTTTATATAAGAGTTTGTTGCATGTTTGTTGACATTTACTTCCATGATTTATGTTAGTGATTGTCTGAATGATAAAATAATGATCTTGTCAATGATAAACTAATGATGATATCAATCATAAATTACTAACAATGTTAATGATAAAATGCTGAGTATGTCAGTGATAAACTACTGATTATTTCAATGATAAACTGCTGATTATGTCAATGACAAACTACTGATACCATGTAAATTATAAAATACTGAGTATGTCAATCATAAGCTACTATTTCAATCATAAGCTACTGATTATGTAAATTATAAATTACTTTATCAATAATAAACTACTAATAATGTCAGTGATAAACCACTTAAATAGTAAGTTTGCCAGTGATAAACTACTAATTATATCATTCATAAATTACTAAGTTATGAAAAATTACTGATTATGTCAATCATAAATTACTAATTAAATCAATGCAAAACTACTGATTATGTCAATCATGAATTACTACGTCTATGAAAAACTACTGATTATGTCAATCATAAATGACTAAGTCTATTAAAAACTATTGATTATGTCAATCATAAATTATTAACCAAGTCTTAGAAAAACTACTGATTATGTCAATCATAAATTACTAACCAAGTCAATGACAAACTACTGATTATGTCAATTATAAATTACTAATTAAGTCTATGAAAAACTATTGATTATGTCAATCATAAATTAATAACCAAGTCTATGAAAAACTACTGAGGAAAATCATACTGTCAATCATAAATTACTAAGTCTATGAAAAACTACTCATTGTGTCAATCATAAATTACTAAGCCTATGAAAAACTACTGATTATGTCAATCATAAATTACTAAATAAGTCTATGAAAAACTACTGAATATGTCAATCATAAATTACTAAGTCTATGAAAAACTACTGATTATGTCAATCATAAATTACTAAATATGTTTATGAAAAACTACTGATTATGTCAATCATAAATTACTAACCAAGTCTATGGAAAACTACTGATTATGTCAATCATAAATTAATAACCAAGTCTATGAAAAACTGCTGAGGAAAATCATACTGTCAATCATAAATTACTAAGTCTATGAAAAACTACTCATTGTGTCAATCATAAATTACTAAGCCTATGAAAAACTACTGATTATGTCAATCATAAATTACTAAATAAGTCTATGAAAAAGTACTGATTGATTATGTCAATTATAAATTACTAAATATGTTTATGAAAAACTACTGATTATGTCAATCATAAATTACTAACCAAGTCTATGGAAAACTACTGATTATGTCAATCATAAATTACTAACCAAGTCTATGAAAAACTACTGATTATGTCAATCATAAATTACTAACCAAGTCTATGAAAAACTACTGATTATGTCAATCATAAATTACTAAGTCTATGAAAAACTACTGATTATGTCAGTCATGCCTCGATTATGCAATGTGGCAAGGCATCCAGATAATTATCTCCTTCCCTCACCCTTTGCTCTATTCACATCAATGTGAATTTTAACTGAATCAGTTACAACATAAACCTGCTTACCTCTTTGAAAGGTCAACCTTTTGTACCTCAGAAATGTCTGTTTGTCCACCAATTTCTCAATCTAGGAGTAGATAATTAAATCAGAATATAACCTCCCTCCACAAGTTCATCATTACACACAAGTGCTTCGTATATTTATATTTAATAATAAACAAAAGCATATTTTAAAAAATGAAACAAGTGGATTATAATTTGATTATATACAGTAAATATGAAACAAGTGGATTATAATTTGTTTATATACAGTAAATAAATGGTGTATGTCCATTGCATGATGTTGTAATCATCGCTAACTCTAGGTTGCTGAAGAAAGAATATGTTCCATCTTCAGCAATATCATTTCTAGTTTATATTCTGTCTTCAGCAATCTCATTTCTGGTTTATAATCTGTCTTCAGCAATCTCATTTCTGGTTTATATTCTGTCTCCAGTAATCTAATTTCTGTTTTATATTCCATCATCAGTAATCTCATTTCTGTTTTATATTCCACCATCAGTAATCTCATTTCTGATTTATATTGTCTTCAGCAATCTTATTTCTGTTTTATATTCTATCATCTGAAATCTCATGACTTTATTCTATTCTGTCTTCAAAATTATCATTTCTGGTTAATATTCTGTCTTCAGCAATCACATTTCTGGTTAATATTCTGTCTTCAGCAATCACATTTCTGGTTTATATTATGTCTTCTGCAATATCATCTATGTTTTATATTCCATCATCAGTAATCTAATTTCTGTTTTATATTCCATCATCAATAATCTCATTTCTGATTTATATTATCTTCAGCAATATCATGTCTGGTTAATATTCTGTCTTCAGCAATTTCATTCCTTTTTTATATTCCACCTTCAGCAACCTCATTCCTGTTCTATATTCTGTCTCTAGTAATCTCATTTCTTGTTCATAAATATCTAAATGAGTTCATCAAAGCTGAATTACAATCATCTGAATCGGTTTCTTGTCATGGTGTTTGTGCCTGCTGGTTGTTGCATAGTTACAACTATTCTCCTCTGTTCACGAGATACCTTTAGTGTGCTTATAACCTTGACATTTTCAAAGAACTGGCTCAGGGTGAGTTATAACCAGGAAGAAGTGAATCTTAAGATCTAAAGTTTGAACCCAGATCACTGCATAGTTCAGACATGCCAAGGAGTTAAACTGACACCTGTGTTCCGAATTTGTGAAGGATAAGATGATGGGTGATAAAGGAAACTGGTTATCCCACCTCATAAAGAAATGACCTAGCATATTTTCAAGTCACAAGATGTTATCTAAAAACTACATTAACCTATTGCTAGCATATTTTTAGTCAAAACATCTGAACACCCTATTGTCAGCATTTATTATTGCCACAACATATATTCTACAAATACTATTTCTAGCATACACTGTAGTTACAACACAGATTCTACAAACACTATTTATAGCATATAATGTAGTCACAACATAGATTCTACATATGCCAGCTTATATTGTAATCACTACATACATTCTAGAAACCTGTTGTCAGTTAACATTCTAGTCATACTAATACCAGAATACTCTCTGGAAAGTGGCCTTATTGCTAAAGTCACAAATGCTAAGTATTAAATCATGAAGAATGTTGACAACCTATCTTGAAGACAGGATACATTTAAAATTTACTTCTTTAACAGTCATCTTTCCCTGTCTTTTACACTGACCATCAGGGCAGGAGAGGTCTGCAATCATCCCGTCTGCTATCATTACTGACAGGTATTGGCGCATGCACTGCAAGTAAACAGATTCAGTTGTGACAAATATGAGAAACAATATGAGAAATGACATGGCTTGAAGTGCAGAAAGCTGCAGAAATATAATCAGTAAATCAACAAAAATGTCACTTCCTGTCAGCTGATATACAAAACTTACATTCCTCAGGTAAGAGGTGTGTGCCTAGTATTCAGTTAAGTTTCATGCCCTAAGATTGTGATGACTCCAAGACCTCAGTTAAGTAACTGTTGTAATTATTTTACTGCAGTGGTATCAATGTCGTTATGTTTTTGTGTGCACTGATGAAGGCTTTCAAGTGCAATGTCCATTCTGCTACTTGTGATTGTGTTCTTGTAAAGCTGACCAATTTCACTTTCTGTTTTTAATTCTACTCATGATTTACTCATTGAATACGAGAGATGCTTTCATAAACATACAAAAGCAGTATTAAAAAATACTGACAAACTTAACAAGGCAATAACACAAAGAAGCAATTTTTTTGTTTGTTTGTTTGCTGGTAATAGATCACTTTCATTGTACACAGATATTCATTTCCATTAGTACTCCATCCTGCTCTCACAGACCACACAAAGAGAATTTCAGTACAGTGCATGAACTCTGTGGCACTCACAATGAATTCCCCAGTGTATGTACCAGAATCACATGTGCTATAAATATTCCTTTGTGGGTTTGTTTTATAATTTATAACTTTAGCCTGGGCAGTAGCCTATTCAGCCACTCTCCTTTCAAGTTTTTTTTTTAAATGTTGCATATCCCTTGCAGGATGCTTGCAGTTAACAGCAGCATTTTTCAGCTGCTGTTGATATACTAGGCAAGTTTATACGTTCAGCAGTTTGCCATTGATTTCTGAATGACCGGCTTCCATACCAACACGTTATAACACAACGCGACACGGTCTGCTGCACAAATCGGTCGCGGCTGCGTTTCAAATGCCTGGTAAGCGGCTCACAAACCGTGTTCGCAAGCCTTTGGCCATGGAGACTGGCTCACCTTTTCAAGATATACAATTTAATGTGACAATGTGCTTTTGTTTGTGTCTGTCTTTTTTATGCTTGCAAATGGAATAAGACTTATAAAGGTCTGTTTAATCCACATGTAAACATGAATCCAGGGCAATATAACCAGTCAGTACATATATGGAATACATTTGAGCTCAAAGTGAGCGATCAGGAATACAAAATTATTGGGTCTTGTAAATAATAACATCAGATTTGTAAAGATCCATTTCAGCTTGTAAATGGAATAACATATGTGAATATCAATTAAGGATTGTAAATAGAATAACATATGTGAAGATGCATTTAGGACTGTAAACGGTATATAGTCGGGCATATAAGGATTTCAAAACAAGGTTAGAAAAGATATAACTTTAAAAAAAAGCAATCCACTTAGTACTAAATAGAGAGCTAATAAAGTCAGGTATGGAATTGACCCTGCTGAATCACAAACCTTGAAAAAACTGACTATAACTAAACAGGGTTTTGTCAAGAACAGCAAAATTAACCAATGATTGAAGAAATAATAATGATTCCTGAGATGCACAAAAGTTATAAGTTATAACATATGAGTTGGCAATGAATGAAAACACAAATAATTTAATAACATATATGAAGACATTTTTAATCAATCAATCAATCATGTGCCATGCCGGAAAGCGTGGGCGGTCATGATTCGCCATTTCACTCGATCACCAGAGTCGTGGATTTTTTTTTTAATAAGAACTATAAATTAAAACAATTAAGTTCAAATGCATGTGTTAGATGTTTGGTGAAGACAATGTTCAACTCACCATTTCACAAAACAAACATTTGCACTCGGCCATTTCATGCATGTCTTCAAGGGGTATTTCAGTCAAGCACAACTTGCACAGGATGTGTGAATCAATAGCCAGGTCTACAGAATTCCCCGTCACACAGTAGGTTGCCATATCAGATTCTAGAGGGAAGATAGCAACGGTAAAATATACACAACATTATTAGGAAACAACAAAGCTGAAGTTCTTCCCTCCACACACACACCCACACATCCAGCCACACACATTGTGTATAAGTGGTTTCCACATCCTGGTGAATTGTCCTGGCAGGCAGCAAGTGTGGCAGACAATACCAGACTCTGTTCTTTGTTTCTGTATTTACTGGATTGTTTTTCTAGGATCATGATAGCATTCCAGTTCTCCAGCTAGGAATTCCTGTTGTTTTGTTTCCTGGCGAAGACTCTGGTCAATCTAGGGGCAGAGGAGCGCAATTTGGAGGATACAAACCTTACCCTTGTGCGAGGAAATGCAACCTAAAGACTAAATGTTATGGCAGGGCAGACCAGACCAGGCCCTAAGACTTGGTTGTCAACTGGTCTAGGATTGAAGCTCCGACAGGCGGACAGTTAGAGCATTGCTTTGCTGATCTGGCAGCTTCTGCAGCTGGTCTTGTTCCAGACGTATTGGTGTTACCTTTCCTGTGGAGTACACTAGACAGACCGAGCGAGGGATCATGCTGCATGGGCAACACATGGTCTCTAAATTCAACCCAGGCTTTGTGCCATGGACAGGTATAACTCCATTTTACAAACTATCGTCTGTCAAGACGGCAAGGTGCCAGTCTTATAAGAGAGAGAGAGAGAGAGAGAGAGTGTGTGTGTGTGTTTAAGTGCTTCAAATAACCTATAGTATTATATGCGCGTGAAACATGGACAATAAGCAGACAAGCTGAAAAAACATCTAATGGCATTGGAAATATGGTTTCTGGGGAAAATGCAAAGAATACCATGGATGGACAGAAAAATGAAATAGACAATTCTTCAAGAAACATATTAAAAACCGTAAATTTATTACATAAATTACACGTAGACAGTCAAGACTTTTGGGCACATTATGAGGAATAAACTTTAAAGCTTAGTGACAACTGGAAAAACTATTGGAAAAGGTTAAGGGGAAGGCAAAGACGTAAATACCTGGATGGCTCGGTCATACGGCATAATCGGGACAGGAACTCTGGTGAATGTGTGAGATGGCGCGCATTGACCGCCCACAACTATCGACATGGCACATGATGATGATTTTACGTGTGTGTGTGAGAGAGAGAGAGAGAGTAGTGTATGAATCCTCCGAAGCCGGAGAGTATCTGCCTGTATGGCGAGGGACCCACCAGTCTGCACACCAATAAGCCAGACATGGGACAACGGATACTCACGCAAACCTCAGGTCCTGTATGCCATCACGCTGATGTTGGACAACAGGATGTCTTCATCCGACATACAGGACTTCACAGCCAGTGAAAACAAGCAAGCAATAGTGTATGCCATGGGATTACCTTTCACAAAGTAGCGTCATGCTAGCGCTTTTACCTACCAACACAGCCTGTGAGGCTGGGTAAACAAAGAAACCCTACTGGTCGGGAAAGGGAAACCTGCGTGCCTTGGGTATCGAGTCCATACCACTTTCTTAGCAAGCAAGTCCACTAACAAACATGGCCACGTAGCTCATACATAATGCACGTAAACGCACTCACACAGAACACGCGCACACTTTAAAAACAATTTTCATTTTTCACTAGTCAAGCATAGGCGCGCCATCCCATAGGGTTTTCCTAGAACTGAATCACCATCTCGAAGCCCGTTGTTGAACCTGTTGCCTCGGCACATTCTGGCTGCTGATGCTGCAACAGTTCCCGCCTGTATTTATGGGTGGCTCACTGGTTCACACAGAAACTTGTGTGGAAAGGGAACGTCTGATCTGTTTGGTCAGAATGAAATAACTGTCTTGGTTTCCAGAAACGGTTCATCCTTATCGTGAGAGAGAGAGAGAGAGAGAGAGAGAGAGAGAGAGAGAGAGAGAGAGAGAGAGAGAGAGAGAGAGAGACAGAGAGACAGAGACAGACAGACAGACAGACAGACAGAGAGAGAGAGAGAGAGTTACAGAGAGAGAAAGAGAGAGAGAGAGAGTTCGAGAAAGAGAGAGAGTTCGAGAAAGAGAGATAGTTCGAGAAAGAGAGATAGTTCGAGAAAGAGAGAGAATTAGAGAAAGAGAGAGAATTAGAGAGTGAAAGAGAGAGAGAAAAAAAGAGATAGAGAGAGAGAGAGAGAAAGAGGGGGGGGGGGGGAACTATTGAACAAACTTTATTTTCAAAGGGTAAAACATTGGGCGCGCAAGCCCTTCTTCTTCTCCTTCTTCTTCTTCTTCTCTCTCTCTCTCTTTACTACATCACTAATGAAGCTAATCAAGAACAACAGTAATATCAATATATGTATTATAAAGGCCTGGTACATGTGCAACATTCATTAATTACTACACGACTCAATAACATTAATTCTTCTCGTGGCAATTGTTATTAGCTTTGGGAGACGTACATGGGAGAGAGACGGAGAGGGTTATGGGAGGGAAGAGAGAGAGAGAGGTAGGGAGGGGAGAGAGAGAGGTAGGGGATGGGGAAGAGAGAGAGAGAGAGGGGTAGGGGATGGGGAAGAGAGAGAGGTTGGGGATGGGGAAGAGAGAGAGAGAGAGAGACGGAGAGAGGTAGGGGATGGGGGGGGGGGAGAGACTAACAAATACACACACAAGGTATAATGAAACAATAACAACAAGAATAATTTCCCATATCGTATGTTTCGCACTGGAAAAAAAAAGAACCCGGCGTGTGAACGGTGAAAGTTGTTAGAAGCAAGCCATCGACTTTATAGCGCAGATTCTATTCCATACGGCTGGGACCTCTTTCCGCAGAGCGGCCGGCTAGTCGCACAGAGCATGAACTCCGCAGCTCCAGCGATCACCCCCAGGAGGTCTCCGAAAACACTGCAGTCGTGAACCGAAGGACGAAGCACGACAATTAACACCCGATCGTCGCAGCGAGAGGCAGCGGCTGGACCATTCCGCCACGGAAACCCACATTTCACTTTTAATATTCTGAGATAGATTGGGGGGGGGGGGGGTGCGCGCGCGCGTGTATATATATATATATATATATATATATATATATATATATATATATATATATATATATATATATATATATATGTGTGTGTGTGTGTGTGTGTGCGTGCGCGCTTGTTAGTTTGTTAGTCGCGGTTCCAACTTCACGGCAAAGGGAAAGGGTCACCTCGTTATGCTAAGTTCCTGTGCCAGTGAATATCACACAAAATGCTCCTCGCTGCCCCATTTGAAAAGTAGATCAGACAGGAGTCTCGACAAACCAACAGTCCGCACAGGTATACTATGCATAATCCCGACTGCCAGAATGCCAACACAACATTCCACCACGAAAAATAGTTCATCGTCGATGGTAGCGAAAGTCACTAGAAAACCTGCAGCCACACATTACTGCATAAGGCAATCCAGTTAGTTCAGCGACCGGCTGGCCATCATTTTTCTGAACATGCAGCTCACGAAACAAACAACCGTGGAATATGTAAAAGCACTCCACACGAAATTCACAGCTCACATTGTCGCTCCACGTACACGCGCGCACACACACAGAGCACACAAACGTACCTAAGTAAGAGGATAGGAATTAATTATCTTGAGATAACATCTAGTTTCTTTTAACGTGACAGAAAACGCCAGTAGTACCCACGTAACAGAATAGACAAACAGATGTCGTAATCACACGGGAACAAATGTAACATATGGCTGCCAGCTATGGACATTTAGTCAATAAACAAAACTGCCGTTAACGACACAAAGACGTGGCTAGACTGAATAATGTTAGAAATATCGCCATTATCATACTGTGCCATGCTGGTAAGCGTGGACAATCACGGTTGGCCATTTCACACGATCACCAGTCTCGGATTAGATCGGTGTTCTTGTCCCGATTATACCACGTGACCGCGCCATATATGTGTTTATCTTTACCCCCATCAAGTTCGTTAATTGTCATAGAGATTTCAAGTTTATTTCTTCTCATAACGTGCCAGTACATCCTGACTGTCTACATCTATCTTCTGTAATCATTGTACAATGTTCATCTATGTTTTAAAGTACAGCCTTATTCCCCTTTCTGCCCGTCCACGGTATTCTTTGCATTTTCCCAATAAACCAATTATCTATTGCCACTGGATGTCTCATGTTTCTCAAACTGTCTACTAAGTGTCCATGTTTCACACGCATACAAGAGAATATCCTCTACACTGCACTTGAACACTCGTTTTCTCACTGCAAATGACATCTCTTAATTTGTGAATATGTTTTCATCTTACAAAAGACTATTATATTTTGCATTGGAAGTTCTTGTTCTAATTTCCACAAGGATCTTTCGTCTATTCCTTGACGGCTGAAATGGTTAACATGTTCCCGAGTTACTTGGATGTTGTCTCGAAGTTTGTCTTGCTTCTTGAAGATGATAATAATTTTTGTTTTCCTAGAAATCCAACCCTAGTTGCTCACTGTGTACAGTAGCGGCATCCACTAAATGTTTCAGAACGTTTTCATTGCCTGCAGCCAACACTGTATCTTTATTATTATTATTATGCCGTCCAATGATGACTCCTCTCACCTCTTTTAAAATTCTCATAATATGTACTGTACAGGAGAAACAAAGGTTTGGAGACATTACGCATTCCCCGTCACACACATCTCTTGAATTTCTGATACTCGACTACTTTTTTATTAGTTTTTATGCCAGCATGTTGTTTCAATTATATGTTCTTTACAAATGTAAAATGTTTTCCACCGATTTGGAGATCTGCAAGCGTGCCATCTGATTTAGTGACAAACAAAATAGTAGGTTTTCGACCAAACATGGTAAAAAGTCAAATGAACAAGCATTGTTGTTGTTTGTTTGTTGTTCTTCCACTTATGCCGTTAGGCGTCGTGGGGGAGGTGTAATTGAAGTTCCGGCGTCTGTGACAAGCGCCTGTCCTCCAATTTCCTCCATGAATCTGGAGCAGAACTTTAAGATCAAGTAAATTCCCTACCAATTTGCTAGACCAGTCGTAGGTTCCATACCCACCTAACCCTTGAACAAGTATTATAATGTACATTTCCGTTCACTGAGCATTGAAATTGCGGAGGATACCACGGAATAAAACAAACAGCTCGATGACTCTAGCAATGACGATATATCGTTGTTCTGTCCAAATGAGAAGCCACACTTGGCGATAAATTATCCTGTAGCACTGAATCAGTTAATAATGTCGGTGTTTCTGTAGCACTGAATCAGTTAATAATGTCGGTGTTTCTTATTAAATCGAAAGCCTCTGTACAATCAATGATGCAGAAATGTACAATCAATGATGCCAAGATGAACAATCAATGATGCCAACATGTACAATAAATGATGCCAAGATGTACATTCAATGATGAAGGATGTACAATCAATGATGAAGGATGTACAATCAATGATGCAAGGATGTACAATAAATGATGCAAAGATGCACAATCAATGATGCAAAGACGTACAATCAATGATGCACAAATGTACAATCAATGATGCAAAGATGTACCATCAGCAGTCGAAAGGGAGCATTTTGCTGTTTTGAAAAATACCAAAACACAAAGAAAACTTCTCGGAAACATTATTAAAAGGAACAAGTCAACATTCTAGGCAGAAAATTTTCTCTTCACAGACAACATGAAACAAATAAAACGGGATGTGATCTTAAGAGCATCTATGTCCTGGCCCCTGTCTAAATAAGTTTGAAGGCAACCTTCTCGAACAATAAGACAAATATTCTGAAGTGCTGGCTGTCAGAAGGAAATGCAGCTTCTCATCTCAACCCTGGACAGACCATCCTGTTGAGAACACGCCGACTAACTCTTACTTATCCCGTTAACGAGTGAGTCCGATCAATTTTGGAGATTCACCGGTCGCCGCTGTCTACGACGCACAATTCTGTGCTCACGAAGGGCGTGTCAGCGATTCCGCGCAGAAAGATCTAGAAACATCTCTTCCGCTACTCGCAATTGTGCTGTTTCTCCAATGATGAAATGTCAAATTTAACTCTTTTGTTTCACTAAACAACTTTTTTCCTCACGCATACGCATATCCTTTACAGCACATCGCTGTCAACATCAGCATCTTTCAGCTGATTGTTGATTTCTTGGCATGATTACGCTCAGTAGTTTGCCATTGCTTTCTGAGCGACCGGCTCACATACCCCGTAAGTTACCAACGCGGCGAGAACCGCTACCGATTATCGCGCAGGTTACGTTCCTCACGTGGATATACGGGATTACGGAGTTGAGTTGAGTTGAGTTAAGAATCGTCATCACTGCACTCAGGATATTCCCATACGAGCTCCGTCCCCTCGTTCACAAGTTAGCGAAGTGTCATGCTAAGTTCTCCTGGTCTTTCCTCTCAGTTTTGAGATTCTTTCAGAACCCCTGCCGATCCCCCGCAATCTCATTCTTTCCACATATGGGTTCTCAATCTGTTCCTCCACCTTCTCCACCTGGTTTCACAAGTGCATGACCACCTCCTCCTTGTCCATAGGCAATCTACCACCAAGAGGTGCATTCCCTGCTAGTCTATCAGCCTGTTCATTCCCCCGCACTCCCGCATAGCCAGGGAAGATTACGGGATTACGGAGAAAGACGTTAACTCCTAGGCCAGGGAGACGGCTTCATTAAACAACTAAAGGCACTAAATAGTAATAATAATAAAGGTTACAACACACACACACACATTTTTCCATGCTGTTTGGAGAGTTACGTTCGTTCACTTTGAATTAGAGTGTAGTCCGCAAATACGCTGCTACTACTAGTAAATGCACTGGAATTATTTGGCGTGAGGGTTAGCTTTCCCTTTTACCAGTGTCCCTCGCCATCAGACAAACGCTTCTCCGACTTCAAAGGTACTTGTAATTGACATCCCCAAGCCATGAACGCGAAGCCCACATTTTAAATCCCACTAGGCCGTGGTCAGAAGAGAGAGAGAGAGAGAGAGAGAGAGAGAGAGAGAGAGAGAGAGAGAGAGAGAGAGAGAGAGAGAGAGAGAGAGAGAGAGAGAGTGTGTAAGCGCGTTAAACTTCCCATATAAAACGGTTCTTTTTAAACATTAAATGTAAAACTCGAACAATCATTGGTTGATCATCAATTATTTCACTGCAAATTAACACACAGTCGTATATAATCGAACACAAACACACGGCTAGGTAGTGCATTAATTCCACACACCTCTCAAATGAGCTTAAACGTTCACTTCTTGTCAAGAAAGCAATGGCAAACTACTGAATGTAAAATAGCCTAGGAAAATAATTTGGGGCTGATCTCAACATCATGAAGAGGACATGCAATATTTATTTCAACACAGAACATTACTACAGCAAGTTTCAATATTTATTTCAACACAGAACATTATTATAGCAAGTTCCAATATTTATTTCAACACAGAACATAGGTGCAATAAGGCAAATCAACTCATTGGACAAATGGCACCAATACTAAAGAACAAACATGTATCAATAACTACTAAGAAAGCACTTTACAACACAATCTTCCTACCAACTCTGTGCTACCAATGCCAAACCTGGACAATGACAGAAAAAGAGAAAAGAAAAATCACAACAACAGAAATTTGGTTCCTGAGAAGAATACTCAACGTATCAAGAAGAGATAAGATCAGAAATGAAGAAATCAGGACTAAAGTGGGGGTTAAAGCTGCTCTAGATTTTATTAGAAAGCAGCAAGTCAAATGGTTTGGCCATGCAAGTAGGTTACCAGTCAACAGCATGCCACAACAAGCAATGATGTACAGACCAGATGGAAACAGAGGAAGAGGCCGACCACGTAAACGTTGGACGGAGGGAATAACAGAATCCATGGGAATGTCGATATACGAAGCCCATAACCGGGCACTCTCACGAAGTTTATACTTCACCTCGACACCGCAAGGTACAAGAGGAACATGATGAGATGAGATGAGATGAGACAGAACATTATTACAGTAAGTTCCAATATTTATTTAAACACAGAACACTATTACAGCAAGTTTCAATATTTCACAACCGGGCTTCCCATAATCAGTCATGTGAGGCGGATTCCTGTAATCTGGACTAGCCACGCGTGACGGGTCCAGTGGTTTCCATATCTCCTTCGTTTATCCCCTGGCACAATCTGTGGGTCCTCGCCGTGGCACTGTGGCTACACTCGTAATAAAAGTCCTTCAATGGTCCGTGACTACGATAGTTGTATATGGCGTTATGTGGGAGGGGGAGAATAATAATAATAATTGAGACATATCATCATCATCAAGTGCCTTGCCAGTTGGCGTAGGCGTTCATATCCCTCTACAGATCTCGTCTTCGGTGTTCTGGATAAACTATGCTGATGATATATTCCCCCACACCCCTGTTTCAGTCCATCCAGTATCTTTTCTCCTAATCCGCCCCTGCCTCTCTTCCCCTTGATCTTTCCAGTCGTCCCGATGTTCTCCAATGCCTCTCATATAAAACAGGTTGCATAATTTATTGTCTGACCTGCTTCGTCGCATCTCGTCAGGTATATGTTGTGTACGACAACATAAAATAAAGCAAAACAATGAATCCTCCCAGCTAAAACATACAACACACATGTTTCCAGGATAATTTGAGTTGTCTATCATGTAGGATCCGTCGTTTTGCTTTTAGATTGTGTTGTGTGACTTCTGCAGTATGTACCTGACTAGACGCAGCAAATGAACCGAGCAACAATTTGTGCAACTTATTGTGTGTTTTCATTATTTAAATACACTACAATAAAACATTATATTGAATAATAATAATAATAATAATAATAATACTAATAATAATACAAATAATGAGGTGAGGCTCATGAAGAAGAAAATGAATGATTAGGGGGTAAAGGAGAAGAAGGATGATGATAATGAGGGGGGAGGGATGAGGTAATGAAGAAGAAGAAAGGAAGTGGGATAAGAAGAAGAAGAAGGGTTAAAATGGGTAGGGGGGGGGGGAAGAGAAGACGACGGAGAAGATGGTTATGGTGAAGAAGAAAAGGAAGAGAAGAATTAGCAGGAGGATGTAGAAGGTGTGGTGGGGTATAAAAAATAAAGAAGGATCGGGAGAAAATGGGAGAAGGAGTTGCTGAAGAAGAAGAAAGTGAGGATGATGATGATGATGAGGAGGATGCTGATGATGGTGAAGAAGAAGATAGTGAAGATGATGATGAGGAAGAGGGGGATGCTAATGATGGTGAAGAAGAATATAGTGAGCATGATGATGAGGAGGAGGAGGCTGACGATGGTGAAGAAGATGAAGGATCAGGAGGAGGTATGGTGGGAGGGAGTAATGAAGAAGAGGAAGACGAGTAAGATGAAGAAGAAACAGAATCAGGAGGAGGGGGTGGAGGAAAAGGTGCAGGAGGTGACGATAGTGAAGAAATAGAAGAAAAGAATGATTAGAAGAATCACGTAGAGCAGTGGTTCTCAACCTTTTTTGGCCCATGCACCCCTTCACCATATGTTCAGAACGTCATTCCCCTCTTTCGTATTTCCTCCCTATAAATCCCCCCGCCCTACACAGTATACGTAATAATGGAAGCTAAATTTAATAACACATACTAGAACAAGTCTAGACGTCTACATAAAACGTGATTTTCGCGTCTATTTACTTTATAAAACGAATTTTATCAGGGCGAGAAGTACAGAACCGTAAAGTATGGAGGGAAAAACAATATCAAGTAATCAGTTCTTGTATTAACGCGATCTTGAAATAATCTTAATCCACCACCCCTTCTTTGCAGACTCTAAAATTCCCCCCCCCCCCCCCCCCCCCCACCTTTTCAAGGGGGGAATTCTCCATCGGTTGAGAACCACTGACGTAGAGGAAAGGGTCATGGTGAAGAAAAAATAGAAGGATCAGGAGGAGGAAGGGTAGGGGAGAAGAAGGTGGAGGAGGTGGTGAGAAGCAGAAGAAGCTGGTGAGGATGATGATGACGAGGTTGATGGTGATGATGAAGAAGGAGAGGAATCTCATATAATGAGGACGCAAAACATGCGCGCGCGCGCACACACACACACTCGACGCCAGTTTGGCAGTACGTGTGGCCGGTTAACGGCGGCCACCACTACACAATGACTTGACATCAGCTGCCAAAAATAGCCGTCCGGGAGAGGAAGGCGATGAAGACACACTTGTCGCTATCTCCTCAATTATAAGCTCGTCTCTTGGGCAGACTCGGAAACACTCGAAGCAACCGGCTTCCGGATGAAGTGTTATTCCTGGAGGTTGGGTAACAATTGAGAGTAGATAGTTGTACGTGGGGAAACTCCTACAATATATTCTTAGCGGACTACAGTAGGCAAAACACGCGATCTTGCACAGCAAACGCAATAATAATAATAATAATAATGATAATAATAATAATAATAATAATAAAGTCATGTATAGCGGAAGTACAAACATAAGGGATTTTAGGACGGCCTAGAGGTTAGCGACTTTTCTCCGTAATCTCGTATACTCTCGTAAGTGACGTACGACCGTGAGAATCAGCAGTGGTGCGAATCGCGTCGGTAACTTACGGGGTATGTGAGCCGGCCGCTCAGAAAGCAATGGAAAACTACTGAGCGTAATCTTGCCAAGAAATCAACAATCAGCTGAAAGATGCTGATGTTGACAGCGATGTCCTGTAAAGGATATGCAAACATATATATATATATATATATATATATATATATATATATATATATATATATATATATATATATATATATATATATATATATATATGTATATGTACTATCTAACAGTAACAGTGACTGCATTTCTTTCCTCACTTGTGAATCCAGGTCTCCTGGGTTGCTAGCTTTCGGATCTAACTCTCCCTGGAAGGCTAACCCGGTCAAGAAACGCCCGCAGAAGTCAGATGTGTCGGCCTAAAGGTGCAAGTATCGCAGCTGTGCTGTAAACAGGCACAACGCAATTACCGTCCGAAAAAAACTCCCCGGATGAACGCAGAAGAATAAGGAGCTAACTGAAATGTGGATGAATCCCATAAAATGTCTTTCATTTTCTGTTCATAGTCAGACTTGAACATAACCACTACTAAACCACTCGCCTTGTCTGGTTTTATTATTACCAGTTGCTCGCTGGCTTGTAGTGATTTTAGAGTTGTGATGTGCTGAATTTTATAGTTTTAAAATATGGCTGAAAAGGCAAGAGGGACGACTTCACCGCACTGAGTTTGATCCCATATGGCTGGCTCTTTTTCTGCAGGTTGGTCTGCCGAAAGCGTCGCACAAAGCTCCAACTCCGCAGCTCCATCCATGATACACAGGAGTCTCCGAGAAAATTATACTCGTGAACCGAACGATGTAGCCTCGGAATCGAATCCACAACCTTGGGAACGCAAGGCAGGCGGCATAATAATTCGCCACGGAGGCTCTCACAGGATTTTATACAAAGGAGAAAGGGAACAAGCGGTACAAAACCTAGTGGAATAAGTAAACAGGCATGGCGCAGAATGTGGCTCAGACATTAACATGCAAAAGACGAAAACTATGAAAATTAGCAGTGGAAAGGAGAGGTCTTCAATGAACATCGCTGTAAACAGGGAGATACTAGAACAAATAACAAGTTTCTCTTATCTTGGACATGTGATAACAGATGATGGCAGAAGAGAAACTGGAGTAAAAAAAGCGAATAAGAATGACCAAACATGCTTTCAAAATAATGAATTAAGTATTAACATCTAGTTAATTACTTATCTTTTCCAAGACGTAGCAGTCAACTCCAGCATTTTTTGGGCTGTTCGTGATTCCCGGGCAAGTTTACGTTCAGTAGTTTGTCATTATTTTCTGAACGACCGGCACCCATATCATTTCATGAAGAAATAAATCCAATGTAAGGCGGTCTGCTGCCAAATCGCCCACACATGTGTTTTGAACGCGGCTGTGTGGGATTACGAATTGAGTCCGTAACACCTTGGCCACGGAGCAGACTGAACGTCTAGACAGAACGCAGTAAAAAAGAGAATTGTTAACTGTTATGTATATTGAACACTACTAAATGGCGTAGAAGCATAGACCAATGAACAAGCAATTAGAAAGTCGAATAGAGGACCTAGAGATGTGAATATCAGAAGAATATGTCGTATTTCATGGAAACAAAAACAATCAAATATAAAAGTTCTAGAGAAACTGGGAATGAAAAGAGAGTTGATGAAAGAAATACAAATGAGGCAAGTGAAATATTTCGGTCACGTTAAAAGACATAATATCTTATACAAACTATACTGGAGGGTAAGATTGAAGGCAGTGAGCAAGAGGTAAAGAACGACACAACAAGTGGGGAAGATAACATCAAAAGATGGACGAACAGCACGCTGATATAATGTACAGTCAAGACGAGAGACAGCGTTGAAGATCCTTCGCTGCAAGCCTACATTGTGAAGTCACCACCTCAAATACACAAAAACACACACACACACACACACACACACACACACGGGCGCGCGCGCGCGCAAACAATATAAAATAGAAAAAATATATAATGTACACAATATTAAATAGCAAGATTATCTAATTTACACAATATAAAATAGTAAGATTATATAATCTACTCAATATAAAATAGCAAAATGATATAATCTACACAGTATGTAATAGTAATATTTTACATTTCCATTTATAAAAATATCAAATTATATCTCTGACTGGCACATTGCCGTCTTGGCAGAATATAGTTTGTAAAACTGGAGGTATACCCCCCCCCCCCCCCCCCCGCCGGATAACACAAAGCCTGGGCTGAATTTAGAGACCACGTGTCACCCGTGCAGCATAATCCCTCTCTCGGCCTGCCTAGTTAATCCAGAGGAAAGGTAACACCAATACGAATGGAACAAGAAAACTGCAGAAGCTGCCGGATCAGCAAAGCAATGCTCTAACTCTCCGCCTATCGGAGCTTCATTCTAGACCAGTTACTAACCAAGGCTTAGGGCCTGATCTGCCCTGCCATGACATTTAGTCTTTAGGCTGCATTTCCTCGGACCAGGGTAAGGCTTGTACACTGCCAATTGCGCTCCTCCGCCCAAAGCCGTTGGCACAATGTGGGGTGTCGGGTTTGGTAAGCGCCGCCCAAACGTTCGGCGCTAACAGAAAGCGGGTAGTACCGTCTACTGTCATACGGTAGCTCAGTCATATCTGACTATGACCTGACACAGTTATATATCTACACAGTATGATATAACAAGAATATGCCATCCACACACTATAAAACCAAAAAAAATTACATAATTCACACAATATAAAACAACAACAAAATTTATATAATCCACACAATATAAAATAGTGATATTATATAATCTATACAATAAACATAACAATTTTATATAATCTATATAATATACAATAACAAAATTGTATCATCCACACAATATAAAATAAAATGACATAATCCACGCAATATAAAATAACAAGACGCTATAGTCTACTAAAACAACATATAACGATCTTATAATCTACACAAAATAAAATAGGAAAATTGTATAATCTTCAAAATATAAAATAGCAAGTAACCAGCAGACGAAATGTCGGGACAATTACAAATCTATACCCAGGAGTTGGTGAGATGGCTGTCTTTGGCAGCCAAAGTGCATCTTTTGCAGAACGGGGATGATGGTTGTCTGTGTAGTATTGGAATTCACATCAGCAGGGTCAGAAATTGTAGAGATGATAAATACAAAGAACGCGTGGTCAAGCGATTTGAGTATTTCTTTAAAATAGCAATCTTATCTACACAATCTAAAATAGCAATGGAAACACTGCATGCCTCTGTGCAGAAAACGAAGTGCACTATGAACATCGCAACTGCACGAAAGACAAGCAAAACATCCATTACATGAAATAACTATAGACACTGTATATCCCAAGCACAACCCAGAAGGGTTGAACAAGATACTCGGAAAGGTTAACCCATTCAACAAATGCCTGAAGAAGTCGGATGTGTCGGCGGAAAGGCGCAAATATCGCAGCTCTGCTGTAAACAGGCACAACGCAATTACGCCAAAAACAAACATTCCCGACGAAACGAAGTAGAACAACAGGAACAAGATATTACCTTTAAAAGAAAGCAGATACTTGGTATCGCGGGCGAACAGGTCAGAGGTCGCGGCGGCCGCCCGTGTCTCCGCGTTTGTCTCACGGCGTAGCTGTTTGTATTTTCACAAAAACAAGAACGGATGGTATGTCCCCTTTGATCCCTGGGTAGTGAATCGAACATATAGTCTTCTCGGACAAGGCCGAGAGTCTCGGAGGACCCGTGTGAACGTTGAACACGTGAAATATCCCTCGGCAGTTGGACACGGCAAGCAGCAGGCCGACTAGGCCGCTGCCCAGGCAACGTTTCTCAAGCAGAAATGCTACCGGCTACAAATGTACGGCACGTGTCGTTCTGCTGTACACACATTTGGATCCTGGCCGGTGTCATGGAGGTGGTGCACTATCTACGGAGTTGGTGTACTGTGATGAGATTGCCTAGTATGATTTGAGGGAGGAGACTGGAGCACTTATGGAGATATCAATATGCAATTAACTTATCTCTTTACAAACCAAACATTGGTTAACCCTCATATCAATACAAAACGTTTCGACACAATAGTTTCTTCTCCTATGCGCAGCAATCCTTGAAACCCTTGCAACGCCCAGTGTTGAGAACAGAATTCTACCGATTTGAAAGAAATACTCAAATCGCTTGACCACGCGTTCTTTGTATTTATCATCTCCACAATTTCTGACCCTGCTGATGTGAATCGCAATGCTACACAGACAACCACCATCCCCGATCCGCAAGAGATGCACTTTGGCTGCCAAAGACAGCCGTCTCACCAACACCCTGGTATAGATTTGTAATCATCCCGACATTGCGTCTGCTGATGACTGCCTAACACTCGGTTTCGATTTATTGGTGTGCTCCATCCATAATGTATAATTTAACTACATTCTGTCTGAAAGCTTTTTGTGGAATTTCTCAAACACCGCTGCAGCCATAGCGCAACAGCCTACAATTTGTGCCTCCTGAAGACGAGCAAACTGTGAAATAAACACACTGACGATTCGAGATCAACGCCCCGTATGAAACCGCAGTCTTTTGTCAGAAAGTTGCACTTAAAATGGATTGAGAAGATCATTTCTGAAGGGAGGCTTCAAATAGTTTAGGCAGGAAAACAATAGTTGCTTGCTCTTCGTTGCACTAAACTGTGTTGTCTTATGTGTGCGCGCGGCGCGTGGGAGTGAATTCTGATTGAGTGTATGTATGCATGCATGCGTGTATGCCTGTATCCGTGAATGTATGTGAGCGTTATGTGCAGAAAGGTAGGTAGGTGTGTGTATGTGTGGACGGGTGGATATAGGGGGAAGACTGAGGGATCAATAGAGAAAAGCGGACGGGCGTACGGACAGGCAGGCAGGCAGACAGACAGACAAACATGCTGTAATGCGTGTATGTATGTTTGCACGTACGTACAGACAGACAGATTGACAGACAATTTAAAACACGCCTGAAAGATGTTCCAAAGTGCAAGACGCACGCAACAAAAAGAACATCAGTAGGCAATGACAAGTCCTGAAGATGTGGACTACTATATAGTCAAGTACACTCGGAGTACAATAGAGAGAGAGAAAGTTAGATAGAAAGAGAGAGAGAGAGAGAGAGAGAGAGAGAGATGGAGAAGAGAGAGATAGCGAAGAGAGAGAGAGATAGATAGAGAAGATAGAGAGAGAGACAGTTAGAAAGAGACAGTGAAAGATAGATAGAGGGAGGCAATGACAATGTAGAGAGCGTGTGACAGAGAAGGAGAGAGAGTTACATTAGAAAGAGGTAGAGAGAGAAAGTAAGAATGGTAGTGAGAGAGAATGACAGTACAGAAAGAGTCAATGACAGACAGAAAGAGGGAGGGAAGAGAGAGAGAGAGTGTGACAGTGACAGTGTAGAGACAGTGAGAGAGAGAAAGAAAGAAAGAGAGGGAGAGAGAAAGAAACAGAGAGAAAGAAAATAAAGAGAGAGAAAATAGAGAGAGAAAGAGAAGAGAGAGAGAGAGAGAGAGAGAGAGAGAGAGAGAGAGAGAGAGAGAGAGAGAGAGAGAGAGAGAGAGAGAGAGAGAGAGAGAGAGAGAAAGTACAGTACGTTAATCAGAGAAAAGCCTTGCAACTAAAAGCATCTACAGACAGCGGATCGCCTTTAGAGATGGATCATTGGTTTTCCAATTGTGATCACATGCACACCCCGGTTGACATCACCGGGGTTAACATCACTGTCTGGGCCTATTGATCTCGCCCAGCCCTTGCTCTGGAAGATCCTGGCAACTGATACACTCTTCTAATCAGGTCGTCAGTAATGTAACTGCACGGTGTGTTAGCCACTAGACTCGCCAGAAACTGGTGCGACCGAGTCTTTGGAAACAGACCAGCGTGCAAGAACATTACGAACGCGTCTACAGTTTACAGTGTGCACCTGTGGTATTTTGACCAGCATCGTCATGGGCGTTGGTCACTGCTGTGGGAGACGATGTCCTGGGATTCTTCTTCTTTTCCTCCTCCTTCTCCTTCCTTTCTTTCTTCTTATTCTATCTGTCATCCCCCCCCCCACTTCTTCTTCGCTCATTTTCAAATAACTTGCCACCAATCAGCATCACGATCCCTTGCAAGCCTTTCAATCTACCATAACGTTTTTTCTATCTTACTTTAGGTTTTGGCCATATGTATTCTCGTTGGTCCTGATCAACTGGACAGTCCTGCATTACGCGGTCAGCAGCAATTTGATCTGTACCATATGAAGACGAGGAGCGGCGGTAAAGCTGTAGTTACCAACTCCGAGGCAATGGGTTCGAATCCGCATCACGGGTATTTAAAATTAACCTGGATTCCCACGTCAACCCATTCTAAAACCAAGTGATTATTCGCAGTGTGCTGTGAATAACGCCTCCCCACGCTCAGTGTTATTCACAGACGCAGCTGGTCATGTGACGTTTACGGCCGTCGAAAATGGCGATAGAAAAAGGAACGTTCTTTTCAAGTCTCGGGTGAGGGTTAGGGTTAGGAACTGCATACAGAACTAAATTTATAAAATATATACTGCGAATAACGCTGTGAATGTTGAACCACTGTTTGTGGTTGTGCGGGAGGGGGAGGGGGCGGGGGCGGCGGTGTCTGCTCAGTACACACTACTGAATAACGCGCTGTGAATAACGAATCCCTTCCAATATGAATTCCGGGAAATGTCTTGGGAAGTAAAGACGACCGGCGTGGCACTGACCACGTCTCTCACCGAGTTCCGACTGGTCTGTACAAATATGGATCTGCCACCACATGTCCAATGCTCCTTGTGGTGTGTAAAGGGCTGATCTACTTGTGCAATGATATTGATCCACAGTAAGTCATGTAAAGTAAAGGAGCCTCTACACAACTTGATGCAAAGAATACAATGGACAGACAGAAAAACCAATAACCAAGTCCTACAAGAAACATTTTTTTTTGGCGCTCGCTCGCTTTGAATTCAAGCGTAGTCCATACACACTATTTATAGTAGTGATGGACTGAATTTTGCGTGTGGATTAGCTTTCACTATCAACAGTATCTCTCGCCACCAGGGGAACCCACTCCGACTTCAGAGGTACTTGTAATTTACGTCCCCAAGTCAAGGACTCAGGTCAACATTTTAGTCCCGCTGTCCGGTGTAGGGATTGAACCGCTTACCTCGGAATCAGCACACCGGATGTTTAAGAACATGCGTTCTTATCCATTCGGCCATGCGGACCCGCACAAGAAACAAATGAAAACCGTTAACTGATTAGAGAAATTAGACGTAGACAGTCAAAATTTTTTGGTCACGTTATCAGAAGAAATAAATTGGAGAACTTGTTTGACAACTGGCAAGATCGAAGAGAAGAGAACAAGGAGAAGGGCAGAAAAGTAAATACTTGGATGGCTTGGATGTGTTGTATGGTCGAGACAAGAACACTGAGCTGATCCACGACTCTGGTGATCGCGTGAGATGGCAAACATGACCGCCCACGCTTACCGGCATGGCACATGATGATGATGACACAACTGGAGGCGTGTTGGCAATGTGCTAGCCCCATGGTGTTATAGAGCAATCGACACTCCATGAGTGAGATAGTTACTATCACGCAGGCCGTCTTCACTTGTCCCTCTATTCCTTTTGCCACACGGGTTCCAGAGCAAGGACTTTCTGTGTATAACTTGTACTAATAGGCTTTTCTCAACTGGTGTCCTATCCATGGCTAGCGTCTTGCCTTCACTTCTTGATTCACCGAGATTGTTTCGTTCATTCCATCAGCTCCACATCGCAGATCCTAATATATCAGCTGTTCTCATATTGGTTTCCGAGGTATTGTGATTATTTTTCTATAAAATTGCATTTATCAAGCTTCAATTTGTTTTCTTGCTCGCTTGCTAATTGTCCAGAATTCACAGCTTTATAGTACATCAGCAAGTTAATCTCAACAGACAGGCGTGCGGGCAGGGGGAGAGAGAGAGAGAGAGAGAGAGAGAGAGAGAGAGAGAGAGAGAGAGAGAGAGAGAGAGAGAGAGAGAGAGAGAGAGAGAGAGTGAGAGAGAGAGAGAGAGAGAGAGAGGTAGGCAGGCAGGCACACTACCATGCGTACATGTACACTATTCCTCCGTACATACACACTACCCCTACGTACATGTACACTATTCCTGTGTACACGCTGTGCTGACTCGCGACTTGGCTATATCGTAATATGTAAATACAGAAGCCACACAAAAATAGGTTGCACAATTTCATGCCTGACATATCTCACCGCATCGCGCCAGGTACACACTGCAGCGATACATATCATACCAAGCTAATCCTAGGGGTATATCCTAACACGCCTGTCCGCAGACGTGAAGTTTCAGTACCGGCCCTGCACACCCCGCCTATATCTGAGCCTTTGGAGGCTATTATTTTGGCGTTCGCTCGTTTTGAACTCAAGCGTAGTCCATACACGTGCTACAACTTATAGTGCACTGGACTGATTTTTGCGTGTGGATTAGCTTTAACTATTACCAGCGCCTTCGCCATCAGGCGGACCCACTCCGACTTCTGAGGTGCTTGTAATTTACGTTCCCAAGTCAAGGACGAGAAGTGAACATTTTAGACCAAAAGACCAGCGTAGGGGTTGAATCTGCGACCTTGGCATCAGCGCACCGAAAGTTTCAGAGCAAGCGCTCTTATCAATTAGGGCATGTTGGCTGTCGTCAGTAGAGGGAAATGAGAGATGTGGAACATAGTGCCCGTGGAGATGGTACTTTGGTACTGGGTCAGGGAAAAAGTCCTCCGACCTCAGTGGAGATGGTACTTTGGTACTGGGTCAGGGAAAAAGTCCTCCTACCTCAGTGGAGATGGTACTTTGGTACTGGGTCAGGGAAAAAGTCCCCCGATCTCAGTGGAGATGGTACTTTGGTACTGGGTCAGGGAAAATGTCCTCCTACCTCAGTGGAGATGGTACTTTGGTACTGGGTCAGGGAAAATGTCCTCCTACCTCAGTGGAGATGGTACTTTGGTACTGGGTCTGTGAAAAAGTCCTCCGACCTCACTTCTATAGATACCTAGATGTTTAAGATTTTAGACAGCCTGTATGGGCAACGCACTGAACTTAAAGAGTTAAAGCTCACTGTCTTTCACTGGGTTCACAATCACACAACTAACCATAAGACACCCTTCAGCTGTAACAAAATATGAACATCAAAACAATGTTTTCCCGTAGTGAATTTGAATAACGAAGACACAAACAATAGATTGCTCGAATTATTGCCTGGCATATTTCGCTGCATCTCGTCAGGTACATACTGCAGAATTCACACAACATACAGTAAAATAACTAGATAAAACCTTCAAGTTGAAATATACACATGTTCGCACAGTAATTTTAATTGTCTACCACGGTAATGTTAAAGTGACTATCATGTATTTATGTTTGCACAAAACTGGCCTATGTAGATTAATCATAATGACTTCTGCAAACTTTAACAAGGGACTATTTTGTGTATTAAGCAACATGTGAACCGACGAGCTGCAGCGAAATATGCCAGGCAATAAATCGTAAATCTATTGTATGTGTCTTCGTTATTCAAAATATGAACATTCAAAGACAAGGTAAAATGCACACTATCCGTCCGTACATACACACTACCCGTCCGTACATACACACTACCCGTCCGTACATGCATACTACCCGTCCGTACATGCATACTACCCGTCCGTACATACACACTACCCGTCCGTACATGCACACTACTGTCCGTACATACACACTACCCGTCCGTACATGCATACTACTGTCCGTACATACACACTACCCGTCCGTACATACACACTACCCGTCCGTACATACACACTACCCGTCCGTACATACATACTACCCGTCCGTACATACACACTACCCGTCCGTACATAAAATACTACCCGTCCGTACATACACACTACCCGTCCGTACATACATACTACCCGTCCGTACATACACACTACCCGTCCGTACATACATACTACCCGTCCGTACATACATACTACCCGTCCGTACATACACACTACCCGTCCGTACATACACACTACCCGTCCGTACATACACACTACCCGTCCGTACATACATACTACCCGTCCGTACATACACACTACCCGTCCGTACATACACACTACCCGTCCGTACATGCACACGTAGAAGAGTTAACTCCTGATCGTAGCTTTAGATATACGACAGAAACTAGATGGTTACCCTTTGTTGAACACGGACATGTACATACAATAATAATCTTCTTCTGATAGACCCGAACGTATGCACACGAAACAAAATAATCATCGTTTGATGGAATCGGACACATACACACAATAACAAACAATCAGCCGTTCATAAACACGAACGTACACACACACACAGACACACACACACACAAAGCAATGGCAAACTACTGAACGTAACACTTGCCTAGCACATCAACAGAAGCTGAAAAATGCTGGTGTTGACTGCAACGTCCCGTAAGGGATACGTAACAATTTTTTTTTAATTACACACACAAAACTATCATCCTATGGTAAACAGAGAAACATATACGCACAAACAATCATCTTTTCATGAACACGGACATGTATACACAATAACAATCATCTGTTCATAAACACGAACGTAGACACACAAATCAACACAATTATAATTTAATCAACACGAACACAAACAAGCAACACAACACAAACAACAACAAACAACCCAGCGATATCAAGGCAGCAACTATCTGGCAAGGGAGATAATCTGTCCGATGACTGCTGTTTCACACGCAATCGATTTAGAAAAATTGCGGTTACCACAACTACAACCACCACCACCACCTCCTCCTTATTTAATATTTTGAGCGGAGTACGTCACAACTTCGTTAGTTACGCAACTCCGTACCAGAGAGGTCAGTGCCTGACTTCGGTCTGTACTGGGTGTTTGAAAATATTGCCGATCCAAGTTTTGTATGTATCTATTATGTTGCATGAACTTTACAGAGGGTGAATACAAAACTTGGACCGGCAATATTTCAAACACAGAATAGTCATTAAAAATACACCCGATATATGTATAGAGCTTACGTCCGCTAGACAGATTCCATCCAAGTATCCGTGGGTACGTTTTTCCTCAATTTTGCCAGACCGGTGTCTTTATGGCCTACTCCTGAAGACTTCTAAATACACAAAAAATTTTCACGTGAGCAACACAAGGGTATCCTGTTTTCCCCCATTATCAGAGAATTAGATATCCGATGCATGGCTCAAGAGGTCAGGATGCGTTACTTTAACTTTTTACATACACACTACCCGTCCGTACATGCACACTACCCGTCCGTACATACACACTACCCGTCCGTACATGCACACTACTGTCCGTACATACACACTACCCGTCCGTACATGCACACTACCCGTCCGTACATGCACACTACCCGTCCGTACATGCACACTACCCGTCCGTACATACACACTACCCGTCCGTACATGCACACTACCCGTCCGTACATGCACACTACCCGTCCGTACATGCACACTACCCGTCCGTACATGCACACTACCCGTCCGTACATACACACTACCCGTCCGTACATACACACTACCCGTCCGTACATACACACTACCCGTCCGTACATACACACTACCCGTCCGTACATGCACACTACCCGTCCGTACATGCACACTACCCGTCCGTACATGCACACTACCCGTCCGTACATGCACACTACCCGTCCGTACATGCACACTACCCGTCCGTACATGCACACTACCCGTCCGTACATGCACACTACCCGTCCGTACATGCACACTACCCGTCCGTACATGCACACTACCCGTCCGTACATGCACACTACCCGTCCGTACATACACACTACCCGTCCGTACATACACAATACCCGTCCGTACATGCACACTACCCGTCCGTACATACACAATACCCGTCCGTACATACACACTACCCGTCCGTACATACACACTACCCGTCCGTACATACACACTACCCGTCCGTACATACACACTACCCGTCCGTACATACACACTACTGTCCGTACATGTATACTACCCGTCCGTACATACACACTACCCGTCCGTACATACACACTACCCGTCCGTACATACACACTACCCGTCCGTACATGCACACGTAGAAGAGTTAACTCCTGATCGTAGCTTTAGATATACGACAGAAACTAGATGGTTACCCTTTGTTGAACACGGACATGTACATACAATAATAATCTTCTTCTGATAGACCCGAACGTATGCACACGAAACAAAATAATCATCGTTTGATGGAATCGGACACATACACACAATAACAAACAATCAGCCGTTCATAAACACGAACGTACACACACACACACACTCACACTCACACACACACACACACACAAAGCAATGGCAAACTACTGAACGTAACACTTGCCTAGCACATCAACAGAAGCTGAAAAATGCTGGTGTTGACTGCAACGTCCCGTAAGGGATACGTAACAATTTTTTGTTAATTACACACACAAAACTATCATCCTATGGTAAACAGAGAAACATATACGCACAAACAATCATCTTTTCATGAACACGGACATGTATACACAATAACAAACAATCATCTGTTCATAAACACGAACGTAGACACACAAATCAACACAATTATAATTTAATCAACACGAACACAAACAAGCAACACAACACAAACAACAACAAACAACCCAGCGATATCAAGGCAGCAACTATCTGGCAAGGGAGATAATCTTCCGATGACTGCTGTTTCACACGCAATCGATTTAGAAAAATTGCGGTTACCACAACTACAACCACCACCACCACCTCCTCCTTATTTAATATTTTGAGCGGAGTACGTCACAACTTCGTTAGTTACGCAACTCCGTACCAGAGAGGTCAGTGCCTGACTTCGGTCTGTACTGGGTGTTTGAAAATATTGCCGATCCAAGTTTTGTATGTATCTATTATGTTGCATGAACTTTACAGAGGGTGAATACAAAACTTGGACCGGCAATATTTCAAACACAGATTAGTCATTAAAAATACACCGGATATATGTATGGAGCTTACGTCCGCTAGACAGATTCCATCCAAGTATCCGTGGGTACGTTTTTCCTCAATTTTGCCAGACCGGTGTCTTTATGGCCTACTCCTGAAGACTTCTAAATACACAAAAAATTTTCACGTGAGCAACACAAGGGTATCCTGTTTTCCCCCATTATCAGAGAATTAGATATCCGATGCATGGCTCAAGAGGTCAGGATGCGTTACTTTAACTTTTTACAGAAACCTGTCCTTTTATTCAAATGTACAGGTCTACGCCGGGAGCACACCAAAAATGATGACGGCCTCGTTTTGATGTGTGTGATAAGTTGCTTTTGTGTCCTAGCCCCTTTCAAATGGTTCATTGCCATACGAAAAGTAGGCTTGGACTAAACATGCAAAACAATCAGATGAAAAAGTATTATAATTTAAATGTCCAATAACTGAGAACCGACATTGCGATAGATACCACGAAACAAAACAAAGAACACTATGACCTTAGTATTGGCGATATATCGTCCTTTTGTCCACATGGGAGGTCAGTGAGCCAGTTCAAATGTTTACCTCACTCATTTTAGCCATCCCTGAAATTTTCAGTACTGTTCTGTAAAACCACATATCTGAAGCTTTTACGGTGTTTTTGTTTCCTTTGCTCGTTTACTACCTGTCTAGGAATGACAGTTTGGGAAAATGGTGTTTAAACTGGGTCTATGAAACATGCAACTGGTAATTACACGGAGTTATTTTACACGGCGCAGGGCACTTGAAGTAGCTTCCGGTATTTCTGGCTCTACGTGTGCGACACTTCACACGAGTTGTGGTAAACGTTTCATCATGTGACCGGATGAACATTGTCCGTTAGCATATGACACGATGAACATTGTCCGTCATCATATGATCCGATGAACATTGTCCGTCATCATATGACACGATGAACATTGTCCGTCATCATATGACACGATGAACATTGTCCGTCATCATATGACACGATGAACATTGTCCGTCATCATATGATCCGATGAACATTGTCCGTCATCATATGACACGATGAACACTGTCCGTCATCATATGACACGATGAACACTGTCCGTCATCATATGACACGATGAACATTGTCCATCATCATATGACACGATGAACATTGTCCGTCATCATATGACACGATGAACATTGTCCGTCACCATGTGACCCCATGAACATTGTCCGTCATCATATGACACGATGAACATTGTCCGTCATCATATGACACGATGAACACTGTCCGTCATCATATGACACGATGAACATTGTCCGTCATCATATGACACGATGAACATTGTCCGTCATCATATGACACGATGAACATTGTCCGTCATCATATGACACGATGAACACTGTCCGTCACCATGTGACCCCATGAACACTGTCCGTCACCATATGACACGATGAACATTGTCCGTCATCATATGACACGATGAACATTGTCCGTCATCATATGACCCGATGAACACTGTCCGTCATCATATGACACGATGAACACTGTCCGTCATCATATGACACGATGAACATTGTCCGTCATCATATGACACGATGAACACTGTCCGTCATCATATGATCCGATGAACACTGTCCGTCATCATATGACACGATGAACATTGTCCACCATCATATGACACGATGAACACTGTCCGTCATCATATGACCCGATGAACACTGTCCGTCATCATATGACACGATGAACACTGTCCGTCATCATATGACACGATGAACACTGTCCGTCATCATATGCCCCGACGAACACTGTCCGTCATCATATGACACGATGAACACTGTCCGTCATCATATGCCCCGACGAACACTGTCCACCATCATATGACCCGATGAACACTGTCCGTCATCATATGATCCGATGAACACTGTCCGTCATCATATGACACGATGAACACTGTCCGTCATCATATGACACGATGAACATTGTCCGTCATCATATGACACGATGAACATTGTCCGTCATCATATGACACGATGAACATTGTCCGTCATCATATGACACGATGAACATTGTCCGTCATCATATGACACGATGAACACTGTCCGTCATCATATGATCCGATGAACACTGTCCGTCATCATATGACACGATGAACATTGTCCACCATCATATGACACGATGAACACTGTCCGTCATCATATGACCCGATGAACACTGTCCGTCATCATATGCCCCGATGAACACTGTCCACCATCATATGACCCGATGAACACTGTCCGTCATCATATGACACGATGAACATTGTCCGTCATCATATGACACGATGAACATTGTCCGTCATCATATGACACGATGAACACTGTCCGTCATCATATGATCCGATGAACACTGTCCGTCATCATATGACACGATGAACATTGTCCACCATCATATGACACGATGAACACTGTCCGTCATCATATGACCCGATGAACACTGTCCGTCATCATATGCCCCGATGAACACTGTCCACCATCATATGACCCGATGAACACTGTCCGTCATCATATGACACGATGAACATTGTCCGTCATCATATGACACGATGAACACTGTCCGTCATCATATGCCCCGATGAACACTGTCCGTCATCATATGACACGATGAACACTGTCCATCATCATATGATCCGATGAACACTGTCCGTCATCATATGATCCGATGAACATTGTCCACCATCATATGACACGAGGAACATTGTCCACCATCATATGACACGATGAACATTGTCCGTCATCATATGACCCGATGAACACTGTCCGTCATCATATGATCCGATGAACACTGTCCGTCTTCATATGATCCGATGAACATTGTCCACCATCATATGACACGATGAACATTGTCCACCATCATATGACACGATGAACATTGTCCGTCATCATATGACCCGATGAACACTGTCCGTCATCATATGACCCGATGAACACTGTCCACCATCATATGACCCGATGAACACTGTCCGTCATCATATGACACGATGAACACTGTCCGTCATCATATGACACGATGAACACTGTCCGTCATCATATGACACAATGAACACTGTCCGTCATCATAAGACACGATGAACACTGTCCGTCATCATATGACACGATGAACACTGTCCGTCATCATAAGACACGATGAACACTGTCCGTCATCATATGACACGATGAACACTGTCCGCCATCATATGACACGATGAACATTGTCCGTCATCATATGACACGATGAACATTGTCCGTCATCATATGACCGGATGAACACTGTCCGTCATCATATGACACGATGAACATTGTCCGTCATCATATGACACGATGAATATTGTCCGTCATCATATGACCGGATGAACACTGTCCGTCATCATATGACACGATGAATATTGTCCGTCATCATATGACACGTTGAACACTGTCCGTCATCATATGACCGGATGAACACTGCCCGTCATCATATGACCGGATGAACATTGTCAGTCATCATATGACCCGATGAACACTGTCCGTCATCATATGACACGATGAACACTGTCCGTCATCATATGACACGATTAACATTGTCCGTCATCATGTGACAACATGAACACTGTCCGCCATCATGTGACGCCATGAACATTGTCCGGTAGCATATGACACGATGAACATTGTCCGGTAGCATATGACACGATGAACATTGTCCGTCATCATATGACACGATGAACATTGTCCGTCATCATATGACACGATGAACATTGTCCGTTAGCATGTGACCCGATGAACATTGTCCGTCATCATGTGACAACATGAACACTGTCCGCCATCATGTGAAGCCATGAACATTGTCCGTCATCATGTGACCCCATGAACATTGTCAGTCATCATATGACCCGATGAGCATTGTCAGTCATCATATGACCCGATGAACATTGTCCGTTAGCATGTGACCCGATGAACATTGTCCGTTAGCATGTGACCCGATGAACATTGTCCATCATCATAAGACCCGATGAACATTGTCCGTCATCATAAGACCCGATGAACATTGTCCGTCATCATATGACACGATGAACATTGTCCGTCATCAATCAATCAATCAATCAATCAATCAGGTGCCGTCTCAGCAATGAAGGTTGGCTGCAATGGGTCTCCAACACTGTCTGTCTCTTGCCTTGACTGTACATTCTGGCAGACTGATGTTCGTCCATCTCTTGATGTTATCCTCCCATTTGTATCGTTGTCTGCCTCTTGCTCGTTTGCCATCAACCTTGCCTTCCAGTATGGTTTTTATAAGAGTATCATGTCTTTTAAGGTGGCCAAAAGTGGTCACTTGTCTCCTCTTTATTTCTTTCATCAACTCTCACTTCATTCCCAGTTCTTCTAGGACCTCTGCATTTGATTGTTTTTGATTCCATGAAATACGACCAATTCGTCTGCATATCCACAACTCCAGGTCTGTATGCGACTTTCTAGTTGCTTGTTCAATGTCCAGGCTTCCGAGCCATACAGTAGCACTGAATACACGTAGCATTTGACAATTCGTCATCATTTGACACGATGAACATTGTCCCAGTAACAGCCGTTCTTAAAATAGTGCTTAACACATGACCTGACCCGGAAACTAATGCTGAGCACTTGAGATTCCACTTGTGGATTGCGTTAACTATTTCTGTATCGCAGCAACTGCCGATGCTATACTTCTTCTGCTGCTGCCTTTTGTGTCCCAACGGAGCATAGGTCCCCAACCAACTCAAGCAAAACCCTCTGCAGACTTCTTCATAATTAGCTAGATTTTGTAGCTAAGTTTTCAAGGGAATGAGGTGGTCAGTCTTATTCCAACGCCCCTTGGGGCATCTTACGACATGCATGGAAGATACAGCGCTTCTATGTTTGGCTTCCCTAGTGGGTCCTGGCATCACACGGGCGTCCTAATATTGATGCTAATATTTTAGTACCACAACTACTACCATCACAACCACTGCTACTACCATCAACATCATTACTATTACAACCACTACCACTAACAGTACCACAACTAATACAAACCCACATCAACATTACTACTACGACCATCGTCACCAATACTACTGCTACTGCTGCTACTACTACTACTACTACTACTACTACTACTACTACTACTACTGCTGGTGCTTCCGCCGTCACTACTACTTCAACAACAACATCAACAACTGATACAACTACTTCAAAAACAACAACAAATACCAATACTACCATTACTACTACTACCATTACAACTATCACCATTACCACTACTATTATTACCACCACAAATACTACTACCACCGATACTACTATCATAACTACTACCACTACTATTACTACAACCACTACCATTACTACTACCATCACCACTGTTACTACAACCACTACTATTACTACTACCACTACTACTACTACTACTACTACTACTACTACTACTACTACTACTACTACTACTACTACTACTACTTTTACTACTGCTGCTGCTGCTGCCACCGCCGCCGCCACCACCACCACCACCACTACCCTTTCTATCTTAGTGGAACAAGTCTCTCAACCATTACGTGCTAAGTCTACCTATCCTGTATTTTTTATTCTTATTACTCCACAGTCCTTCCCCACAACCCACTCCTTCTCTTATTATATCTCTTCTCTTCCCCCCCCCCCTCCCCCCCCCCCCCCCCCCCCCCCAATCCAAAGGCGGAAAGTCCCATTTTCTGAGCTTAGTTATTGTATTGTGATATCTCAAAGACTTGTCTTTTTGTATTTCGTAGCTAAGTTTCTCACAGAATGGGATGGTCACCGGCACACTAATCTTCCTTAGTCGCCTCTGACGTCACGTTAGATAGATGACGGTGTGACAATTCTTTGTCCACTTGTTACGTCAAGGCGACAGTAGTTGCCTTACAGCAACAATGTATACATCCGCATTTTGATGACGTTAGTTTAAAACACGGAAGCCACAAACAATAGATGCGCGATTTATTGTCTTGACACTTGTTGTTGTTGCTGCTCCATCTCGTCAGGTGCATACTGTAAAGTTATATATCATGTGAAGCGAGTAAATGCATTTTTCTTTGGTTGAAACACTTAAAACACCAGTAGATGATATTGTTCGAATGTGGAACAGTTGTTATCCCTATGGTAATCGCAAATTTAAAACATCTTTCTGACTGCACAAAACTGGTCGGAACCGTCTAATTGTTAAAGCCTTGATGTATGTCAGCAACCGTTTATTGTTCGTTGAATGCACAATATATTTATTTTTTTTTGCGCTCGCTCGCCCTGAACTCAAGCGTAGTCCATACACACTATTTATAGTAGTGATGGACTGAATTTTGCGTGTGGGTTAGCTTTCTCTATTAACAGTGTCCCTCGCCATCAGGCGAACCCACTCTGACTTCAGAGATAAATGCACAATATGAAACAACTTTTGTTTGTTAACTTTATGGCCACAGTTTAGCAGCTGTTGAGAGATGGTAAAGCTTGGAATTTTATTTATGTATTTATTTTGTATATACCAAAGTATATTTATTCCACTTCACATGATATACAACTCTGCAGTAAGCACCTGACGAGGTGCAGGAAAATGTCAGACAATAAAGTGCGCAACCTATTGTTTTTGGCTTTTATGTTAAAATTAACATAAGGAGCGGCTGGCCGAGTGGCTAGAATGCGTAGTTTTCTTTTGGGAGACCCAAGTTCGAATCCTCGATAAAGTGTTAATTTTTTTTTATGTCTGGGTAGAAGGAGGCAAGGAGAGGCAAAAAAAGAAAACCCTAACCAGCACAGTTCGCGGCGACTGCACTAGCCAGGCGGCTTTTATTCCTCAGGCATAAGAGCCCACTGCCCACACTGCAAGGTACTATAGGCAGTGCTTTGCTTGCTAGCTTGTGTTCGCTGGCTGTGATCTCCAGCGCGAAGTCCTGTATGTCGGATGAAGACATCCTGTTGTCCAACATCAATGTGACGTCATATATGATCTGTTTGTGTGAGTATCCGTTGTCCAATGTCTGGCTTAATGGTGTGCAGACTGGTTGTTCCTCGCCGTGCAGACAAACACTCTCCGACTTCGGAGGAATCAACGATCCTACTGACTTTAGCCAGGACCCCGAAGGTACCTGTTGCCCAGGACGCTCGGCGAGGACGCGTCAATAGGTCTTGGCCAGTATAGAACCCAGCCCTGGTGCCTTGGAAACACCTCTGCGTCCCACTATAGGCAGTAGGTGACAGACAGTTAAAATTAACTAAGGGATTGTATTGTTTTGGACGTTAATTTTGCTCGCCACACTGTTCACAGTCTGTAACTCACTATTTTATACTCTCAGTGTTTCATCAACTTCCCCAAGACATTTTTGCAAAAACAGACGGTTGGTTGGTTGGTTGGTTGGTTGGTTGGTTGGTTGGTTGAGACCAGCGGGCTGTGCACGACCGGTACTGGAACTTCTCATCTGAGGAGAAGACATTCGGTATATAACCAGGTCATGACCCAGCACAAAACAGACTGGGATAAGCCCTAGGATGGCAATGTTTCCGGGAGCTGTAGATATTTCATTGCCAACACACTTCAAACCCAATGTTCAGGGAGAAAAGAAAACTTAAACGGGAACAGCTGTTTCATCGTTAACAAGATCCGAAACAGGGGGTTCCCGTGGCTGAGAGGTGACGGCGTCCGCATCAGAAGGTACCGGGTTAGAACTCAGCACATGGCTGGGTCCAAAGAACCATTGGTATCTAATGGTACAGCACTCCCCCTCCTTCTGATCTGCTGGATAGTGAGACCTAGCCTCCTCGGATACGGGCGAACAATAGGAGGTCCCGTGTGCAAGTTGGGCACGTTAAAAATTCCACGGAACCGGACATCGCACTGAGTAGGCCGTGAAGAAGAGGAAGAAGAAGAAGAGGAGGAGGAGAAGGAGGAAGAGGGAGAGTAGGAGGAAGAAGAAGAAGAAGAAGAAGAAGAAGAAGAAGAAGAAGAAGAAGAAGAAGAAGAAGAAGAAGAAGAAGAAATGGAAGAGGAAGAAGATCAGAAACAGCGGCGTATATACGAAACAGTAGCGTATATACGAAACAGTAGCGTACATACGAAACAGTGGCGTGTATACTAAACAATTCAACTTACCATCATCGGTAAAGCCGTCCACATCAATAGAACATTCAGACATCATCCTGCCTAAACAGCAACAGTAATCACAGCCTATCTGTATTTATAAACCAGCAATGTTCGGTCTAACTGACAGCAGTAACCACCGCTGTACCTGCGTTTTCCTATAATGTCCTATTGGGTAAGCTTTAAACTTCTAGAATCACAATCTAGCCATGGTATCTTTAAACTTCACAGTTCTGTTCGATCTGATGCCCACAGTAATCAAATGTCTACCCGTTTGTTTATATTTACCTACAGATTTTAATACGTGTATACAAACAACGAAGGAATAATATCACACGGTAACAGCCAGGCCCACCATTTCACTAGTGATTGCTCACACTGCGAGTTCCTTGTTCTAACTTAAAACTGGGTTTGTGAAGGTAATCCTCGGAATACGGCATCAACCACAACAACGCAGATAGTTCTGGCGGAGGCGGACGGGCACAGAGAGCAGGCGGGAACACGAGTGAGAGTCCAGGAGACGTGCAGGTAGCGGCCCACGGCTCACTCCGCGACACGATTTCACTCGCGGGCCGACAATAAAACGTGAGCCTTTCTAAGAGGATTGTGACGACGGACAGAAGCGAGCGGGAGCGGAAGGACGACATGACTGTCAGAATCATGAAGTTGTCTGCGAGTGGCGAGAACAACAATAAAAGCTTACAGGCGAACAAGCAAACAGACAAACAACTTTGCAATATAACAATACTGCAGGATAAATGTGCAGACGATGAAAGGAAAGACGGAAGAATTGAGAGCACAGACAAATTTTTTTTGGGGGGGTGGGGGGGGGGGGTATCTAGACGGAGGGAGCGATGAGGGAACAGTCTGAGTGAGAATGAGGGAATTATCTGGAGGGAGGGGGTGATGATGGAACAGTCTGAGTGAGAATGAGGGAATTATCTGGAGGGAGGGGGTGATGATGGAACAGTCTGAGTGAGAATGAGGGAATTATCTAGAGGGAGGGGGTGATGATGGAACAGTCTGAGTGAGAATGAGGGAATTATCTGGAGGGAGGGGGAGATGAGGGAACAGGCTGAGTGAGAATGAGGGAATTATCTGGAGGGAGGGGGAGATGAGGGAACAGTCTGAGTGAGAATGAGGGAATTATCTGGAGGGAGGGGGTGATGATGGAAAAGTCTGAGTGAGAATGAGGGAATTATCTGAAGGGAGGGGGAGATGAGGGAACAGGCTGAGTGAAATTGAGGGAATTATCTGGAGGGAGGGGGAGATGAGGGAACAGTCAGAGTGAAATTGAGGGAATTATCTGGAGGGAGGGGGAGATGAGGGAACAGGCTGAGTGAAATTGAGGGAATTATCTGGAGGGAGGGGGTGATGATGGAACAGTCTGAGTGAGAATGAAGGAATTATCTGGAGGGAGGGGGTGATGATGGAACAGTCTGAGTGAGAATGAGGGAATTATCTGGAGGGAGGGGGAGATGAGGGAACAGTCTGAGTGAGAATGAGGGAATTATCTGGAGGGAGGGGGTGATGATGGAACAGACTGAGTGAGAATGAGGGAATTATCTGGAGGGAGGGGGAGATGAGGGAACAGTCTGAGTGAGAATGAGGGAATTATCTTGGAGGGAGGGGGTGATGATGGAACAGTCTGAGTGAGAATGAAGGAATTATCTGGAGGGAGGGGGTGATGATGGAACAGTCTGAGTGAGAATGAGGGAATTATCTGGAGGGAGGGGGAGATGAGGGAACAGTCTGAGTGAGAATGAGGGAATTATCTGGAGGGAGGGGGTGATGATGGAACAGACTGAGTGAGAATGAGGGAATTATCTGGAGGGAGGGGGTGATGATGGAACAGTCTGAGTGAGAATGAGGGAATTATCTGGAGGGAGGGGGAGATGAGGGAACAGTCTGAGTGAGAATGAGGGAATTATCTTGGAGGGAGGGGGTGATGATGGAACAGTCTGAGTGAGAATGAAGGAATTATCTGGAGGGAGGGGGTGATGATGGAACAGTCTGAGTGAGAATGAGGGAATTATCTGGAGGGAGGGGGAGATGAGGGAACAGTCTGAGTGAGAATGAGGGAATTATCTGGAGGGAGGGGGTGATGATGGAACAGTCTGAGTGAGAATGAGGGAATTATCTGGAGGGAGGGGGTGATGATGGAACAGACTGAGTGAGAATGAGGGAATTATCTGGAGGGAGGGGGAGATGAGGGAACAGTCTGAGTGAGAATGAGGGAATTATCTTGGAGGGAGGGGGAGATGAGGGAACAGTCTGAGTGAGAATGAGGGAATTATCTGGAGGGAGGGGGAGATGATGGAACAGTCTGAGTGAGAATGAGGGAATTATCTGGAGGGAGGGGGTGATGATGGAACAGTCTGAGTGAGAATGAGAGAATTATTTGGAGGGAGGGGGAGATGAGGGAACAGGCTGAGTGAAATTGAGGGAATTATCTGGAGGGAGGGGGTGATGATAGAACAGTCTGAGTGAGAATGAGGGAATTATCTGGAGGGAGGGGGAGATGAGGGAACAGGCTGAGTGAAATTGAGGGAATTATCTGGAGGGAGGGGGTGATGATGGAACAGTCTGAGTGAGAATGAGGGAATTATCTGGAGGGAGGGGGTGATGATGGAACAGTCTGAGTGAGAATGAGGGAATTATCTGGAGGGAGGGGGTGATGAGGGAACAGGCTGAGTGAAATTGAGGGAATTATCTGGAGGGAGGGGGAGATGAGGGAACAGGCTGAGTGAAATTGAGGGAATTATCTGGAGGGAGGGGGTGATGATAGAACAGTCTGAGTGAGAATGAGGGAATTATCTGGAGGGAGGGGGAGATGAGGGAACAGGCTGAGTGAAATTGAGGGAATTATCTGGAGGGAGGGGGTGATGATGGAACAGTCTGTGTGAGAATGAGGGAATTATCTGGAGGGAGGGGGTGATGATGGAACAGTCTGAGTGAGAATGAGGGAATTATCTGGAGGGAGGGGGTGATGATGGAACAGTCTGAGTGAGAATGAGGGAATTATCTGAAGGGAGGGGGTGATGATGGAACAGTCTGAGTGAAATGAGGGAATTATCTGAAGGGAGAGGGCGACGAGGGAACAGTCTGAGTGAAATTGAAGGAATTATCTAAAGGGAGAGGGCGACGAGGGATCAGTTTGAGGGAGAACGAGGGAGTTATCTGAGGGGGGAGGGGGAGGGAACAATCTGAGGGAGAATGGGGGAATTATCTGGAGGGAGGGGACGATGAGGAAACAGTGTGAGGGAGAATGAGGGATTTATCAGGGAGAGAATGAGTTAATTATCTGGGGAAGAATATGTGAACTGTCTAGGTTGAGGGGGTGGGGATAACTGAAGTCTGAGGGAGAATGAGAGAATTATCGGAGGAAGAATGAGGGAATTATCAGAGGGAGAATGAGTTAATTGTTTGGGGGAGAATGAGGCAATTGTCTGGGGGAGAATGAGGGAATTACCAGAGGGAGAATGAGTTAATTGTTTTGGGGAGAATGAGGGAATTGTCTGGGGGAGAATGAGGGAATTATCAGAGGAAGAGTAAGGGACTTACCAGAGGGATAATGAGGGAAATATTAGAGAGAGAATGAGAGTATTGTCTGGGGGAGAATGAGGGCAGTACTGAGAAGTCATAAAAATATGTCATGGACAAAGAAAAGAGGCGACTAAAGATGTAGACTTGATAATGCTATGCTCTCTCTCCCTCTATCTTTTAGAGAGAGAGAGAGAGAGAGAGAGAGAGAGAGAGAGAGAGAGAGAGAGAGAGAGAGAGAGAGAGAAAAGCTGCGAGAGACATATGAGTAGGCTGAAAAGATAGGCAGAAAGATAGAGGCCTGAATATATCCTATTGGGCCCTCGAGTGGCGCTCTTTTAACCCCTGGAGTATCGAGCGCATGTGACGAGATAACACATCCGTCAGAGTGGACAGTGAAACATTCAGGTATATTATATACATATATAAGCGTTCACAGTGAGAATATACGTTCATGTAGCAAAAATGCCTTATTAACATTCCGATACACATTGTGAGACTTTCTTTTTCTTCTTCTCGATCTTCTTTTTCTTGGTCTTCTTCTTCCTTTTCTTCTCGGTCTTCTTCTTGGTCTTCTTTTTTCTTCTTGGTCTTCTTTTTGTCTTCTTGGTCTTCTTTTTTCTTCTTGGTTTTCTTCTTGGTCTTCTTTTTTCTTCTTGGTTTTCTTTTTCTTCTTGGTCTTCTTTTTCTTCTTGGACTTCCTGTTCTTCTTGGTCTTCTTATTTTTCATTCTTCTTGGTCTTCTTCTTCTTCTTCTTGGTCTCGTCTTCCTCTTGGTCTTTTTCTTTCTTCTTCTTTGTCTTCTTCTTCTTCTTTGTGGTCTTCTTTTCCTTCTTGGTCTTCTTCTTCTTGATCATCTTATTTCCTTCTTCTTAATGTTCTTTGTCTTCTTTTTCTTCTCGATCTTCTATTTCTTCTTTGTCTTCATTTTCTCTTATTTTACTTCTTCTTGGTCTTTTTCTTTCTTCTTCTTTGACTTCTTGGTCTTCTTCTTCTTGATCATCTTATTTCCTTCTTCTTGGTCTTCTTTTTCTTCTTTGACTTCTTGGTCTTCTTTTTCTTCTTTGCCTTCTTGGTCTTCTTTTTCTTCTTGATCTTCCTGTTTTACTTCCTCTTGGTCTTCTTATTTTTCATTCTTCTTCTTCTTCTTCTACTTCTTCTTCTTCTTCTTCTTCTTCTTCTTCTTGGTCTTCTTCTTCTTCTTCTTCTTCTTCTTCTTCTTCTTCTTCTTCTTCTTCTTCTTCTTGGTTTTCTTCTTCTTCTTCTTGGTTTTCTTCTTCTTCTTCTCTTCTTCTTCTTCTTCTTCTTCTTCTTCTTCTTCTTCTTCTTCTTCTTCTTTTTGGTTTTCTTCTTCTTCTTGGTAATTTTCATCTCGGTATTTTTCTTTTATCTTCTTGACCTTCTTCTTGGTTTTCTTCTTCTTGATCATCTTATTTTCCTTTTTCTTGGTCTTCTTACTTTTTTTTTTCTAGGCCTTATTATTTTTCTTCTTCTTGGTCTTCTGATTTTTATTCTTATTCCTCTTCTTCTTGGTCTTCTTCTTGATCTCATTCTTATTTTTCATTCCTCTTGGTCGTCTTTGTCTTCTTTTTTATCTACTTTTTTTTCTTGTTCTTGGTCTTTTATGTTTCTTCTTCTTGGTCTTCTTATTTTTCATTCTTCTTGGTTTTCTTCTTCTTCTTGGTCTTCCTCGTTTTCTTCTCGATCTTATTCTTTTTCTTCCCGGTCTTCTTCTTTTCTTTTTCTACTCGATCTACTTCTTTTTCTTCTTGATTTTCTTCTTCCTCTTGATCTTGATCTTGATCTTGATCTTCTTCTTCTTCTTCTTCTTCTTCTTCTTCTTCTTCTTCTTCTTCTTCTTTCCGTGTTGTGTCTGGCTGAGAAACGTCTACGGTCAGAGTTGTTGCATTATAGGTGAAGTTGCGCGAAGTAGATTTAAAAGTCGCTCAGGTTTATGTCTGGTTTAAGCTGAGTACTTACACATTAGCGAGAAATGCGTGTTACAGTGTTACTTTCGAGAGTAACAAGAAAAGCATGATGAACCTTACTCACAAAAAGGGTATATTTAAGGGGTGGAAAGATTAAGCAGGAGAATCAGGACAATCAGCAGAGTGGGAAGGCAGAGCAGAGCGAGAGGAAGAAAGAAAGGCAGATCATTATTGACTCGGGAGAGAAAGATCAGATAAGATAGGATTGACCCAGGAGAGAGATTGACAAGACAAGCAGGAGAGAAAGAATGGAGGCAGAGCAGAGGCAGACAGGGGAAAGAGTCGGATACCAGAGTAGAGAGTTGGAGGGACAGAGAGATAGAATAGATAAAGAGGAGATTGTTCCTTGACGGAGATTAGACTTAAAATGGGTCAGTCACATTCAGACTCCCTCGGTGATTCATTATTCCGACACTCATCATTCAGAGTCTGATAGATTCTGTCTATCATTCAGGGATGCAGCGATTGATTTATAGATTGAGGAAATCACATTGCGTAGATTAAAACTAGCTGTTTAGCTGGGAGTATTAATCTAGTCCAACCGGAAAGAATCACAACAGTTTAGATGAGAGAATAATTTTAATTGTGGGAGGCTGTTCGAGAGTTAACAGCCTGGTCCCACAGTGTCAGTTCGGATATTTAATTTCCTTTAATTGGACTATGTGATTGTTTGATGGACTGTGTGAAAACATTGGCAAATTATGTACAATAAAAGATATGTTATTGGACAAGGCGTTCAATTATAGTTACAGTTGTTGACTTTCATGTCGGTGTTACATAAAATAAGGCTGATTAGCAGATCAGGTGCTGAAGGAGGAAAACAAAAATACCACTATGCGACCCCAGATAAGGTCATGAAATTCCTGGTGGTAACACAATCTGTGGGACATAACATCTGTAATGTTAACAGTAGCAACGAAGCCCAGTGGTAATAACTGACATGCCTGGTGGTAACAGCGATCACAAGTGTATACTATAACTACTACCGCCGTCACTATCCCTCGAAGCCAGCTAACATTGGCGCAGAAAGCGAGACAAACTTTACCTGCACTATGAGCCACTACAAATATAACTAACGCCACAGAGGCTAGTTGAACGGATGGAAAGTTTTGTTTTTTCCCCCTACAAATCGGAACATCCCACGACTACTGCAAACATCCCGCCCCAGTAAGGGGTTGGGTAGGACTGTTACACTAGCAACGTGTCAAACCTAGACTTTTTCTGTTCGTTTTAATTTTAATAAATTGTCTGATTTCGTGTTTTTCTTTAGATTTGTTTACGTTGTTCCCGAGGAAGGTTACTTTAATAGAAACGTCGTTTCGTTGTGTCGTATTTTTATATCATCATCATCCACCCCCCCCCCCTCCCCTGTGATTCACGTTCATCGTAAGGTATGTCCACTGTGGTCTCCCTGGCGAAGGTGTAAAGAACGTTGTTAATAATCCCGTATACCCACGTACGAAACACAGCTGCGCGAGAATCGGCAGCAGATCGCGACGCGCTGGTTACTTACGGAGGTATGTGAGCCGGTCGTTCAGAAAGCAATGGCAAACTACTGAACGTAAAACTTGCCAAGAAATCAACAGCAGCTGAAAAATGCTGGTGTTGACTGCAATGTCCTGTAAAAGGATATGCGACAAACAAATGTACACTGTGTCTGTGTTTGTTATCTCTCACTTTTTCTCACTGTTGTTCAGGCACCTAAATGTTTTTATTTTCTTGTGGCATGTGCAAGGAGTGGGTCAGAGTGCCAAATAGACATTCAGACGTGTGGAGTCATAATCACATTGGGCCGTGAGTGTGGGGAGTGGCCAGCAGGCGCTAAGGAAGATGAAATTCAGCAATTAATTCACGACTACTCTCTACCTGGCGATGTGATTATTGATACCAATGGTTCTGTGTTAAGAGAGGGGAGGGGGGAATGCCTGGGGATTCATAGCCAAAGCAAATGGCGAATGTTTAGTAAAGGAGAGCTTGGCATATGATACCACAAACTGCATCATAATCGAGGTGGGGGCGGTTACTGCGGATTTCAACTGATTGGAGAACAAAATGTATACGCATATTGCGATTGTAACTGATTCACAAAGCATGCTGACAAAGGTGAAGACGGGCATTCTTCGTGAAGAATGGCATGCATCGATTCAGAGGTCGCGGGTTGTGAGCATTGCCTGGAGCTTTTCTCCACGACACTCTGGTGTTGTTGAAAATGAAAAGGCCGACAGATTGGCTGGTGCTGCATCATTGAGGGATGATTTGACGCATAATAAGGCAGATGTGGTGAAGGCCTTCTGTAAGTATGAGATTAATGCAGAAGCACCGACAGACTATCATGTTCTAGAGAGAATGCAGCAGCAAGGAGTGATAAGAGGATCTGGTCGACAGTCGTCACTCAGGTCAAACAAGACGGACATATAATCAGATTGTAGCGGGCACCATTAGTATTAGAACTCTTCGCTGGCTGTTGGATGAGGACTGAGGCTTATAGGAATGCCCCGAGTGCAGTAATGTCGGATTTTGACTCACCACAGTCGAGCTCTTGGCATGTAGTTTGTTTGGTGGTCTTGATGGAAGTGGATAACTGTGGTAATGAAGGTGGGGGGGGGGGGTGTGGAGGGGGGAGGAGTGGGGGGGGGGGGAGTGATGAAAGCAGGGCGTGACAAGGTCACAATGTACGCCCAGACACAAACCTCAGAAACGAGGCCTGCGACATGAGCGGCTGTAACTAGTGAGCAATCATCACTGTCATCATTGGCCATGTTGATAAGTGTGGGTTGTCACGATTCGCCGTCTCACGTGATCATCAATCTCGGATGATAAATGTATTCTTATTTCCATTATACCACACGACAAAGTCATCGCTTGCTTATTATCACTGTGTTTTCAAGTCTATGACCGCTCATACATTATATATATATATATATATATATATTATATATATATATATATATATATATATATATATATATATATATCATCATCATCATCATCAAGTGCCGTGTCGGCTGGCGAAGGCGTTCATGACTCTCCACAGATCTCGGTCTTTGGTTTTCTGGATCAACTCTGTCGTTGATATTCCTCCATGCCACCGTCGCAATCCATCCAGCATCATTTCTCGTGGTCTACCTCTACCTCTCTTCCCCTCGATCTTTCCAGTTGTCACGATGTTCTTCAATGCCTCTCTTCTCATCACATGACCAAAAAACAATTGTTTGTCTCTTTCTTATTATTGTATATAAAGTTCTAGTTTCGCCAGCCTCTTTAAGGCATTCGTCGTTAGTTACTTTGGCAGTCCAAGGAATTCGCAACATTCGTCTAAGGAACCACATCTCTGTTGCTTCCAATCTCTTCCTAATTTGTTTATTTATATTCCAAGATTCACAGCCATACAGCAAAACAAGTTATATATAGCCCTTTAGCACTCTCTTTCTTACATTCAATGATAGCGACTTGTTGCATAAGATATTCTTCATTGTTTGAAAATCAGCCTTTGCTCGCCCTATTCTGCTCTTAATCTCTATTGTGCATCCTCCATGTGATGATATAAATGTCCCTAGATATTTAAAACAATCCACTTGGTGAAGAATTTTCCCTTATATATACATTTACATTAGCAGACTGACATCCTGAACGCAACTTTGACCAGACAGGCAAGAACAAGTCAGACGGGGGTCAAGCTAGATTAGTGCTTCATGCGAGAGGTCAAAGAAGAATATTCAAGCAACAAAGAACTGGTGTCGCCAACCGATACACGCTGAGAGAGGTACTGAGGAGAGGGCTTGAGCTCTTATGATTTAATAATTCGATGTGTGCAATAAGGATAATCTGTTGACTAATTAAACATGTATTGATTGCTATGTCTAATTCCACTAGTCAATTTATGAATTTTACCTGTTCCTTCAAGAAATACTCCATTCATTTTGCTATACTGGCAAGTTAGTATTCCTTGTGCTCTTCACAGAAACCAATTCCGACAACTACATTGACCTCGCGGGGAATGCGCCCCTGTCAATCCCCCCTGAACCCCTCTAAACATAATGATCTTCTCCACGGTAAGGGAGGGGGTGGGGGAAAAGAGGGAGTAACGAAACTAATGTAAGAAAGTAAGCAAAATTAACGACCCTTTTATACGCTTCAAAGAGCATTGGGCATATGGTGCTAAACCCGTAATTTTATACGCCAATCGACACTCAAGAAACCAGTAGCTCAGCATAATATAGACACCCGTTCCCATCGTGCTCTTTGGAATGAACATGCCTGCATCAGAAACCTTAAAAGTCTTAACAGTCGAGAGGATCGACTTCATTGCACCGGTTAGTTAGTTAGTTAGTTAGTTAGTCACAGTTCCAACTTCACAGCAACGGGTCGTCCCCATTATGCTCCGTTCCTGTGCCAGTGAATATCAAACAAAACGCTCCCCACTGCCCAATATGAAAAGTGGAAAAGACAGGAGTCTCGACAAACAACAGCCCGCACAAATACACTGTGCATAATGCTGCCACCAGAATGTCAATACACCAGTCCCCCACAAAACACCCAGTTCATCTCTGATGGAATCGGCTGCCATTTTCCTATCTGAATGTTTCCTAGCTGTTCACCCACACAGTCCACGAAAATACAGTTCATCAGCGACGGCAGTGGCAGTCAACTAGAAGCCCAGCAGCCACGCATTTCTGCATAAGGCAAAAACCGGTCAACTCTGGGACATAGCCACCTGCCATCACTCGGAACATGCAGTCACGTTCCAAAAAAACTTCAGGCAGATTCAAACGCATTTCACACGAAACTCACAGCTCACAGTGTCGCGCCACGCACTCACTCAGTAGCAGGGCGACGGAACCATCAAGCCTCCTTAGTCTTACGACATGCGTGGTAGGCTACAGTGTTGCTATTCTTTGTTTCCCTTAAGGGCCCCGGCATCACACGGGAGCATTGCACCGGGTTTTATCCCATATGGTTCGATCTCTTTCTGCAGGGCGGCCTGCCGAAAACGTCGCACAAAGCACGAACTCCGCAGCTTCAGCGACGACCCTCAGGAGTTTCCGAGAAAAATGCACTCATGACCCGAAAAACCTAGCCCGGAATCGAACCCACAACCTTTGGAGCGCAGTCAACTTTGCCCCGGAGGTTTGAGTCTGTTGACAATAAAAGTATAATAAATGGCCCTGTTACATGTCTTTGTCGTGACTGACCTAGAGTGCTTGACCATTGTGTACAGACCAGTCAGAATTCAAGGGTGTCCCGATGGGATCAAAATAACGCCGGCAGCCATCACTTTCTAAAACATTTCCTAGTACTCGTTTTAGGGTGGGTCGACCTGGGAGCCGAAGTCAATTTAAAAAATCTGGGTCACTGATTACCAACAATGGTGACACAACGAAAGAAATTAAAAGACGAATATCTATTGCTCTTCAAAGACTAAAACAACTGAATAAATTGTGGAGAGGGACAGATAGACCTACAAAAAATAGATTTTTAAGAACATGCATCTTTCCCATTGCAACATACGCCTATGAGACCTGGACACTTACTAAACAGGCTGAACAGAGCATAGATGGCTTTGAATATAAATGTTATAGACGAGTTCTAAGAGTCGCTTGGATACAGAAAAGAACAAATTAATCCATACGACAAGATCTGAACATTAAAGAAGGCTGGCTACTAAAGATGATAAAACAAAGAAAATTGAAATATTCTGGTCACTTGAAACGTCATGAAAGTTTGAAGAGAACAATAATGGAGGGATATATGCCCGGGGAAGAGGAAGGCCAAAGAGAAGATGGATGCAGGATGTGGCAGATGATCTCCAGATGGGTGTATCGGACGCGGGACATCTTGCTTATGACCGAGATGTTATCCGGAAGGCTGTTATGGGAGCGAGGTTCTGCAAGAGAACATGCTACTGAATGAATGAATGCCCACCAAGGCAAGCGTCTAAATACCCTTGTCCAACTCGATAAATAAACTCCGCCCACTTTGCCTGTCCATGGAGAGATCTATGTGTAGCGCTTGTGTGAAGTGCACGTTTTGACTTAATCTCTCACTGGTAATCATCCTTCACAATAAATTTGGACGGCAGGCGGGAAAAATAAACACGTGACAGCCGCGGTGTGGTGTGCACGCGCCCTCGCACGTGACCATAAGCCGATATTGCCGGGAACTCTAGAGGTTCATTAACATTTCCTGTTTCTAACGTTTACCTCTGATCTATTTATGGTTGTTTTCCTTAAATTAAAACACGTGGAGAGAAACTGGGCATTAGTACCTCACTCTATCGCGGCCTCCTTTGCCAGATAGAGGAAAGACAAGTGCAGGGCATTTAAAGGGGATGGTCAAAATTAAAAAGTGGGAGAGTGGACAATCATTCAATTAGAAGGTTTCGATCTAAATCTTCTTCTTAGGTTGAAAAATAATAACTTCTTTGTCGGCATTTAACAAAACAGTGTGGATTAGTAGTGATTTCTAACCAGATGTGGGCCTCGCGGGCGGGGGTGAGTATTACGTGAAGTCTCTTGTTATGTGCGGTGGCCTAGTGGTTGGTGCACTTTCAGCAAAGGCAGTAGTAGTCTCGGTTCAATTCTCAACTGAGGCATGATTTTTCCCCCGACCAGCCTCATCAAAATGAGCACAAGACAATCAACAATTTCTGGAAGTGCACGGAATGGGAAGATGTCGAAGAAGGGAATAGGCCATAAGACTACATATGGCGTACCACAGAATATGTGAAGACTTCACAACCAAACGGCAGAATATGACATGGGAGTGCATTTATTTATTTCTTCTTCGACGAATACTTCTTCTGCATCTACTTCTTCTTCTGCATCTACTTCTTCTACTGCATCTACTTCTTCTTCTGCATCTACTTCTTCTTCTGCATCTACTTCTTCTTCTGCATCTACTTCTTCTTCTGCATCTACTTCTTCTGCATCTACTTCAACTGCATCTACTTCTTCTTCTGCATCTACTTCAACTGCATCTACTTCTTCTTCTGCATCTACTTCTTCTTCTGCATCTACTTCTACTGCATCTACTTCTTCTGCATCTACTTCTTCTTCTGCATCTACTTCTTCTTCTGCATCTACTTCTACTGCATCTACTTCTTCTGCATCTACTTCTACTGCATCTACTTCTACTGCATCTACTTCTACTGCATCTACTTCTACTGCATCTACTTCTACTGCATCTACTTCTACTGCATCTACTTCTTCTTCTGTATCTACTTCTACTGTATCTACTTCTTCTGCATCTACTTCTACTGCATCTACTTCTACTGCATCTACTTCTACTGCATCTACTTCTACTGCATCTACTTCTACTGCATCTACTTCTACTGCATCTACTTCTTCTTCTGCATCTACTTCTTCTTCTGCATCTACTTCTACTGCATCTACTTCTTCTGCATCTACTTCTTACTCTGCATCTACTTCTTCTTCTGCATCTACTTCTACTGCATCTACTTCTTCTGCATCTACTTCTACTGCATCTACTTCTACTGCATCTACTTCTACTGCATCTACTTCTACTGCATCTACTTCTACTGCATCTACTTCTTCTTCTGCATCTACTTCTACTGTATCTACTTCTACTGCATCTACTTCTACTGCATCTACTTCTTCTTCTGCATCTACTTCTACTGCATCTACTTCTACTGCATCTACTTCTACTGCATCTACTTCTTCTTCTGCATCTACTTCTACTGCATCTACTTCTTCTTCTGCATCTACTTCTACTGTATCTACTTCTACTGCATCTACTTCTACTGCATCTACTTCTTCTTCTGCATCTACTTCTACTGTATCTACTTCTACTGCATCTACTTCTTCTTCTGTATCTACTTCTACTGTATCTACTTCTACTGCATCTACTTCTACTGCATCTACTTCTACTGTATCTACTTCTACTGCATCTACTTCTTCTTCTGTATCTACTTCTTCTTCTGCATCTACTTCTACTGCATCTACTTCTACTGCATCTACTTCTACTGTATCTACTTCTACTGCATCTACTTCTACTGCATCTACTTCTACTGTATCTACTTCTACTGCATCTACTTCTACTGCATCTACTTCTTCTTCTGTATCTACTTCTTCTTCTGCATCTACTTCTTCTTCTGCATCTACTTCTACTGCATCTACTTCTTCTTCTGCATCTACTTCTACTGCATCTACTTCTTCTTCTGCATCTACTTCTTCTGCATCTACTTCTTCTTCTGCATCTACTTCTTCTGCATCTACTTCTTCTTCTGCATCTACTTCTACTGCATCTACTTCTTCTTCTGCATCTACTTCTACTGCATCTACTTCTTCTTCTGCATCTACTTCTACTGCATCTACTTCTTCTTCTGCATCTACTTCTACTGCATCTACTTCTTCTTCTGCATCTACTTCTTCTTCTGCATCTACTTCTACTGCATCTACTTCTTCTTCTGCATCTACTTCTACTGCATCTACTTCTTCTTCTGCATCTACTTCTACTGCATCTACTTCTACTGCATCTACTTCTTCTTCTGCATCTACTTCTACTGCATCTACTTCTACTGCATCTACTTCTACTGCATCTACTTCTTCTTCTGCATCTACTTCTACTGCATCTACTTCTTCTTCTGCATCTACTTCTTCTGCATCTACTTCTTCTTCTGCATCTACTTCTACTGCATCTACTTCTTCTTCTGCATCTACTTCTTCTGCATCTACTTCTTCTTCTGCATCTACTTCTTCTGCATCTACTTCTTCTACTGCATCTACTTCGACTGCATCTACTTCTTCTTCTGCATCTACTTCTTCTGCATCTACTTCTTCTTCTGCATCTACTTCTACTGCATCTACTTCTTCTGCATCTACTTCTTCTTCTGCATCTACTTCTACTGCATCTACTTCTACTGCATCTACTTCTTCTTCTGCATCTACTTCAACTGCATCTACTTCTTCTTCTGCATCTACTTCTTCTTCTGCATCTACTTCTTCTTCTGCATCTACTTCTTCTTCTGCATCTACTTCTTCTTCTGCATCTACTTCTTCTTCTGCATCTACTTCTACTGCATCTACTTCTTCTGCATCTACTTCTTCTTCTGCATCTACTTCTTCTCTGCATCTACTTCTACTGCATCTACTTCTTCTGCATCTACTTCTACTGCATCTACTTCTACTGCATCTACTTCTACTGCATCTACTTCTACTGCATCTACTTCTACTGCATCTACTTCTTCTTCTGTATCTACTTCTTCTTCTGCATCTACTTCTTCTTCTGCATCTACTTCTTCTTCTGCATCTACTTCTACTGCATCTACTTCTACTGCATCTACTTCTACTGCATCTACTTCTACTGCATCTACTTCTTACTGCATCTACTTCTACTGCATCTACTTCTTCTGCATCTACTTCTTCTTCTGCATCTACTTCTACTGCATCTACTTACTGCATCTCCTTCTACTGCATCTACTTCTTACTGCATCTACTTCTACTGCATCTACTTTTCTTCTGTATCTACTTCTACTGTATCTACTTCTTCTGCATCTACTTCTACTGCATCTACTTCTACTGCATCTACTTCTTCTTCTGCATCTACTTCTACTGTACTATCTTACTGCATTACTTCTACTGAATCTACTTCTTCTTCTGCATCTCTTTACTTCATCTCTTCTACTGCATCTACTTCTACTGCATCTACTTCTCTTCTGCATCTACTTCTACTGCATCTACTCTTCTTCTGCATCTACTTCTACTGTATCTACTTCTACTGTACATCTACTTCTACTGCATCTACTTCTTCTTCTGCATCTACTTCTACTGTATCTACTCTACTGCATCTACTTCTTCTTCTGTATCTACTCTACTGTATCTACTTCTACTGCATCTACTTCTACTGCATCTACTTCTACTGTATCTACTTCTACTGCATCTTACTTCTTCTTCGTATCTACTTCTCTTTTCTGCATCTACTTCTACTTGCATCTACTTCTACTGCATCTACTTCTACGTATCTACTTCTACTGCATCTACTTCTACTGCATCTACTTCTCCTGTATCTACTTCTACTGCATCTACTTCTACTGCAATCTACTTCTTCTTCTGTATCTACTTCTTCTTCTGCATCTACTTCTTCTTCTGCCATCTACTTCTACTGCATCTACTTTTCTCTGCATCTACTTCTACTGCATCTACTTCTTCTCTGCATCTACTTCTTCTGCATCTACTTCTTCTTCTGCAATCTACTTCTTCTGCATCTACTTCTTCTTCTGCATCTACTTCTACTGCATCTACTTCTTCTTCTGCATCTACTTCTACTGCATCTACTTCTTCTTCTGCATCTACTTCTACTGCATCTACTTCTTCTTCTGCATCTACTTCTACTGCATCTACTTCTTCTTCTGCATCTACTTCTTCTTCTGCATCTACTTCTACTGCATCTACTTCTTCTTCTGCATCTACTTCTACCTGCATCTACTTCTTCTTCTGCATCTACTTCTACTGCATCTACTTCTACTGCATCTACTTCTTCTTCTGCATTCTACTTCTACTGCATCTACTTCTACTGCATCTACTTCTACTGCATCTACTTCTTCTTCTGCATCTACTTCTACTGCATCTACTTCTTCTTCTGCATCTACTTCTTCTGCATCTACTTCTTCTTCTGCATCTACTTCTACTGCATCTACTTCTTCTTCTGCATCTACTTCTTCTGCATCTACTTCTTCTTCTGCATCTACTTCTTCTGCATCTACTTCTTCTACTGCATCTACTTCGACTGCATCTACTTCTTCTTCTGCATCTACTTCTTCTGCATCTACTTCTTCTTCTGCATCTACTTCTACTGCATCTACTTCTTCTGCATCTACTTCTTCTTCTGCATCTACTTCTTCTTCTGCATCTACTTCTTCTGCATCTACTTCTTCTTCTGCATCTACTTCTTCTTCTGCATCTACTTCTACTGCATCTACTTCTTCTGCATCTACTTCTACTGCATCTACTTCTTCTGCATCTACTTCTTCTGCATCTACTTCTTCTGCATCTACTTCTTCTTCTGCATCTACTTCTACTGCATCTACTTCTTCTGCATCTACTTCTACTGCATCTACTTCTTCTGCATCTACTTCTTCTGCATCTACTTCTTCTGCATCTACTTCTTCTTCTGCATCTACTTCTTCTGCATCTACTTCTTCTTCTGCATCTACTTCTTCTGCATCTACTTCTACTGCATCTACTTCTTCTGCATCTACTTCTTCTTCTGCATCTACTTCTTCTGCATCTACTTCTACTGCATCTACTTCTTCTGCATCTACTTCTACTGCATCTACTTCTTCTGCATCTACTTCTACTGCATCTACTTCTTCTGCATCTACTTCTACTGCATCTACTTCTTCTGCATCTACTTCTTCTTCTGCATCTACTTCTTCTGCATCTACTTCTACTGCATCTACTTCTTCTGCATCTACTTCTACTGCATCTACTTCTTCTGCATCTACTTCTACTGCATCTACTTCTTCTGCATCTACTTCTTCTTCTGCATCTACTTCTTCTTCTGCATCTACTTCTTCTGCATCTACTTCTTCTTCTGCATCTACTTCTTCTGCATCTACTTCTTCTTCTGCATCTACTTCTTCTGCATCTACTTCTTCTTCTGCATCTACTTCTACTGCATCTACTTCTTCTTCTGCATCTACTTCTACTGCATCTACTTCTACTGCATCTACTTCTTCTTCTGCATCTATCGCTTCTTCTACGTCTACTTCTACTTCTGTATCAACTTCTTCTACATCAACTTCTTCTTCTGCATCAACTTCTTTTTCTGCATCAACTTCTTCTTCTGCATCACCTTCTTCTTCTGCATCACCTTCTTCTTCTGTATCAACTTCTTCTTCTGCATCACCTTCTTCTTCTGCATCACCATCTTCTTCTTCTGCAACACCATCTTCTTCTGCATCTACTTCTTCTTCTGCATCTACTTCTTCTTCTGCATCTACTTCTTCTTCTGCATCTACTTTTTCTTCTGCATCTACTTCTTCTTCTGCATCTACTTCTTCTTCTGCATCTACTTTTTCTTCTGCATCTACTTCGACTGCATCTACTTCTTCTTCTGCATCTACTTCTACTGCATCTACTTCTTCTTCTGCATCTACTTCTTCTTCTGCATCTACTTTTTCTTCTGCATCTACTTTTTCTTCTGCATCTACTTCGACTGCATCTACTTCGACTGCATCTACTTCTTCTTCTGCATCTACTTCTACTGCATCTACTTCTTCTTCTGCATCTACTTCTTCTTCTGCATCTACTTCTTCTTCTGCATCTACTTCTTCTTCTGCATCTACTTCTTCTTCAGCATCTACTTCAACTGCATCTACTTCTTCTTCTGCATCTACTTCTACTGCATCTACTTCTTCTTCTGCATCTACTTCTTCTTCTGCATCTACTTCTTCTTCTGCATCTACTTCAACTGCATCTACTTCTTCTTCTGCATCTACTTCTTCTTCTGCATCTACTTCTTCTTCTGCATCTACTTCTTCTTCTGCATCTACTTCTTCTTCAGCATCTACTTCAACTGCATCTACTTCTTCTTCTGCATCTACTTCTACTGCATCTACTTCTTCTTCTGCATCTACTTCTTCTTCAGCATCTACTTCTTCTTCTGCATCTACTTCTTCTTCTGCATCTACTTCAACTGCATCTACTTCTTCTTCTGCATCTACTTCTACTGCATCTACTTCTTCTTCTGTATCTACTTCTTCTTCTGCATCTACTTCTTCTTCTGCATCTACTTCTTCTTCTGCATCTACTTCAACTGCATCTACTTCTTCTTCAGCATCTACTTCAACTGCATCTACTTCTTCTTCTGCATCTACTTCTTCTTCTGCATCTACTTCTTCTTCTGCATCTACTTCTTCTTCTGCATCTACTTCTTCTTCAGCATCTACTTCAACTGCATCTACTTCTTCTTCTGCATCTACTTCTACTGCATCTACTTCTTCTTCTGTATCTACTTCTACTGCATCTACTTCTTCTTCTGCATCTATCGCTTCTTCTACGTCTACTTCTACTTCTGTATCAACTTCTTCTACATCAACTTCTTCTTCTGCATCAACTTCTTTTTCTGCATCAACTTCTTCTTCTGCATCACCTTCTTCTTCTGCATCACCTTCTTCTTCTGCATCACCTTCTTCTTCTGCATCACCATCTTCTTCTGCATCATCTTCTTCTTCTGCAACACCATCTTCTTCTGCATCAACTTCTTCTTCTGCATCACCTTCTTCTTCTGCATCACCATCTTCTTCTGCATCACCTTCTTCTGCATCTACTTCTTCTTCTGTATCTACTTCTACTGCATCTACTTCGACTGCATCTACTTCTTCTTCTGCATCTACTTCTTCTTCTGCATCTACTTCTACTGCATCTACTTCTTCTGCATCTACTTCTTCTTCTGCATCTACTTCTTCTTCTGCATCTACTTCTTCTTCTGCATCTACTTCGACTGCATCTACTTCTTCTTCAGCATCTACTTCAACTGCATCTACTTCTTCTTCTGCATCTACTTCTACTGCATCTACTTCTTCTTCTGTATCTACTTCTACTGCATCTACTTCTTCTTCTGCATCTATCGCTTCTTCTACGTCTACTTCTACTTCTGTATCAACTTCTTCTACATCAACTTCTTCTTCTGCATCAACTTCTTTTTCTGCATCAACTTCTTCTTCTGCATCACCTTCTTCTTCTGCATCACCTTCTTCTTCTGTATCAACTTCTTCTTCTGCATCACCTTCTTCTTCTGCATCACCATCTTCTTCTGCATCACCTTCTTCTTCTGCATCACCGTCTTCTTCTGCATCAACTTCTTCTTCTGCATCACCTTCTTCTTCTGCATCACCTTCTTCTTCTGCATCACCTTCTTCTTCTGCATCACCATCTTCTTCTGCATCACCTTCTTCTTCTGCATCAACTTCTTCTTCTGCATCTATCGCTTCTTCTACGTCTACTTCTACTTCTGTATCAACTTCTTCTACATCACCTTCTTCTTCTGCATCAACTTCTTTTTCTGCATCAACTTCTTCTTCTGCATCACCATCTTCTTCTGCATCAACTTCTTCTTCTGCATCACCTTCTTCTTCTGCATCACCATCTTCTTCTGCATCACCATCTTCTTCTGCATCAACTTCTTCTTCTGCATCACTATCTTCTTCTGCATCACCTTCTTCTTCTGCATCAACTTCTTCTTCTGCATCAACTTCTTCTTCTGCATCACCTTCTTCTTCTGCATCACCTTCTTCTTCTGCATCACCATCTTCTTCTGCATCACCATCTTCTTTGCATCACCTTCTTCTTCTGCATCAACTTCTTCTTCTGCATCACCATCTTCTTCTGCATCACCTTCTTCTTCTGCATCAACTTCTTCTTCTGCATCAACTTCTTCTTCTGCATCAACTTCTTCTTCTGCATCACCATCTTCTTTAGCATCACCTTCTTTTTCTGCATCAACTTCTTCTTCTGCATCACCTTCTTCTTCTGCATCACCTTCTTCTTCTGCATCACCATCTTCTTCTGCATCACCATCTTCTTTTTGCATCACCTTCTTCTTCTGCATCAACTTCTTCTTCTGCATCACCTTCTTCTTCTGCATCACCTTCTTCTTCTGCATCACCTTCTTCTGCATCAACTTCTTCTTCTGCATCACCATCTTCTTTTGCATCACCTTCTTCTTCTGCATCACCATCTTCTTCTGCATCACCTTCTTCTTCTGCATAAACTTCTTCTTCTGCATCACCTTCTTCTTCTGCATCACCATCTTCTTCTGCATCACCATCTTCTTTTGCATCACCTTCTTCTTCTGCATCAACTTCTTCTTCTGCATCTATCGCTTCTTCTACGTCTACTTCTACTTCTGTATCAACTTCTTCTACATCACCTTCTTCTTCTGCATCAACTTCTTTTTCTGCATCAACTTCTTCTTCTGCATCACCATCTTCTTCTGCATCAACTTCTTCTTCTGCATCACCTTCTTCTTCTGCATCACCATCTTCTTCTGCATCACCTTCTTCTTCTGCATCACCATCTTCTTCTGCATCAACTTCTTCTTCTGCATCACTATCTTCTTCTGCATCACCTTCTTCTTCTGCATCAACTTCTTCTTCTGCATCAACTTCTTCTTCTGCATCACCTTCTTCTTCTGCATCACCTTCTTCTTCTGCATCACCATCTTCTTCTGCATCACCATCTTCTTTTGCATCACCTTCTTCTTCTGCATCAACTTCTTCTTCTGCATCACCATCTTCTTCTGCATCACCTTCTTCTTCTGCATCAACTTCTTCTTCTGCATCAACTTCTTCTTCTGCATCAACTTCTTCTTCTGCATCACCATCTTCTTTAGCATCACCTTCTTTTTCTGCATCAACTTCTTCTTCTGCATCACCTTCTTCTTCTGCATCACCTTCTTCTTCTGCATCACCATCTTCTTCTGCATCACCATCTTCTTTTGCATCACCTTCTTCTTCTGCATCAACTTCTTCTTCTGCATCACCTTCTTCTTCTGCATCACCTTCTTCTTCTGCATCACCTTCTTCTGCATCAACTTCTTCTTCTGCATCACCATCTTCTTTTGCATCACCTTCTTCTTCTGCATCACCATCTTCTTCTGCATCACCTTCTTCTTCTGCATAAACTTCTTCTTCTGCATCACCTTCTTCTTCTGCATCACCATCTTCTTCTGCATCACCATCTTCTTTTGCATCACCTTCTTCTTCTGCATCAACTTCTTCTTCTGCATCACCATCTTCTTCTGCATCACCTTCTTCTTCTGCATCACCTTCTTCTTCTGCATCACCATCTTCTTCTGCATCACCATCTTCTTTTGCATCACCTTCTTCTTCTGCATCAACTTCTTCTTCTGCATCACCATCTTCTTCTGCATCACCTTCTTCTTCTGCATCAACTTCTTCTTCTGCATCAACTTCTTCTTCTGCATCAACTTCTTCTTCTGCATCACCATCTTCTTTAGCATCACCTTCTTTTTCTGCATCAACTTCTTCTTCTGCATCACCTTCTTCTTCTGCATCACCTTCTTCTTCTGCATCACCATCTTCTTCTGCATCACCATCTTCTTTTGCATCACCTTCTTCTTCTGCATCAACTTCTTCTTCTGCATCACCTTCTTCTTCTGCATCACCTTCTTCTTTTGCATCACCTTCTTCTGCATCAACTTCTTCTTCTGCATCACCATCTTCTTTTGCATCACCTTCTTCTTCTGCATCACCATCTTCTTCTGCATCACCTTCTTCTTCTGCATCAACTTCTTCTTCCGCATCACCATCTTCTTCTGCATCAACTTCTTCTTCTGCATCTATCGCTTCTTCTACGTCTACTTCTACTTCTGTATCAACTTCTTCTACATCACCTTCTTCTTCTGCATCAACTTCTTTTTCTGCATCAACTTCTTCTTCTGCATCACCATCTTCTTCTGCATCAACTTCTTCTTCTGCATCACCTTCTTCTTCTGCATCACCATCTTCTTCTGCATCACCTTCTTCTTCTGCATCACCATCTTCTTCTGCATCAACTTCTTCTTCTGCATCACTACCTTCTCTGCATCACCTTCTTCTTCTGCATCAACTTCTTCTTCTGCATCAACTTCTTCTTCTGCATCACCTTCTTCTTCTGCATCACCTTCTTCTTCTGCATCACCATCTTCTTCTGCATCACCATCTTCTTTTGCATCACCTTCTTCTTCTGCATCAACTTCTTCTTCTGCATCACCATCTTCTTCTGCATCACCTTCTTTTTCTGCATCAACTTCTTCTTCTGCATCACCTTCTTCTTCTGCATCACCATCTTCTTTAGCATCACCTTCTTCTTCTGCATCAACTTCTTCTTCTGCATCAACTTCTTCTTCTGCATCACCATCTTCTTTAGCATCACCTTCTTTTTCTGCATCAACTTCTTCTTCTGCATCACCTTCTTCTTCTGCATCACCATCTTCTTCTGCATCACCATCTTCTTTTGCATCACCTTCTTCTTCTGCATCAACTTCTTCTTCTGCATCACCTTCTTCTTCTGCATCACCTTCTTCTTCTGCATCACCTTCTTCTGCATCAACTCTTCTTCTGCATCACCATCTTCTTTTGCATCACCTTCTTCTTCTGCATCACCATCTTCTTCTGCATCACCTTCTTCTTCTGCATCAACTTCTTCTTCCGCATCACCATCTTCTTCTGCATCACCTTCTTCTTCTGCATCACCTTCTTCTTCTGCATCACCTTCTTCTTCTGCATCACCTTCTTCTGCATCAACTTCTTCTTCTGCATCAACTTCTTCTTCTGCATCACCTTCTTCTGCATCACCTTCTTCTTCTGCATCACCTTCTTCTTCTGCATCTACTTCTTCTTCTGCATCACCTTCTTCTTCTGCATCACCTTCTTCTTTTGCAACAGCGCCTTCTTCTGCATCACCTTCTTCCTCTGCATCACCTTCTTCTTCTGCATCCATTTCTTCTTCTGCATCACCATCTTCTTCTGCATCACCTTCTTCTTCTGCATCAACTTCTTCTTTTGTACCAGCGTCTTCTTCTGCATCACCTCCTTCCTCTGCATCAACTTCTTCTTCTGCATCAACTTCTTCTTTTGCAACAGCGCCTTCTTCTGCATCACCTTCTTCTTCTGCACCAACTTCTTCATCTGCATCAACTTCTTCTTTTGCATCACCTTCTTCTTCTGCATCACCATCTTCTTCTGCATCACCTTCTTCTTCTGCATCAACTTCTTCTTCCGCATCACCATCTTCTTCTGCATCAACTTCTTCTTCTGCATCTATCGCTTCTTCTACGTCTACTTCTACTTCTGTATCAACTTCTTCTACATCACCTTCTTCTTCTGCATCAACTTCTTTTTCTGCATCAACTTCTTCTTCTGCATCACCATCTTCTTCTGCATCAACTTCTTCTTCTGCATCACCTTCTTCTTCTGCATCACCATCTTCTTCTGCATCACCTTCTTCTTCTGCATCACCATCTTCTTCTGCATCAACTTCTTCTTCTGCATCACTACCTTCTTCTGCATCACCTTCTTCTTCTGCATCAACTTCTTCTTCTGCATCAACTTCTTCTTCTGCATCACCTTCTTCTTCTGCATCACCTTCTTCTTCTGCATCACCATCTTCTTCTGCATCACCATCTTCTTTTGCATCACCTTCTTCTTCTGCATCAACTTCTTCTTCTGCATCACCATCTTCTTCTGCATCACCTTCTTTTTCTGCATCAACTTCTTCTTCTGCATCACCTTCTTCTTCTGCATCACCATCTTCTTTAGCATCACCTTCTTCTTCTGCATCAACTTCTTCTTCTGCATCAACTTCTTCTTCTGCATCACCATCTTCTTTAGCATCACCTTCTTTTTCTGCATCAACTTCTTCTTCTGCATCACCTTCTTCTTCTGCATCACCATCTTCTTCTGCATCACCATCTTCTTTTGCATCACCTTCTTCTTCTGCATCAACTTCTTCTTCTGCATCACCTTCTTCTTCTGCATCACCTTCTTCTTCTGCATCACCTTCTTCTGCATCAACTTCTTCTTCTGCATCACCATCTTCTTTTGCATCACCTTCTTCTTCTGCATCACCATCTTCTTCTGCATCACCTTCTTCTTCTGCATCAACTTCTTCTTCCGCATCACCATCTTCTTCTGCATCACCTTCTTCTTCTGCATCACCTTCTTCTTCTGCATCACCTTCTTCTTCTGCATCACCTTCTTCTGCATCAACTTCTTCTTCTGCATCAACTTCTTCTTCTGCATCACCTTCTTCTGCATCACCTTCTTCTTCTGCATCACCTTCTTCTTCTGCATCTACTTCTTCTTCTGCATCACCTTCTTCTTCTGCATCACCTTCTTCTTTTGCAACAGCGCCTTCTTCTGCATCACCTTCTTCCTCTGCATCACCTTCTTCTTCTGCATCCATTTCTTCTTCTGCATCACCATCTTCTTCTGCATCACCTTCTTCTTCTGCATCAACTTCTTCTTTTGTACCAGCGTCTTCTTCTGCATCACCTCCTTCCTCTGCATCAACTTCTTCTTCTGCATCAACTTCTTCTTTTGCAACAGCGCCTTCTTCTGCATCACCTTCTTCTTCTGCACCAACTTCTTCTTCTACATCACCTTCTTCTTCTGCATCCATTTCTTCTTCTGCATCCATTTCTTCTTTTGCATCTGCGCCTTCTTCTGCATCTATTTCCTCTTCCACGTCTATTTCTCCTTCTGCATCAACTTCTTCTTCTGCATCAAATTATTCTTCTGTACCTACTTCTTCTTCCGCATCTACTTCTTCTTCTGCATCTACTTCTTCTTCGGCATCTACTTCGTCTTCTGCATCTACTTCTTCTTCTGCATCAACTTGAAAGGAGCGTGAAAGGAACGTATACTAATACACGTCCCAAAGAAAGGAGAAGACCTGACAGAACCAAATGGCTAGAGTTGAGTAGAGTTGAGTTGAGCTAAGAAACGACATCACTACACTCAGGACATTTCTACACGCGCTCCGCCCCTCATTCAACAGCCATCGAAGAGTCATACTGTTAGTGGTTCCAAATGCCATCTGACTGGAAGTTCACCTGGTTTTCCCTCTCAGTTTTGAAATTCGTCCAGAACCCCCTCTGATCCCCCGCCATATTATTCTCTCCACATAAGGGTTCTCAGTCCGATCCACCGCTTTCTCCACCCTGTCCCATAGGCTCCAGACCACCTCTCCTTGCCCATAGGTAAATATACCACCGAGAGGTGCATTTCCTGCCAGAATATCAGCCTGGTCATTCCCCCGCACTCCCTGTCACGAAATGGCTGGAGGTCGTCGACCCTAATGATAAAAGGTTAGAGATCGGCGGTCTATACCGCTACAACTTGTTTGTTGTGAGAACGGGTCCCCGATCAAACAAGATCGGAACTCTTTGAAATGCGAAGAACGGGTCCCCGATAAAACACGATCGGAACTCTTTGAAATACGATGAACGTCGGTCCCGAGAGAAACGGGAAAACGATATCACGATATCAACTAGAATTGCCTATATCAAAAGAGATTGTCGGCATGTTTTTGTACAAGGATCAAAAGACGAGAAAAGAGCAGGGGTTTCTTGGTAGGGGGAAAACCAGTGACGTCCTACAGACAACATTCTAAGCTGTCTGAAAATAACGTTTTAAATGCAGTGTGCTAACGAGAATTGCCACGGGAGGAAGTGTTTCCCTATTCTTGGTCCAATTAAGAAAAGGAATGACTAATGTTCCATGTTGTTAAAGGCAACGGACATATGTACAGGATGTGCATGTGTTATTCCAATTCTGGACGAGCATAGTTTTTATAAGGTAGTAGTGATGTAGATTAGAACTCGAACATAGTGGACTCGCGTGTGTGACCGTAGTATAAGAGTGTCAGCAGCAGTAGGCTGAGGCGGGACTTAGGCTGTGTCGAGTGATGTGTCATTGCCCTCGGTAGAATGAGAGCAATGACATGAGAAGATAGTCAGCAAGAGGGAGAACGGGTGGGGAGATAAAGGATAGGTCTATGCTAGGATATTCTGGTAGGGGTGTCTACTGGGGTTTCTGTGCTTTTCCTTTGGCTTTTCCTACTTTTACCTAGTCTAAGGTAATGTGATGAAATCCTCTGTCTTATGCCAGAGTTCAGTTCTATGAAAATATAGATGTTACAATCTGAGTACGGCCTTAGGCCTACACTCACATATAATGAGTCTGAGTCGGGTTGATATCACCTGGTGTTATCTCTTCGACAGGTTCCAATTGAAAGTGCAATTGCCTACAACTCTGAGAAGAAGAAAATGGCCATACTCTGGTGCAGTGCTGACTGACATCAAGCTTTAAACCCTGTTGCTGAAAGAAGGTCAGACAAGTCCTGAGAAAAATTGAACCATATAAGTCACTAGAAGAGAGACTGATAACCTAACGTATTACAAGCAACCCAGGAATTATGAACAATCATATTTACTCTAAGAAGTAGAAAAAGGAAAAGACAATAATTAAAAGAACATGTTCCCTGCGTACATGAACAGTTAGTTAATTGACAGACAGCAGTGTGTCGGATATATATATATATATATATATATATATATATATATATATATATATATATATATATATATATATATATATATATATATATATATATTCTGGACGGTGTTTGTGTTCGATAATCAAGGGATTATATTAAATAACTGTTTATAGGCGGTGTAGAAAAAAAGGACACGAACTAACCAAAGCACTCAGTGGTGACCAGACTTTTAAAACTTTCCAGGATATATTGGAAGAAGTCAAAAATCGGTTGGAGAGACACATCATCGGGTGAGCTCCTTCCAGTTCTGTGCTGTTGTGAAGTTGCATGGCCGTAGCATGATGAGAACTGTGATGCTGATCCTAGACTGAATAGTCCTGTCTCACATACACAATAGACTACACCACAGATTTCTATACACATACACTATACCTACACCTGACATATTTTTCTCCATTAAATAATTTTATTATTTGTTGGAGGACAGTGTTGTGTGGGTATGTTCTGGAGGAATATGAAGAGGGGTATTGTCTTATGGTAAGGAGAGAGAGAGAGAGAGAGAGAGAGAGAGAGAGAGAGAGAAAGAGAGAGAGAGAGCGAGAGAGTGAGAGAGATAGTGATAAAAAAGACTGAACAGGGTGTGTGTAGACATAGGTCCAGTAGACCAAAACTGAGAAAATGGAATTTAAAAGGTGTGCTTGTTGATTCTACCCCCCCCCCCCCCCCCCCAAGGGACGACAAGTGATACTCCCACTTGACCAGGGCAGAAAATCCATACAATTCTCACAATCTGTGACTTCTGAAGCGAGGCAAACCATTTTACACGAAACATTCCTTTCTCCGCCTTACTAAATATACTCTTAGAGTCTGTAATGAATAAATTGTGTGTTGCAGCGGTCTCCTCCAACCATCGGAAGGTTGGTGTTAATGCGTCTACCTCCATTCTCATGCCGGAGGTTGTAGTCTCATATACCAGACTCTCCTTTTTTCAAGTATCTTCAATTAGCCTTCGCAATGAAACCCCTACCACAACGTCCGTTTCTCACCACCGATCCATCGGCGTAGATCACTATGTCACCTTGATGTGTGTTGCCCTGGATCAGTTGTTACATTCCAAACTCTGTGCGGCCTTCTGCGCATTCTCTGCACTCACGACCCAGTGTTACTATCGACCTATCAGTTTATTTAGTTGTTTAAGAAACTTAATGTAACGCATTAGCAAAGCCTGGCTAACGTGGCAACTGGAAGAAAATACCCCTTAACCCAACAACAAGCAGAATTAAGAATGTATTATGGGTTTAAGATCAAACAACCTACATAGCTAAGAAAACAGATGATGCATTTCAAAAGAAAAAGCACACACTTGAATAAATGACATTAAGGAAATTTGTTTCACCTGAGGAGACACTTCCTTCTCTGTGGGCGATCTAGCACTTGTACATCTGAAGAAGATATTAGCACAGCAAATAATAGGATGCAGCCAGCCTCATCAGAGTCACTTCCTTGTTTGTGGGCGATCTAGCACAAGTACATCTGAAGAAGATATTAGCACAGCAAATAATAGGATGCAGCCAGCGGGAATGGTAAAACATGGCTAGTGAACATCTTTTTTTTTCCATATCCTATTTATAAGTCATCGCTGTCAGCACCAGCATTTTACTGCTGTTGTTGATGTCTTGGCAAGTTTGCGTTCAGTAGTTTGCCATTGTATATTAAACGACCAGCTCCCATACCAACACGTTAAGACCCAGCGCGACGCGGTCTGCTGCCAAATCGGTCGAGCGCAGGTAAGCGGGCTCACGAATCGCGTCCTTAAGCCCTTAGCCATTGATACCGGTTAGTGAAGATCGGTGAGGAGAAAACATGCAGCGTTCCCTCCCTTAAATAAAACATAGCACTCTTGAGTGCACTCCTTTACAGGATATGGCAATAACCCCCAGCAATTCTGGCTATGTGTGACTTAATAGGCAATTTTTTACGCTCAGTGGTTTGCTATTGCTTTCTAAACGACCGACGCCCATACCATCGAAATCAACGCAAGGCGATCTGCTTCCAAATCATCCACAGCCGATTTCGAACCCTCGACTTAGTGTGTCGGGGAATAGTGGAACGTGTGCTCTGGCCCTACGCCACAGCGTCTAAGGTAGTACTAAGTAGACAAATAATGCCTCGGGAAAACAAACCCAAACTATCTCGCTGTCGCCTTTGATCGTCACCTGACATAGAAGACAGGTAATCGAACAATGGCAAGGCAAATAATGGCACTCATGAAAAAGGTTCAATGAGCACGGGGAACAGACAAGAAAGTTCTCAAGAAGTTATATGCTGGACACTACGTCTTATTATGACTCCAGTCTTTGCTTGAATATGGTCGTGCGGTTTGGGTAACAGCAGCGAAGTCAGATGCATATCCTTTACAGGGCGTCGCAATCAACACCAACATTTTCTGGCTGTTCGTGATGTCTTGGCAAGTTTACGTTCAGTATTTTGCCATAGTTTTCTAAATAAAGACACTCATACCATTTTAATTTTTAAAAAACAACGCTAGGCGGTCTGCTGCCAAATCGCCCGCAGCTGTGTTTCGAATGAACTGCGCCCTTAACTACTTCGCCACGGAGCCGGCAGTGCTAAGTCAGACTTTAACAAAATATATAGCCACACATCAAGGACTTTTGTTTAGTGTATTTTCTGTTGATGACACCGTCTTGATAGCAACAAAATTATAGAGCCACACATCAAGGACTTTTGTATAGTGTATTTTCTGTTGACGACACCGTCTTGAGAGCAACAAAATATATAGAGCCACATATCAAGGACTTTTGTATAGTGTATTTTCTGTTGATGACACCGTCTTGATAGCAACAAAATTATAGAGCCACATATCAAGGATTTTTGTACAATGTATTTTCTGTTGACGACACCGTCTTGATAGCAACAAAATTAATAGAGACACACATCAAGGACTTTTGTATAGTGTATTTTCTGTTGACGACACCGTCTTGAGAGTAACAAAATATATAGAGTCACACATCAAGGACTTTTGTATAGTGTATTTTTTGTTTACGACACCGTTTTGAGAGTAACAAAATTAATAGAGTCACACATCAAGGACTTTTGTATAGTGTATTTTCTGTTGACGACACCGTCTTGAGAGTAACAAAATTAATAGTCAACACATCACGGACTTTTGTATAGTGTATTATTTGTTTACGACACCGTTTTGAGAGTAACAAAATATATAGAGTCACACATCAAGGACTTTTGTATAGTGTATTTTCTGTTGACGACACCGTCTTGAGAGCAACAAAATTAATAGAGTCACACATCAAGGACTTTTGTATAGTGTATTTTCTGTTGACGACACCGTCTTGAGAGTAACAAAATTAATAGTCAACACATCACGGACTTTTGTATAGTGTATTATTTGTTTACGACACCGTTTTGAGAGTAACAAAATATATAGAGTCACACATCAAGGACTTTTGTATAGTGTATTTTCTGTTGACGACACCGTCTTGAGAGCAACAAAATATATAGAGTCACACACCAAGGACTTTTGTACAGTGTATTTTCTGTTAACGACACCGTCTTGAGAGTAACAAAATATATATAGCCACATATCAAGGACTTTTTTACAGTGTATTTTCTGTTGACGACACCGTCTTGATAGCAACAAATCAAAAAGAACTGTAGAAAATGACAAATACAGTGGTAGACAGTGGAACTCATTTTGAATAACAGGAAGACAGAAGTAATGGCTACATCAAAGAAACAGATCGTACCTAAGTAAACAATTAAAGTAAAGGGTGTTAATTTGCGCCACGTGCAGAAATTCAACTATCTAGATACATGGATAACATCATATGGAAGATGTATCACAGGGATAAAGAACATAATTGTCGTGTCCTCCTTTAAAGTGTCGTCCCTGGAGTGAGGAGAGTCAACACCCACATTATAATATTTTTTCCCTTATCAATATCCTGGAGATTCCACCAGCTTCCGTCCAACACACTCCATCAGCCCGTGGACACCTTTTCCTATCACTCTCTCACTGTCGTACTATGCCCCCTCTCATACTTCCCCAACGCAACATACTCAACAACTCTTGCTTCTAAAAATTAATAAAGATTAATTTATTAAAAGAAAAGTGTAACGTATATGAGACGTGTATGCGAAGAAAATGTGTGTCGTGTATTATAACATAAATGTATATGTCAGCCTTCAAAGTTCAGGATCATAGTGCACACATCATGGCAAGGATTACACGACATCACACGAGTCAGTACAATAGACCTCACCGAAGTCGTATCCTTCTCTCCAGACATGTCCTCCTCCAGGAGCTCTGATGACCATGAGATCTGAATCCCATGTAAATATATAATCCGTGGAAAATACTATTATTGTTCCTAACACCACGGTTCCTATTAGTTTATAGAAATCTAAGATCTCATAATTCCTGCACAGAGAAAAATAATGGAACACTGTCTCATAAACATATCGTTTTCTTCTTGCGAAATGTTCTGTATTTTCACTCTTAAACAGTCAATGTATCTTAGGCAAAAATGGCTTGCTTTATTCACTAGATATAGTCTGAAAGTTCTGATTTCCTTGATACGTGGAACAACTACACTTCAATGTTTGGTTTCATCTAATGTGAACATCAGTTCCTACTGATCTAGTTCCACATGGGCTGAACATCCATCACTTCAGGTGTGTTAACGATTGGTATGCACTCATGTAGGATACATATACCATTAGCTCCACCGAGCAATGTGTATTAACTTCTTCCGTTGCGAAAGTTGCTGGCCCATCTCTCTACATCATAATTTATCCGGGATCGGATTTTCCATGGTTCCGGGTTCTTCATTCCAACCAGAGGAAACCTGTAAAATACATCATACAACTGGTGATAGCCTCCCTGTCACTTATCTCTATTAGATGATCGTGAGCCTTTCGGCCTCGCTCAGAAAATACAGTGAACCTACTCTGTCAGGGACAGATGACTCAACCCATTGGTTATCATCAGGCCAAGACAAGAAAAAAAAATCAACAAACACAATGCGGAACCCCGCCCACCAGGGACACCTACTGGAATATCCCAATTATCCCTCATCACTCAATTCTCAACTAGTAAAGCTTATCAACACTTCACTAATCTATTTTCAACTAACAGAGCCAAGTATCACTTCCCTACTCTAGCTAGTTTTCCACTACCAGTGCTAATCATCACACTTTAGTTTTAACAAGGCTACAGCCTATATTAATTAGAACTAATTATAATAGGTTCTACCTTAGGCAAAACCGCCTCATTCCGGGATGGCTACTACACTTTGCCATAACGACACATGCTAGTTAATATTAAATTAATCTAACACTCTCCCACAAACACGTCCATCATAACCCACGGTTTTGGTCAACTCCCCATCTCCAATCATGGTTTTTGGCAAAACCCTAAAATTGGTCACGTGACGGTATTGATGTCCTGCAGGTGTTATTTGGGCATATCATCCATTGTCAAGAATCCATTTTCCCTGGCTTAGTCACTGTCAAAGTTGTCATCAGTTGTTTTGACTCCCACAACAAACTAACTAGTTACTGTATGATCCCAACAACAGTTTTCCCCAACAAGCTGCCAATCTTCTTGATGTCCGGAAACTATAAATTGACATACGGACTGTTTTCTTCCGAGCTGAGTACTTCCGCTTCCAATCCGACCTGTTTATAAACTGTCAAAGCGATGTATGGACTCATCTCACACACTTCCAAATGTTCCCATGTTGTCGACTCAATGTAACCCCGTGCAGCTGCAACTATTTACCGTCCTGGGGATTTGACATCCAATTTGTTTTTACTGTTAGTAAAATAGTTGTCGCTGGCAGATAGTCCGTTTAATCAGAAAGCCTCTATAATAATCAACTGGTTAAACGCAAGGTTTTATTTTGTGACAATAATAAATAATTTATTAAAACCACGCCCCGAAGGAAGAAGCTGTTATGGGTCGGTGATGTGACAGGAACATTACATATTGTGGGGCGGGATGGGTCGATGATGTGACAGGGTCATCACATCTTGTGGGCGGGATGGGTCGGTGATGTGACAGGGTCATCACATCTTGTGGGGCGGGATGGGTCGGTGATGTGACAGGGTCATCACATCTTGTGGGGCGGGATGGGCGGAGGAATGGCTAACCAGTCTTGTCCTCACTTCAACGGACAACGAACGCAGGCGTCGTCGGACCGCGCTCATATCAGCATCAGCGCACCCCCCCCCCCCCCCCACACACACACACACACATCGATTACACTAACGCGCCCACCAAGAAGATAATACCATAAGCAAAAACCGCGTTTTATAAAATTAAGAACACGATTTGCAAACAAACCTTTGTCATAGGAGGCCAGAATAGGACTTCTTGCTATTACATACAGACAGCCGTCTCCGTGGCGATGAAGTCACGGTCGCAGTTCGTGATCCCGCGTTTGAAACATAGCTACGCGAGATTTGGCAGCGGACCGCGTTGCGTTGTTTTTAAAAAAACGAAATTGTATGGGTGCCGGTCATTAAGAAAGCAATGGCAAACTACTGAACGTAAAGATCACAAGAGATCACAACAGCAAAAAAATGCTTGTATTGTCTGCAACGCCCTGTAAAGGATAATGCAACTAACTTTTTACATAAATACGTTTTGGACATATTGCCATTAATTATAGATAATTAGTAAAGTAAGTAAAAAAAAATAATCCCAAATGCAGTCCAACTGACTAGTTTAGGGGTTGAACCCCCTTCATATGTGGGAAGAAAATGAACCACTTATCTACATATCCGTGTGCAATAATAGTGACCCTTTTACCCTCACCTCGCTGTTTCCTGTGGTCTTCTATAAACGCCCATCCACACTTAACCATGTCATGGTTCTCGGCCTCCAATGCCCCGACCTTCACATCAAGTATTAACACGTGCCTCTGTTTGCCTGGTATTTCCCGACTGAACCTAGTGTCTTAAGCTTCCACGCTGTCAGATTAATTTTCAAAGCCCAGGTCAAAGGAAAAAAAATCAGTCCTGATAAATACGCGTGGCCCAGACTAATTTCCCCAGTTTATCTTCTTATATGTCGTCGATTACCGACAGCCAGGAGTTTGCGATGGACGGCAATGTCTCCATCCCAGTAACTGGAGCGGCAAATTGTAAAGTAGCGGCGCACGTGTAAGCGGCTTACTGTTTAGCCTCAATACGGACTGAAGAGCTGCAAGGGCAGGTTCTTGCTCATATATAAAGGTGCCATTTACTCACATATGACGGCCGCTGAGTCTAAGGAGTAGAGAAGGCGTTTCCTAATCCCGCATCCTGAGTTGAAAATTAGCTGCAGGCGATTAGGAATCAAACCGCTATGCGGTGACTTTTAACATTCTTAACATTCGTGTGAGCGTCGGTTGTTCAGAAAGCAATGGAAAACTTTACAAAAGAAAGTCTGTTGCATGTCCTTACAGGATGTCACAATCAACCCTAGCATTTTTTTCTCTTTGTGATTTACTATGCAATTGGAGGTCAGCATGATCGAGTGGATAAGGGAGTTCGTTCTTAAACATCCAGTGCGCTGATGCCGAGGTAGCGGGTTCAAACTCTACAACGATCAGCTGAACTAAAATGTTGAATTCTCGTCTTTGACTTGGGGACGTAAATTACAAGTACTTCTGGCATAGAAATCAACACAAGGTGGCCTGATTCCAAATCGTCTGTAGAAAATTTCGAGCCCTCGACTGGGTATTTCGGAGGGTGGTGAGTAGTATGTCAAGAGGTATTTAATACGTCATAGATGACATCATATTTTACGGTGCAATACGTCATAGATGACATCATATTTTACTATATAAAGAGTCTAGCAACGCATAGAAAATGGACCGCATTTTCAAGGTATATAGCTCAGGAATAAATAATCAACAGTTTTTCACTGTTACCTCCCTTTTTTGTTGATAATTTTTTGTTTTTAATTTAAAGATTACCGTTATTATTTATTGTAGTGAGCGGGGCTTAAACACTATCAACTAACGATTGTTGCTGTTAGGGTACAGTGCTCTTCCTCCTCGGTTTCTTTCTCCTCAGCATTCCATTGGTGATGTGTAAGGGTAACAGTTATTTCATCAGGGTGGTCTAGGGGTGGACAGACGTAGGGGTGAGGTTTCAGGGGTGGGGAGTGGAGTGTCGGTGCATTGGATTGGGCGAGGGGTTCAAACACGCGAGACGTGACGAGTGTCATAGGAAAACCGTAATAATTAAAAATGTAAATATGGTGGGTATATGGTCTGTAGAGAGCCGTAGTGGCTTATTCACTATCATCATACGGGTTACAAATGCACACCTTAAAAAGTAAAGATGGCCGGTATTACTGGTTGTAGTGGTATGGCTTAGTGAAATTCGTTGTTAAGGGGTGGATAGCCGTTATTAGTGGTCTGTAGAGGGTCGTAGTGGTGTAAATATTATCATCATATAATTACAAATTAAAACCTTAAAAATAAAGATGGACGGTGTTATTGGTTGTAGTGGGTATGGCTTAGTGAAATTAGCTAATAAGTGGATGAGTAGAGGAAAGACTACATAAGCACTACCAGCCAACGGGTTACAAATGACAACCTTAAAAAGTAAAGATGGTCGGTATTATTGGTTGAAGTAAGTATGACTTAGTGAAATTCGTTGTTAAGGCATGGATAGCCGTTATAAGTGGTCTGTAGAGGGTCGTAGTGTTTTAAGCATTACCATCATACAGTTACAAATGAAAACCTTAAAAAGTAAAGATGGCCGGTATTATTGGATGTAGTGGTAATGGCCTAGTGAAATTCATTGTTAAGGGGCTGGTAGCGGTTATTAGTGATCTGTAGAGGATCGTTGTGGTTTAAACACTATCAGCATACGGGTTACAAATGAAAACCTTAAAAAGTAAAGATGGTCGGTTTTATTGGTTGTAGTGGGTATGGCTTAGTGAAATTAGAAGTTAAGGGGTGGGTGAGTAGAGTAAAGGCTAGATAAACACTATCAGCATACGGGTTACAAATGAAAACCTTAAATCGTAAAGATGGTCGGGATTATTTGTTGTGGTGGGTATGCCTTAGTGAAATTCGTTGCTAAGGGTGGGCGAGTGGTGGAAAAATTTGATAAGTGCTTCTGAACATTTTCAAGGGGTAGGCGAGTGGCGGGTGGCTAGATAAATACTCCGACATCATCTTTTAGAACCACTGAGGTTAAATCTCATATTAAAGTCTGAAATGTGAACGCTTAGACGGCTGACCTGAGGATGACCTCCTGGGTGACTCAGCGTGTGTCAATGCAAGCGGTGAACGCGTTTGAATGTGTTCAGACATGTTTTGGGAAAAACCATGGGTGACTCATCGTGACCTGACCGTGGTATACATATCCATACATGATATTGAGGAAGAACTGTAAGCACCCTAAAACACCCCAGAGTAGGCGACAGATGCAAACCACTGTCTTGACATGTTTTAATAAGAATATCTAGATGCTTTACAGTATAAGTCTAACCGGACTGAACTGGTATTGTATAGTTTGACTCAGCACTTTCTAGGTGATGCATCAGCCCAGACTCCATATATAAAGGACCGCACATACCGACTAAAGACACTATGTTTGCAACAAGAGCTATCGAAAATACCTAACTGAAGAAACTGCTGTGGTAAGTAGCACTGTGTGTATGCAATATTGTCTCGTTACATGCCGTCAAGTCGGTTTAGTGCTGTCACTAGTGTATATCTCAGAAGCTACATGAGGCGACTAGCAAGAATACACCACAAGATATAACCACTCGGTATAGGAATACTAATACAGAAATATGCATAAATCATCATTATCAGCTTCCACTTTTGCCATCAAGTGACGTGGGTGGAACTGAATAGTGTCATTCCATCTAATTGTCTGTATTCTCGGGCGTCCTCTGCTTAATCTGTTAGAGTAGCTGCTGTGGTGCAGTCCTATTGTGTACATATGAAACATATTTTTCACTAAAGTATGTTTTCTCTGTTCACTAAAAGTATTCTGCTTTGTCCTTCTACATATTCTAACCAAGAGGAACAGTGCCCCATTGACACGTGGAGCACATCGATTCTTTCACTCACCGAGGTATGAATATCATTTCTCCACTAAGTGTAGTGTAACATAGATGTGTCTACCCCTATGGGGGCTGTATGAAACATGATGTAACACATATGCGTCTACACCTTCTGGGGGCTTGTGAAACATGATGTATTCAGCCATTCAGTGTGGATCTGAAGAGAAACATTGTCCGTGTCCTTCAGGAAACAAATGAAGATCGTAAAATGATTAGAGACATTAGACGTAGACAGTCAAATATTTTTGGCATGTTATGAGAAGAAATAAATTGGAGAACTTGGTGACAACTGGTAAGATAGAAGGGAACAGACCATGGGGAAGACCTAGAAGCGAATACCTGGATGGCTTGGCCACGTGGCACGGAGCTGATCCGCGACTCTGGTGATCGAGTGAGATGACAAAACATGACCACCCACGCTTATCGGCATGGCACATGATGGATGGAGTGTGGATCACAATTCTGTGCACTCACCAGAGTGAAAAATGTGCTGACACAGGAGTATCTAGACTCGTGCTCTTTGTTCACTATGTATCATTGTATATCACTAAAGTATAAGAAAGTCAAAGTCTATATGCCTACACACTGTCAAAACTACATACAAGTCAAGTACGTGGTGTCAAAAATCATTATGCCTACCTTTTACTGTCCCTTGTGTAATCATCTTTATCCTTTCTCCAGATGGAACAGTTGCTGACACATTAAAATCTCGAGACTATTGAGTTGCTTACAAGAAGTTAAATCTCAAGGTTATTGAGCTGTGCATAAGAAAGGAAGGCAATGAACAGTCTACCACAAAATATTGGTATGTATGCTTTCATCATTTCTCACTAACTGGACGTGGTCAGAAATATAAATCAGCTCTATATAAAATAACACAGAGAACAGAATTACGAACCAGGACGTTGCTAACCTTCACCACAAAAAATATAGTCCCAGAGAAGACCCTCTTTAAGGACGGGATGAAAGAGAAAATGAAATATTCTACAACCTTCTTATACTTTAGTGATATACAATGATACATAGTGAACACAGAACACAACTCTATATACTCATGTGTCAGCACATTTTTCACTCTGGTGAGTGCACATAATTGTGATCCATACTGAGTGGCTGAATACATTATGTTTCATACATCCCCCAGAAGGAGGGCATAGGTGTAGACACATATATATTACACTACACTTAGTGGAGATATGACATACATACCTTGGTGAGTGAAAGAATCGATGTGATCCACATGTCAATGGGGCACTGCTCCTCTTGGTTAGAATATGTAGAAGGACAAAGCAGAATGCTTTTAGTGAACAGAGAAAACATACTTTAGTGAAAAATATGTTTCATATGTACACAATTGGAATGCACCACAGCAGTTACCCTAACGGAATACAACAGAGGACGCCTGAGAATACAGACAATCAGATGGAATGACACTATTCAGTGCCACCTATCGAGTGATAGAGCAACATTTCTCCCCACATCACTTGACAGCAAAAGTGGAAGTTTATGATGATACTGTTTTATATACGACCGTCATTAGTATCTGTATTAGTATTCCTATATCAAGCAGTTACATCTCACGGTGTATTCTTGTTAGTCGCCTAATGTAGCTTCTGAGATATACACTAGTGACAGCACTATTCCGACTTTACGGCATGTAACGAGACAATATAGCATACACACAGTGCTATGTACCACAGCAGTTTCTTCGGTGAGGTGTTTTCGATAGCTCTTGTTGTAAACATAGTGTCTTTAGCCGGTATTTGTGCTCCTTTATATACAGAGTCTGGGCTGAAGAATCACATAGAAAGTAGTGCGTTACACTATACAATAACCAGTTCAATCTGTTTAGACTTATACGGTAAAACACACACACACACACACACACACACATATATATATATATATATATATATATATATATATATATATATATATATATATATATATATATATATATATATATATATTCTTATTAAAACATGCCTAGACAGCGGTTTGTATCGTTATCTAGTCCGAGGCATTTTTAGGGTGCTTACGGTCCCTCCTCAAAAACATGTATAGATATGTATGCCACGGTCAGGTCATGATGAGTCACCCATGGTTTTTCCCAAAACATGTCAGAACACATTCAAGCGCGTTCACCGCCGGCATTGCCAAACGCCGAGTCACCCAGGAGGTCACCCTCAGGTCAGCCGACTAAAAGTTCACATTTCAGACTTTAATATGAGACTTAATCTCAGTGGTTCTAACAGATGATATTGGAGTATTGTTTTAGCCACCCGCAAACTGCTTACCCCTTACAAATGTTCAGAAGCACTTATCTAGCCTTTCCTCTACTCATCCATCCCTAACAACTAATTTCACTAAGCCATACCCACTACAGTCAAGCTGAAAAACATCTGATGGCTGCAGAAATGTGGTTTCTGAGGAAAATGCAAAGAATACCATGGACAGATAGAAAAACCAATGACCAAGTACTACAGGAGACAAATGAAAAACGTAGACTGATTAGAGAAATTAGACGTAGACAGTCAAAATTGTTTGGACATGTTATGATAAGAAATGGACTGGAGAACTTAGTGACAACTGGCAAGATCGAAGGGAACAGACCAAGAGGAAGACCGAGAGGAAAGTATCTGGATGGCTTGGCCACATGGCATGGACGAGACAGGAACACTGAGCTGATCCACGACTCTGGTGATCGAGTGAAATGGCGAGTCATGACCGCCCACGCTTTCCGGCATGGCACATGATTGATTGACTGATACCCACTACAACCAATAATACCGACCATCTTTACTTTTCAAGCTTTTCGTTTTTAATTATATGATGATAAGTGTTTAAACCACAACGACCATCTACAGATCGCTAATAACCGCTACCCATCCCTTAACAACGAATTTCACTAAGTCATACCCACTACAACCAGTAATACCGGCCATCTTCACTTTAAGGTTTGAATTTGTAACCCAAATGATGGTAGTGAATAAGCCACTACGGATCTCTACAGACCATATACCCACCGTATTTACATTTTTAATTATTACAGTTTTCCTATGACACTCGTCATGGCTCGTGGGTTCGAGCCCCTCGCCCCACACCATGCGCTGACATCCCATGCCCCACCCCTGAACCGCCACCCCCAACCAGCCACTAGACTACCCCGAGGAAATGCACTGTAAGCCCGACCCTTACACATCACCAATGGAATGCTGCTAGTGCTTACGCCCGGCCCAATACAGAAAAAGTAAGAAGTGGAGAAAACAAGGAGAGAGAAACCGAGGAAGAGCACTGTACCATAACACAGCAACAATCGTAAGATGATAGTGTTTAAGCCACGCCCACTACAGCCACCAATAACAGTAATCTGTAAATTTAAAAAAAAAAATTCTCAACAAAAAGGGAGGCAATAGTGCAAAAACATTTGATTAATTATTCGTGAGTTATATCCCTTGAAAATGAGGTCCGTTTTCTTTGCGGTGCTAAACTCTTTATATAGTAGAATATGATGTCATAGATGATGTATCGCACCGCATTTAGGTATCAAATACCTCCTGATATACTACTATGGTGAAATGCGTTCACTGCCCTTAAGCCACAGCGCAAGTGACAAACTAGTGAGTACAACATTGCACAGTAAATCACACACAGCCAAGCAATGATGCGGTTGACTGCCATGTCCTGTAAAGGACACCCAACTAACATTTTACTCATGCTCACGCACATAATTTATAACATTTATTCACACACACACACACACACGCACGCGCACACACACGCGCACACACACACAACACACACAAACGAGTGGCATTTTTGGAGGGGTATAGTTTTTTTTAGTTTTTTTTTAAGTGTCAGGTCTTAGATATGACTGAGCTACTGTATAACAATAGGCAGTACTACATGTTTTCTGTTAGCGCCGAATGTTGGGTGGCGCTATTGAAACTGGACACCCCACATTGTGCCAACGGTTTCGGGCGGAGGAGTGCAATTGGGAGGGTACAGGTGTTATCCTGGTGCGAGGAAATGCAAACTTAAGACTAAATGTCATGGCAGGGCAGACCAGGTCCTAAGCCTTGGTCAGCAACTGGTCTAGGATCAAAGTCTCGACAGTTAGAGCATTGCTTGGCTGATTCTGCAGCTTCCGCAGCTGGTCCTGTTCCATACCTCAGTGTAGCTGCAGACACAGACCACCCACTGCATGAGGCGCTGGACGCAGTTAAGGGTCAGCGACTGATAAGAGGGAAATCATGGATGGCTCAGGCGTAGGATACGTTCAGACAGGTGTGCCCCTTGGAGAACATTAGGCGTGGAGAGGAGTGGGCCAGAGTGCCAGCGGAGCAGTCAGACAGGTGTGCAGGGAGTGGCCAGCAGGGGCCACGGAAGTGGAAATCCAGCAACTAATTCAGGACAATGCTCACTCGGGTGATGTGATTATCTACACAGATGGTTCGGTGTCAAGAGGTGAGAAAAGTGGCTGGGGGTTCATAGCCAAAGCCAATGGTCGACGTTTGGGGCAGGAGAGCCTGGCATATGATACCACAACATCCAGCTTAAAAATGGAGGTGGAGGCGGTCACTGCGGCTCTCCGCTGGATGGAGAATACGACACACACACACATCGTGATTGTAACTTACTCAGAAAGCATGCTGACGAGGATGAGGAAGGGCAGGCTTCGAGCGGAGTGGCTTGCTTCGTTTCGGAGGTCACGGGTGACAAGCATTGCCTGGATCTTTTCTCCGGGGCATGCCGGTGTGCTGGGAAATGAACAGGCGGACAGATTGGCTGGCTCTGCAAAACTTGGTGGAGTATTGATACATGATAAGGCAGACGTGGTTGCGGCCTTGTGGGAGCACGTTCACACCTCGGAGGAACAAATGGATTACCATGGTCTGGCAAGAATGAGACAGCGAGGAGTGACGAGGGAATCTGGCCAACGCTCAAAGGAAAGGCGAGACGGACATATAATCAGATTGCTACTGGTACTATTCGTGTTGGAACTCTTCGCTGGCTGCTGAGGATGGGGCCGGAGCGCTTATGGGAATGCCCCGAATGCTGTGATGTCGATTCCTAAATCAATCAATCAATCAATCAATCTTGTGTCAAGACGGCAAGGTGCAAGTATAGTATAGTATAGTATAGTATAGTATAGTATAGTATAGTATAGTACAGTACAGTACAGTACAGTATAGCACAATACAGTACAGTAAAGTATGTTTTTTTTTGGTAGCAGCCGACATGGTCGAAAGGACAAGAGCACTCTAGCCGTAAACTTCTGGTGTGCTGACGATCGATTCCTACACCGGTCAGCTGGATGAACCCCCGGTTCAGAGAGCAATGGCAAGCTACCGAACGTAATATGGCCGAGAAAATCAACCTGGACTTACGGTCCGCCACAAAGGACATGCAATGTTTGAACTAGTTTTTCAGCGCGTTATATGAACACTGGACACTGCGGATACCTTGGGCACGAAAAGGGGGAAACGGCCGGAGATGGAGAGACGTGTCGGGTAGTCTTGTTGAGAGCTGTATACTATTATCCGTCCATCCATCATGTGCCATGCCGATAAGCGTGAGCGGTCATGATTCGCCATTTCACTCGATCATCAGAGTCATGGATCAGCTCAGTGTTCTTGTCTCGACCATGCCATGTGGCCAAGCCATCCAGGTATTTGTTTCTCTGTCTTCCCCTTGCTCTCTTCCCTTCAATCTTGCGAGCTGTCACCACGTTCTCCAATTTATTTCTTCTCATAACATGCGCCCCCCCCCCCCCCCAAAAAAAAAAAAAAATTTGAATGTCTACGTCTAATTTCTATAAGTTTACGATTTTCATTTATCTCTTGGTCATTGGCTTTTCTGTCTGTCCATAGTATTCTTTGCATTCTTCTTAGAAACTATATTTCCACAACCATCAGATGTTTTTCAGCTTGACTACTCATTGTCCACGCTTCACATTCATACAAAAGTGCAGGCGCTACGTATCACGCCGACACTCTTTTTCTCGTTTCAATTGCCATCATTTTATTGATCAGTATGTTGTTCATCTTGCAAAAGGCTACCTTCGCCATGGCAATTCTTGTTCTAATCTCTTCAAGGCATCTCCCATCAGATGTTCTGACTGTTCCGAGATAATTGTACCGATTCACTTGTTTAAGAATATTCCCATTTTTTTAAGCATATCCTTTACAGGACGTAGCTGTCAACACCAGCATCTTTCAGCTGTATGTTGATCTCTTGGCAAGATTACGCTCAGTAGTTTGCCATTGCTTTCTGAGCGGCTGGCTCAGTATCCCGCAAGTCACGAGCGCGGGTCGAACCGCCTCAGCTCTCGCTCCGCGACTCTGCGTGATAAACGGGATTACAGAGAGAAAGTGTTGTAACCCCACAGCCAGAGAGACCGGCACTTGTACATTACATTGTGGTATTTCGTTCTTCCTAGTGATGACCATAACCCTAGTTAGAATTAACTTGTAAGAGGACACATATACTATTATCAGGTTGTCTTAATGTGTGACCATTCTAATGGTAGCGCCTATCACCACCCCTAGATTGGCTGGAATCATATAAGTGATTCTGTCATACCTGTTTAGTCTTTCTGTTCTGTTAATGAGTGAGTGGCACCTTACAGTCTTGACAGACCAAAGTATGTGATTTGGAATATGGCCAAAAATTCCATCACAATGCCTAGGCAGAGCTTCAGAGAACATGTGGTGCCCAAACGACATGTTCCCTCTCTCGGCCTTGCCTTGTTTATTCCAGAGGAATGGATAACCAGTACGTCTGGCACAAGGTAGGCTGCAGACGCTGGCGGCACAGCGTCAACCTCCGAGACCTCGCCTCCACGAGCAGGTGGCGAGTGGTGGCCAGACCCTGGAACCCAAGGCACCCGAATTAGAGGCGTTCAGTACAGGAACAGTTAACGTATATTTGTAATTTATTAGTAAATGTTTCAGTCGTGTGTCTGATCAATTCAGTAGTAATGATTTGTCGTTAGAGTTAAATAGTTTAAGTTTGGTACCAGATTTAATTTCTTTTAATGTTTACCAATTTTCTTATGCTATGAAAGCTCTTCTTGCCATCTGTGCTTTTATTTTAATACTTTCCCAATATCTGGATAACATACTTTCACATGAAGTAAACATCCCTGCTAAAATAAAAACACGTGGAGCAAAGTAAGCCAGATTAACGGGAAGATGTCAACAACAATTACAGAGGAACCACGTGATCACTGATGTATTATGGGTATAAAATGTAGTTGAAAAACAAGCGAAAGTACATCTGTTCACACACATTATGTCTGTCAGGAATATCCTGCCCACCAGAGAACTGACGCAGTTTGTTCAGATGTCGTGTTAGTTCCAATCGATAATGCACATTCTAGAAGCACCAAGTTCCGCTAGCAGACACAATTCCTGGGACTAGATAACTGTAAAGAATGTCAGGAAATTAAATGAACTTTCCCCGTCTACTCTCCATTAAAAATATGTGGACAGGATTCGCAGACCCGAACACGAGTAGCCGCCATATTTAAGATTGATAGATGGAGGTGGGGGTTGTCGTCAAGACAGGATCAAGCCTACAACGCAACAAATGTCCACTAATTAGAAGAAAAGTGGTGGTAAAATGGAGACAGATACTAATGACTACATTTCGCCCCAAACATATACTGCGACAGTGGAATTGCACGAAGTGGCACATGATAGTATATAGCATGTGGCGTGTTTTTAATACGGTAAAGATGGCCGTGTGATATATGAGAATTCAGATAGCGACACTTTCGTGTGGAAACTCATTATTAACATGTAAGAGGCGACTAGGGAGGGAAGAGGAGAGCGCAACGGGAAAACCAGTTGCTTGTGTATACACCAGTGAGGGAGTACAGGATGACGTCAACGGTGGTTTGGCGCCGACAGAAATGACGTTTGTTTCCAGAAGGAACGCCTTTTTAAAACTTGTTCGTGTTGGTAAACGTTCAGACGTCAACATAAATATATATAAATAAAAAAGCAGCAGCTAACTTGAGCTTGTTGACATCGCCAGAGAGATTGTTTTCAAAAGGAGTGGGTGTACGCCAAACAGTTTCTGTCCTCTGCATGTCATGTTTAGCTGTGATTTTACCAGTTCTCCAGTTGCATTCAACAGTATCTCGTGTCTTCAAATGGAGTGGGTGTACACCACACAGTTTCTGTCCTCTGCATATCATGTTTAGCTGTAATTTTGCCAGTTCCCCTGTTGCATTTATCATTATCTCACATCTTAAGCTTTTTGTTGTTTGTTTTGTTTTTGTTTTACCGACTGTGTGCCAAAGGATAATATATCCCCAGATGTGACCTACCATTTAGACAGAAGGATGATATATCGCAATACTAGAACAATAGTTTTATTTGTTTCGTTTCGCGGTATCTTCCGCAATTACAATGCTCAGTGAACGAAAATTTACATTATAACACTTGTTCATATGACTGTACCATGTTTGGTACAAACCATTTTGGTTGGCACTGAATCAGTTAAACAACAAAGAGATAAGGCACATTATAGATAGGCATACCGTTTGTGATTTTTCACTTACTGCCATTGTCTTATGATGCACTGCCGTGCGCCACTTTACTGACATAGCGGAACTACACTGGCCTGCCGTGCGCAACTTTATTGACAGAATGTTGACAGTTGGTTATTTGTTTCATTTCGTGTATCTTCCGCAATTTTAATGCCCGGTAAATGACATTTTACACCAGAAGAAAGTCTGTTATTCCAACATAGCGCACGAGAGAAAGAAAGTATCTCAAATTTGAGCAGAAATTGTTAATTACATTGTGGTTAATTTTCTGATTTTAGAAATGACAACGTGTGTATATATTATTATACATTGTAATGAGTACACATCTGCCCCGTGATTTTCTGGCTTTTTCCATTTTGTGTGAAAGTGATGTGCTTCAAAATATGATGTTTCACTTGTGTTTTGATGGTGTTAAAGAGTAGTTTTTGTGATATTGGTGAAGAAAAGTGGTGTATTTATCAGTAATCAGTAAATTTAAGTGGATTCTCATCAAAGATTGAGGAGTAGACCCTTGGTATGTGGAAATGTTACATAATTGTCACCACAGCCTTCAAATTTTCTTTCACAAAATCTACCATTATTATTATATTTCTAACCTATAGCAATAGCAGCAATACAAACATGTTCCTTGTGCAATCCCCTGTCACAAAATAATACCTTGCGTTTACCCAGCTGATTATTATAGAGGCTTTCTGATACAACGGACTATCTGCCAGCGACAACTATTTTACTAACAGTATAAACAAATCGGATGTCAAAATCCCAGGACAATATTTGTAGCTGCATGTGTACATCTGGTTGACGGATTGGGAACACTCGGAAGTGAGGGAGATGGGTCCCTGCATCGCTTTGACAGTCTGTCAACATTTGAATACAGATGGAACCCGTGGGATCATGGTGGCAATCGGATGTCGGCCATCACATGTCGGGCAAAAGTAACAGCTGCAGATGTGAAGGGGAAGTGGGTGAGCTGAATCATACATCGCTTTGACAGTATCAACAGGTCGGAGTGGAAGCGGAAGTACTCAGCTCGGAAGATAACAGTCCATCTGTCATATAGTTTCCGGACATCACGCAGATTGGCAGATTGCTATTGAAAACTGTTGTTGGGATCATACAGTAACTCGTTAGTTTGTTGGGGGAGACAAAACAACTGATGACAACTTTGACATTGATGGAGCCAGGGAAAATCGATTCTTGACAATGGATGATATTTAAATATTGAGCACAACCCACTACTGGCAACGCCGATTGCATTCTGATATGAACCTAAGGCCTATCCACGTCAATATGGAAGCACTATACTCGAGTTTCGCCCTCATTTGAGCTCGTCAGTAGTGCATATCCCTGACCGGATCCGGAAACAGTCCCGGATCACGCGTGTGAAGCAGGTGTGTAACCACGCGGCACACACTGGACACACCAAATTATCACAACAGAATACCACAACGCTACCCATCGTAGGCTATGCTCAAGATTGCCCAATCGCCGCGACCGACGTCCGTCAATCGATGGGACCCGAACGATCAGGACTTCTCACTGGCAAGGAACACCAGGCCTCCTAAATCCAGTGAGCAATAATCAATTGATTATGTGGTTGTTTCGGGATTTGAAATTTAAATATTGAGCACAACCCACTACTGGCAACGCCGATTGCATTCTGATATGAACCTAAGGCCTATCCACGTCAATATGGAAGCACTATACTCGAGTTTCGCCCTCATTTGAGCTCGTCAGTAGTGCATATCCCTGACCGGATCCGGAAACAGTCCCGGATCACGCGTGTGAAGCAGGTGTGTAACCACGCGGCACACACTGGACACACCAAATTATCACAACAGAATACCACAACGCTACCCATCGTAGGCTATGCTCAAGATTGCCCAATCGCCGCGACCGACGTCCGTCAATCGATGGGACCCGAACGATCAGGACTTCTCACTGGCAAGGAACACCAGGCCTCCTAAATCCAGTGAGCAATAATCAATTGATTATGTGGTTGTTTCGGGATTTGAAATTTAAATATTGAGCACAACCCACTACTGGCAACGCCGATAGCATTCTGATATGAACCTAAGGCCTATCCACATCAATATGGAAGCACTATACTCGAGTTTCGCCCTCATTTGAGCTCGTCAGTAGTGCATATCCCTGACCGGATCCGGAAACAGTCCCGGATCACGCGTGTGAAGCAGGTGTGTAACCACGCGGCACACACTGGACACACCAAATTATCACAACAGAATACCACAACGCTACCCATCGTAGGCTATGCTCAAGATTGCCCAATCGCCGCGACCGACGTCCGTCAATCGATTCGACCCGAACGATCAGGACTTCTCACTGGCAAGGAACACCAGGCCTCCTAAATCCAGTGAGCAATAATCAATTGATTATGTGGTTGTTTCGGGATTTGAAATTTAAATATTGAGCACAACCCACTACTGGCAACGCCGATTGCATTCTGATATGAACCTAAGGCCTATCCACGTCAATATGGAAGCACTATACTCGAGTTTCGCCCTCATTTGAGCTCGTCAGTAGTGCATATCCCTGACCGGATCCGGAAACAGTCCCGGATCACGCGTGTGAAGCAGGTGTGTAACCACGCGGCACACACTGGACACACCAAATTATCACAACAGAATACCACAACGCTACCCATCGTAGGCTATGCTCAAGATTGCCCAATCGCCGCGACCGACGTCCGTCAATCGATGGGACCCGAACGATCAGGACTTCTCACTGGCAAGGAACACCAGGCCTCCTAAATCCAGTGAGCAATAATCAATTGATTATGTGGTTGTTTCGGGATTTGAAATTTAATATTGAGCACAACCCACTACTGGCAACGCCGATTGCATTCTGATATGAACCTAAGGCCTATCCACGTCAATATGGAAGCACTATACTCGAGTTTCGCCCTCATTTGAGCTCGTCAGTAGTGCATATCCCTGACCGGATCCGGAAACAGTCCCGGATCACGCGTGTGAAGCAGGTGTGTAACCACGCGGCACACACTGGACACACCAAATTATCACAACAGAATACCACAACGCTACCCATCGTAGGCTATGCTCAAGATTGCCCAATCGCCGCGACCGACGTCCGTCAATCGATGGGACCCGAACGATCAGGACTTCTCACTGGCAAGGAACACCAGGCCTCCTAAATCCAGTGAGCAATAATCAATTGATTATGTGGTTGTTTCGGGATTTGAAATTTAAATATTGAGCACAACCCACTACTGGCAACGCCGATTGCATTCTGATATGAACCTAAGGCCTATCCACGTCAATATGGAAGCACTATACTCGAGTTTCGCCCTCATTTGAGCTCGTCAGTAGTGCATATCCCTGACCGGATCCGGAAACAGTCCCGGATCACGCGTGTGAAGCAGGTGTGTAACCACGTGGCACACACTGGACACACCAAATTATCACAACAGAATACCACAACGCTACCCATCGTAGGCTATGCTCAAGATTGCCCAATCGCCGCGACCGACGTCCGTCAATCGATGGGACCCGAACGATCAGGACTTCTCACTGGCAAGGAACACCAGGCCTCCTAAATCCAGTGAGCAATAATCAATTGATTATGTGGTTGTTTCGGGATTTGAAATTTAAATATTGAGCACAACCCACTACTGGCAACGCCGATTGCATTCTGATATGAACCTAAGGCCTATCCACGTCAATATGGAAGCACTATACTCGAGTTTCGCCCTCATTTGAGCTCGTCAGTAGTGCATATCCCTGACCGGATCCGGAAACAGTCCCGGATCACGCGTGTGAAGCAGGTGTGTAACCACGCGGCACACACTGGACACACCAAATTATCACAACAGAATACCACAACGCTACCCATCAACCCATTGGGTTGTGCTCAATATTTCCCGAATAAATCCCGAAACAACCACATAATCAATTGATTATTGCTCACTGGATTTAGGAGGCCTGGTGTTCCTTGCCAGTGAGAAGTCCTGATCGTTCGGGTCGAATCGATTGACGGACGTCGGTCGCGGCGATTGGGCAATCTTGAGCATAGCCTACGATGGGTAGCGTTGTGGTATTCTGTTGTGATAATTTGGTGTGTCCAGTGTGTGCCGCGTGGTTACACACCTGCTTCACACGCGTGATCCGGGACTGTTTCCGGATCCGGTCAGGGATATGCACTACTGACGAGCTCAAATGAGGGCGAAACTCGAGTATAGTGCTTCCATATTGACGTGGATAGGCCTTAGGTTCATATCAGAATGCAATCGGCGTTGCCAGTAGTGGGTTGTGCTCAATATTTAAATTTCAAATCCCGAAACAACCACATAATCAATTGATTATTGCTCACTGGATTTAGGAGGCCTGGTGTTCCTTGCCAGTGAGAAGTCCTGATCGTTCGGGTCCCATCGATTGACGGACGTCGGTCGCGGCGATTGGGCAATCTTGAGCATAGCCTACGATGGGTAGCGTTGTGGTATTCTGTTGTGATAATTTGGTGTGTCCAGTGTGTGCCGCGTGGTTACACACCTGCTTCACACGCGTGATCCGGGACTGTTTCCGGATCCGGTCAGGGATATGCACTACTGACGAGCTCAAATGAGGGCGAAACTCGAGTATAGTGCTTCCATATTGACGTGGATAGGCCTTAGGTTCATATCAGAATGCAATCGGCGTTGCCAGTAGTGGGTTGTGCTCAATATTTAAATTTCAAATCCCGAAACAACCACATAATCAATTGATTATTGCTCACTGGATTTAGGAGGCCTGGTGTTCCTTGCCAGTGAGAAGTCCTGATCGTTCGGGTCCCATCGATTGACGGACGTCGGTCGCGGCGATTGGGCAATCTTGAGCATAGCCTACGATGGGTAGCGTTGTGGTATTCTGTTGTGATAATTTGGTGTGTCCAGTGTGTGCCGCGTGGTTACACACCTGCTTCACACGCGTGATCCGGGACTGTTTCCGGATCCGGTCAGGGATATGCACTACTGACGAGCTCAAATGAGGGCGAAACTCGAGTATAGTGCTTCCATATTGACGTGGATAGGCCTTAGGTTCATATCAGAATGCAATCGGCGTTGCCAGTAGTGGGTTGTGCTCAATATTTAAATTTCAAATCCCGAAACAACCACATAATCAATTGATTATTGCTCACTGGATTTAGGAGGCCTGGTGTTCCTTGCCAGTGAGAAGTCCTGATCGTTCGGGTCCCATCGATTGACGGACGTCGGTCGCGGCGATTGGGCAATCTTGAGCATAGCCTACGATGGGTAGCGTTGTGGTATTCTGTTGTGATAATTTGGTGTGTCCAGTGTGTGCCGCGTGGTTACACACCTGCTTCACACGCGTGATCCGGGACTGTTTCCGGATCCGGTCAGGGATATGCACTACTGACGAGCTCAAATGAGGGCGAAACTCGAGTATAGTGCTTCCATATTGACGTGGATAGGCCTTAGGTTCATATCAGAATGCAATCGGCGTTGCCAGTAGTGGGTTGTGCTCAATATTTAAATTTCAAATCCCGAAACAACCACATAATCAATTGATTATTGCTCACTGGATTTAGGAGGCCTGGTGTTCCTTGCCAGTGAGAAGTCCTGATCGTTCGGGTTCCATCGATTGACGGACGTCGGTCGCGGCGATTGGGCAATCTTGAGCATAGCCTACGATGGGTAGCGTTGTGGTATTCTGTTGTGATAATTTGGTGTGTCCAGTGTGTGCCGCGTGGTTACACACCTGCTTCACACGCGTGATCCGGGACTGTTTCCGGATCCGGTCAGGGATATGCACTACTGACGAGCTCAAATGAGGGCGAAACTCGAGTATAGTGCTTCCATATTGACGTGGATAGGCCTTAGGTTCATATCAGAATGCAATCGGCGTTGCCAGTAGTGGGTTGTGCTCAATATTTAAATTTCAAATCCCGAAACAACCACATAATCAATTGATTATTGCTCACTGGATTTAGGAGGCCTGGTGTTCCTTGCCAGTGAGAAGTCCTGATCGTTCGGGTCGAATCGATTGACGGACGTCGGTCGCGGCGATTGGGCAATCTTGAGCATAGCCTACGATGGGTAGCGTTGTGGTATTCTGTTGTGATAATTTGGTGTGTCCAGTGTGTGCCGCGTGGTTACACACCTGCTTCACACGCGTGATCCGGGACTGTTTCCGGATCCGGTCAGGGATATGCACTACTGACGAGCTCAAATGAGGGCGAAACTCGAGTATAGTGCTTCCATATTGACGTGGATAGGCCTTAGGTTCATATCAGAATGCAATCGGCGTTGCCAGTAGTGGGTTGTGCTCAATATTTAAATTTCAAATCCCGAAACAACCACATAATCAATTGATTATTGCTCACTGGATTTAGGAGGCCTGGTGTTCCTTGCCAGTGAGAAGTCCTGATCGTTCGGGTCCCATCGATTGACGGACGTCGGTCGCGGCGATTGGGCAATCTTGAGCATAGCCTACGATGGGTAGCGTTGTGGTATTCTGTTGTGATAATTTGGTGTGTCCAGTGTGTGCCGCGTGGTTACACACCTGCTTCACACGCGTGATCCGGGACTGTTTCCGGATCCGGTCAGGGATATGCACTACTGACGAGCTCAAATGAGGGCGAAACTCGAGTATAGTGCTTCCATATTGACGTGGATAGGCCTTAGGTTCATATCAGAATGCAATCGGCGTTGCCAGTAGTGGGTTGTGCTCAATATTTAAATTTCAAATCCCGAAACAACCACATAATCAATTGATTATTGCTCACTGGATTTAGGAGGCCTGGTGTTCCTTGCCAGTGAGAAGTCCTGATCGTTCGGGTCCCATCGATTGACGGACGTCGGTCGCGGCGATTGGGCAATCTTGAGCATAGCCTACGATGGGTAGCGTTGTGGTATTCTGTTGTGATAATTTGGTGTGTCCAGTGTGTGCCGCGTGGTTACACACCTGCTTCACACGCGTGATCCGGGACTGTTTCCGGATCCGGTCAGGGATATGCACTACTGACGAGCTCAAATGAGGGCGAAACTCGAGTATAGTGCTTCCATATTGACGTGGATAGGCCTTAGGTTCATATCAGAATGCAATCGGCGTTGCCAGTAGTGGGTTGTGCTCAATATTTAAATTTCAAATCCCGAAACAACCACATAATCAATTGATTATTGCTCACTGGATTTAGGAGGCCTGGTGTTCCTTGCCAGTGAGAAGTCCTGATCGTTCGGGTTCCATCGATTGACGGACGTCGGTCGCGGCGATTGGGCAATCTTGAGCATAGCCTACGATGGGTAGCGTTGTGGTATTCTGTTGTGATAATTTGGTGTGTCCAGTGTGTGCCGCGTGGTTACACACCTGCTTCACACGCGTGATCCGGGACTGTTTCCGGATCCGGTCAGGGATATGCACTACTGACGAGCTCAAATGAGGGCGAAACTCGAGTATAGTGCTTCCATATTGACGTGGATAGGCCTTAGGTTCATATCAGAATGCAATCGGCGTTGCCAGTAGTGGGTTGTGCTCAATATTTAAATTTCAAATCCCGAAACAACCACATAATCAATTGATTATTGCTCACTGGATTTAGGAGGCCTGGTGTTCCTTGCCAGTGAGAAGTCCTGATCGTTCGGGTCGAATCGATTGACGGACGTCGGTCGCGGCGATTGGGCAATCTTGAGCATAGCCTACGATGGGTAGCGTTGTGGTATTCTGTTGTGATAATTTGGTGTGTCCAGTGTGTGCCGCGTGGTTACACACCTGCTTCACACGCGTGATCCGGGACTGTTTCCGGATCCGGTCAGGGATATGCACTACTGACGAGCTCAAATGAGGGCGAAACTCGAGTATAGTGCTTCCATATTGACGTGGATAGGCCTTAGGTTCATATCAGAATGCAATCGGCGTTGCCAGTAGTGGGTTGTGCTCAATATTTAAATTTCAAATCCCGAAACAACCACATAATCAATAGATGATATGTCCAAATAACACCTGTGTGGACCGGAAGAATACTGTCACGTGACCAATTTTAGGTTTTGCCAAAAACCAGGATTGGAGAGGACAGTTGAACTCAAACCTTGGATTTTAGCAGACGTGCTTCGGCGCTGTGGTTCTGATGGGAAAATGTCTACCGTGTGCGAATTGAGTTAATTTAATTTTACACGTGCCTGTCATGGCAAGAGTGGATGTAATTTGATCTAACTGCAGTGTTGCCTAAGGTAGAACCTATTATAATTAGTTCTAATTAATATAGGCTGTAGCCTTGTTAAAACTAAAGTGTGATGATTAGCACTCTTAGTGGAAAACTAGCTAGAGTAGGGAAGTGATACTTGGCTCTGTTAGTTGAAAATAGATTAGTGAAGTGTGGATAAGCTTTACTAGTTGAGAATTTAATAATGAGGGATAATTGGGATATTCCCGTAGGTGTCCCTGGTGGGCGGGGTTCCGCATTCTGTTTGTTGATTTTTTTTATTGTCTTGGCCTGATGATAACATATGTGTTCAGTCATCTATCCATGACAGAGTAGGTTCATTATATTTTCTGAGCGAGGCTGATGGCCACGATCATCTAATAGAGATCAGTGACGGAGAGACTATCACCGGTTGTCTGATTTATTTTACAGGTTCCTCTGGTTGGAATGAAGAACCCGGAACAACTAAAAATCCGATCCCGGATAAATTATGATGTAGAGAGATGGGCCAGCAACTTTACAACAGAGCTTATGCTAGAGGAAGATGATCAACATTGCTCAGTGGAGCTGAATGGTATATGTATCCTACAGGATAAATACCGAATGAGTTTAGATCATACCAGTTTTAACACACCAGTAGTGATGGATATTCAGTTCACTTATGACTAGAACAAAAATAAAGGACTCTATTGGAGTATAGACAATAACTGTTTAATAGTGAGAACTAGAGAACATTTAGCAAGAGACAAAAAGTCCTGTTCATAGGACAGTGTTCCATGTTTGTTTCACCGCGCCGGAATTATGAAGCCGGAGTTTCTATAAACTGTTAGGAACAGTTGTGTTAGGAACAATAATAGTTTTTCCACGGATTATATATTTACATGGGATTCAGATCTCATGGTCATCAAAGTTCCTGGAAGAGGACAAGTCTGGAGAGAAGGATACGACTTCGGTGAGGTCTAATGTACTGACTCGTGTGATGTCGTGTAATCCTTTCCATGATGTGTACACTATGATCCTGAACTTTGAAGGCTGACATATACATTTATGTTATAATACACGACACACATTTTCTTCGCACACACCTCTCATATACGTCACACTTTTCTTTTAATAAATTAATCTTTATTAATTTTTAGAAGCAAGAGTTGTTGAGTATGTTGCGTTGGGGAAGTATGAGAGGGGGCATAGTACGACAGTGAGAGAGTGATAGGAAGGTGTCCACGGGCTGATGGAGTGTGTTGGACGGAAGCTGGTGGATTCTCCAAGATATTGATAAAGGGAAAAATATTATAATGTGGGTGTTGACTCTCCTCACTCCAGGAACGACACTTTAAAGGAGACACGACATTATTGGGGGCTCGATAACGGAATCTTTGGACAGCGGGATCTCTCGTAAACGGAATCGCTGGACAGCGGGATCTCTCGTAAACGTGATCTTTGGACAGTGGGATCCTCTGACAAAGGGGTCTTTTGACACAGGATCCTTAGTTATAAGAGGGAAATATCATATTGGAGAATCCAGCTAGAGTGAATGTGGATAGGGGTTAGGACTAATATCTTACCTGTTCACACTTCACACGTCTGCATAGGTCTGTGGTCCTGATTCTACTCTTGTCACTGAGTGAATGTGCTGTGTGTGGTAATATCTAGATTTATAGTACTTGTTCATATATCTGTATAGTAATTTGCAGTTATATTGTACTCGACCTGCTAGCTTACCTCTCTGTAAAATGGCCACCCCTAAACTAAGCACGTTAGAATTAAAGGCAAAGGGGGAAGAAATGGGACTGTCGGATTCTGCTCTAACGGATTACATACAGGAAGTGGAGAGAGAGTATCGTCAAGCAGAAAGGGAAGATCGAAAGGCCGAGTTGGAATTGAGAAGGATGGAGTTGGAACAAGAAGCTAGGAAATTGGAAGCTGAGCAAGCAGCTAAGAAATTGGAAGCTGAGCAAGCAGCTAAGAAATTTGAAGCTGAGCAAGCAGCTAGGAAACTGGAAGCGGAGCAAGAAGCTCAGAAAAGGGAGCACGAGTACCGGATGAGGGAACTTGTCACCGCCTCACCTTTATGGATATTAATTAAAGGGCTGCAACTCCCGCCCAAGGGATAGAAGTGAGTCACTCCGGGGCCAGAGTAATCTAGAGCCTTCTCGAAGGACTGGTCATTAAGTCCATGGTTCCGTGGACACTGATATGGCCCGCCTATTGCGGGGTCCACGAGGAACTCGGACAGAGTTACCACCCGTGTCGGATTGGGACACGTGTGGACCGGCAGAGGACAGACGGACTTCAGAGAGACAACAGGGCCTGCCTTAGAGGGACTCAATAGATATCAATATATATATATAGACATAGGCTAGATAGGTTGCTAGACTGTTGTATGATAACTATGTGTGATGATGTTAACTATCTGTGATATGTAATACAGCGCGGGATTGTTAACCCACTGCATATTGAAATACAATAAATGTTCGATATCATATTGAACGGAGTTATTGTTGCCTGTGTGAACCCGAGCTCAGATACCTAGACATGAGCAAGATGATGACAGAACTCGAGTTGAAGAGTCAATCTAATGGGGAAACTGAGGGAGCAGTTGGAGGTTTCTCCATCCCAGGCTCATCACCAGTAGGTGGACATGGGTACCATGCTATGAAGTTTCCTTTAGCGGTCTACGAGGAGGACAAAGAGAAGATTGACCAGTACCTTCAATGCTTCGAGGCTATGTCAGTTGCTATGGGTCTGGAGCGTAACAAATGGAATCTCAAGCTATCCCAGGGTTTACGCGGGACCGGTTACGAGGTTTATTCTCGCCTGCCACCAGGACATGAGAACAATTATGACGAGTTAAAGACGGCTCAGCTGAAACGATTCGAGGTTACGTCACATACCTACCGGAAAAAATTTCGAGCAGCGAAACGAGAACCGGGGGAGTTGTTTGCCGCCTACAGTTTGCGTCTAAAATCTTATCTCCATAAGTGGATGGATTTGGCTGGGTTCGCACATGATTATGAGAGTCTGGAAGAACTCATGGTGGTCGACAAGCTGAAGAAGCAAATGTCCAAACCTCTCAGGACGTTCCTGGGAGAACAAGGAGCGGAACGTATTGACCTCGTGACTAAATTAGCAGAACGGTTCGTCGAGGTACATGGGGAGGCAGGGGAAAACCTTTCCACCAACATCAAAAGTCAAGAGAAACATGATAAGAAGAAAGCCAAAAACTCAGGAACCAAAAAGTGGGAACCTTATGTGCAAAAATCAGAGGATAGTTTAGAGAAGAAGGAGGGAAGCAAGAGCACTTCAAGCTCTACACCAAAACAACCGTGGTCGGAGAAGTGGTGTTCAATTTGTAAGTCACCCTCTCACAATACGAGGGACTGCAAATCGAAGGCTAAGAGCCCTCACTTCGCAGCATGTCAAGTGACTTCCAAGGAGGTTGTCACAGAAAATGCCAAGGTCAACAAGGAAGCTCGCCACCAGGAGAGCTCACTCAAGTCCGGCACTAGAAAATTTAGGACAGGGAAATGGTGCAACCAATGCAAGTAGAATACGCACAATGCAATTGACTGCAGGGGAAAGTCAGGAGACACTCAATTCCTCGGGTGCCCCGGGAAACCTAAGGTGGAGCCCACCGAACAGGTCGAGGCCGAGGAAGAGACTCCAGACCAGGAAAAACCACCTGTAGTGGAATTGGTAGAGGTTAACGGTCGTCAAGTGGAGTGTTTATACGACACGGGACTGGACGGGGAGGCCGTGATTTCTGCGGATCTGGTACATCCAGAACAATTCACAGGTGAGACCATGGAGATACAGCCTGCACAGAAGAGTGCTGTGACCATGAAGCTGCCCATTGCTAATGTGGAGATTCGGTCAAGGTACGTCACCGGCACCATCAAGGCCGCTGTATTGACCGATCCCATTTTTCCAGTAATCCTAGGTTTCCGGTATGTCTTTCTGGGAATGCCCAGGGAGCCAATCCATATGGGAGCAATGCAGACTCGCTCTCAGACGAAAACGGAAGAGGCAGATGCAATTGTGACTAACCCAATGCCGGGGGAGCTACGAACTGTCCAGAGTGAGGATGATACTTTACGTCCTTGCTACAGAAAGCTGCAGAAAAGTGCTGATCCACCAGGACGGGGGCAGTACTGCATGAAGAATAGGATACTCTACAGGAGAGCAGGAAGGGGAGACAACCTATACGGTCAGTTGGTCGTCCCGAAAGCTCACCGGTCCCAGATTCTTCATATGGGGCATACCATCTTCTTTAGTGGACACATGGGTATTGCTGCCACCATGCAGCGGATTTCCTGCCATTACTATTGGCCGGGAATGACAGATGATGTGCGTCGGTATGTGAAGTCATGCCCTGAGTGCCAAAGGGTGGCACCGAAACACTGGACAGCACCGGTGGTGTTGGGTGAGATGCCCATCATGAACTCTCCTTTCGAGAGGGTAGCCATCGATATCGTGGGTCCACTTCCCAGGACTAGGAAGAGGAACATGTATATACTCACAATGGTGGATTGCTGTACAATGTGGGGTGAGGCCATACCGTTGACCACGATTGACTCGAAAAGAGTGGCGGACGCACTGATGGAGGCCTTTACCAGATTAGGCTTTCCGGATCAAATTCTGACGGACAATGGGTCTCAATTTTGTGGAAAACTTATGGAGGAGGTATTTAGAGTGTTTCACTATAACCACATACTTACCAGAACTTACCATCCTCAAGCCAATGGACAAGTAGAGCGTTTCAACGGCACGTTGATGACAATGCTCAGGAAACTAGCGCAGGAAAAACCTGATAGGTGGGATGAATATATCCCAGCAGCACTCTTTGCATATCGGGAAGTTCCTCATGGCTCAACCGGACTACCACTCGCTACGTTGCTGTTTGGTCATCCAATCAAGGGACCGTTGGAAGCCATGTTGAGGAGTTGGACTGAAGAGGGAACGTCAGAAGAAGTGATCTAATCCTACAAATATGTGGAGGAACTGAAAGAAAAACTCCACAAGGGATGGACTCTGGCAAATCAAAACTTGAAAAAGGCCAGGAAAAGACATGCGGCTTACTACAACCGTAGGTCTAAAGACAGATCTATAGAGGTGGGAGATAAAGTCTTGTTGCTACTCCCAACGGGAAACAACAAACTGGAGATAGGTTGGCAAGGACCATTTCCCGTGGAAAGGGTGATATCCAGAACCAACTATCAGATCCGGATCCGGGGAAAGTCGAAGATTTTCCATATCAATCTCTTGCGGAAATACGAAGAGAGACCCGGAGACAAGGCAGCTCACCTCATGGCAATGGCAGTTGCAGTGGAGACTGAAGTGGGAACCAGCGAGGGCAGGGAATATCCCTTGGTACACCAGGAAACCTATAGGGATGTGCAAGTGAACCCTGATCTGACCTCCCAAGAGAGGGAAAAGATAACCCAGGTTCTCAAGTCTCATAAGGAGATACTGACTGATAAACCAGGACGAACGAGTTTGGTTGAGTTCGAGATGACTTTGACCACACAGGAGCCGGTTCGCAAAAAGGTTTACCCAGTGCCATTCTCTAAAGAAAAGGCCCTGGAGGAGGAAATACAGAAACTGCTGGAGGATGACGTGATTGCACCATCCACATCCCCATACAATGCAGGGGTAGTTTTGTTACGGAAACCAAGTGGAGAACACCGGTTGTGTATAGACTACCGACTTCTGAACAGTCATACACAATTTCAGGTGGAACCTTTGCCGAATCCAACTCAGTTATTCGCTAGGCTCCATAAGGCTCGGTACTTTTCAAAGGTGGATCTGAGTCGGGATTACTATCAGATACCAGTCAAACCGGAGATTCGACCACTGTTGGCTTTCAGTACACCTAGTGGACACTACGAATTCAAGGTCATGCCCTTTGGACTCAGCAATGCACCTAGTGTGTTTACACTCATGATGAGGACTTTACTAGATCCGTTACAGGATCCATCCATCATCTCATTCATGGATGATATTCTGATTTCCAGTGACAGCTTGGATGACCACTTACAATCCTTGGAGAGAGTGTTTAATAGGCTCAAGGAAGCAGGGCTTACCGCTCGTCCAACCAAGTGCATGATTGGTTACCAGACTCTGGAATTTCTAGGTCACACCATCACTCCAGGACACATTGTCCCAGAAGAGAAGAACCTGGAGAAAATCAGAAATGCACCAAGGCCAAAAACGAAGAAGGATGTGCGATCTTTTCTCTCGTTGTGTGGGTTATATCACAAATTTATCCCACATTTCACTGAACTGGGAGCTCCGTTGACGGAAACCTTGAAAAAAGGATTCCCGGACCAAATCATTTGGACACCAGAATGTGAGAATGCCTATAGTCAGTTAAAGGAGGCCTTGGTCAGCAAACCTGTATTACAGCTCCCTGACCTTTCCAAACCATTTGTGTTGAGAACAGATGCGAGTGGGATTGGGATTGGGGCAGCTCTGTTACAGGAAGGAAAAGACGATGCTTCGGTTTTGAAACCTGTAGCATACGCAAGTAAGAAACTTCTACAGGTGGAGAGGAATTATTCAACCGTCGAGAGAGAGTGCTTGTCCCTCGTATGGACAGTGCTAAAATTCCAGCCATATTTGTATGGAGTTAAGTTTCGAGTCCAGTCGGATCATCAGCTCCTGATGTTCCTGGCTACTTCTCAGAAGCTCAACGCCCGTTTGATGCGGTGGTCGTTGTTACTTCAACCTTATAATTTCACAGTGGAGTACATTCCTGGGAAGGAAAATGTTGGAGCGGATTTCTTGTCAAGACACCCAGCTCCTGAAGAAGAAGAATGAATCATCTGGATTAAACTCACGGTGGAGAAGAGTGAGATGGACTACTCTCTTAAGAGGGGGCCTATGTCACAAAATAAAACCTTGCGTTTACCCAGTTGATTATTATAGAGGCTTTCTGATAAAACGGACTATCTGCCAGCGACAACTATTTTAACTAACAGTAAAAACAAATCGGATGTCAAAATCCCAGGACAATATTTGTAGCTGCACGTGTACATCTGGTCGACGGATTGGGACTACTCGGTGGTGAGTGAGACGGGTCCCTGCATCGCTTTGACAGTCTGTCAACATTTGAATACAGATGGAACCCGTGGGATCATGGTGGCAATCGGATGTCGGCCATCACATGTCGGGCAAAATTAACAGTTGCAGATGTGTAGGGGAAGTGAATGAGCTGAATCATACATCGCTTTGACAGATTATAAACAAGTCGGATTGGAAGCGGAAGTACTCAGCTCGGAAGAAAACAGTCCATCTGTCATATAGTTTCCGGACATCACGCAGATTGGCAGATTGCTATTGACAACTGTTGTTGGGATCATACAGTAACTCGTTAGTTTGTTGGGGGAGTCAAAACAACTGATGACAACTTTGACATTGATGGAGCCAGGGAAAATCGATTCTTGACAATGGATGATATGTCCAAATAACACCTGTGTGGACCGGAAGAATACTGTCACGTGACCAATTTTAGGTTTTGCCAAAAACCAGGATTGGAGAGGACAGTTGAACTCAAACCTTGGATTTTAGCAGACGTGCTTCGGCGCTGTGGTTCTGATGGGAAAATGTCTACCGTGTGCGAATTGAGTTAATTTAATTTTACACGTGCCTGTCATGGCAAGAGTGGATGTAATTTGATCTAACTGCAGTGTTGCCTAAGGTAGAACCTATTATAATTAGTTCTAATTAATATAGGCTGTAGCCTTGTTAAAACTAAAGTGTGATGATTAGCACTGTTAGTGGAAAACTAGCTAGAGTAGGGAAGTGATACTTGGCTCTGTTAGTTGAAAATAGATTAGTGAAGTGTGGATAAGCTTTACTAGTTGAGAATTTAATAATGAGGGATAATTGGGATATTCCCGTAGGTGTCCCTGGTGGGCGGGGTTCCGCATTCTGTTTGTTGATTTTTTTTATTGTCTTGGCCTGATGATAACATATGTGTTCAGTCATCTGTCCATGACAGAGTAGGTTCATTATATTTTCTGAGCGAGGCCGATGGCCACGATCATCTAATAGAGATCAGTGACGGAGAGACTATCACCGGTTGTCTGATTTATTTTACAGGTTCCTCTGGTTGGAATGAAGAACCCGGAACAACTAAAAATCCGATCCCGGATAAATTATGATGTAGAGAGATGGGCCAGCAACTTTACAACAGAGCTTATGCTAGAGGAAGATGATCAACATTGCTCAGTGGAGCTGAATGGTATATGTATCCTACAGGATAAATACCGAATGAGTTTAGGTCATACCAGTTTTAACACACCAGTAGTGATGGATATTCAGTTCACTTATGACTAGAACAAAAATAAAGGACTCTATTGGAGTATAGACAATAACTGTTTAATAGTGAGAACTAGAGAACATTTAGCAAGAGACAAAAAGTCCTGTTCATAGGACAGTGTTCCATGTTTGTTTCACCGCGCCGGAATTATGAAGCCGGAGTTTCTATAAACTGTAAGGAACAGTTGTGTTAGGAACAATAATAGTTTTTCCACGGATTATATATTTACATGGGATTCAGATCTCATGGTCATCAAAGTTCCTGGAAGAGGACATGTCTGGAGAGAAGGATACGACTTCGGTGAGGTCTAGTGTACTGACTCGTGTGATGTCGTGTAATCCTTGCCATGATGTGTACACTATGATCCTGAACTTTGAAGGCTGACATATACATTTATGTTATAATACACGACACACATTTTCTTCGCACACACCTCTCATATACGTCACACTTTTCTTTTAATAAATTAATCTTTATTAATTTTTAGAAGCAAGAGTTGTTGAGTATGTTGCGTTGGGGAAGTATGAGAGGGGGCATAGTACGACAGTGAGAGAGTGATAGGAAGGTGTCCACGGGCTGATGGAGTGTGTTGGACGGAAGCTGGTGGATTCTCCAAGATATTGATAAAGGGAAAAATATTATAATGTGGGTGTTGACTCTCCTCACTCCAGGGACGACACTTTAAAGGAGGACACGACATCCCCTTTAATTTGATATATAATACAATATAATTGCTACCATGTTAACCATTTTTAGATCATTACTGTGACACACCCCTACTTCCCATTTTCTGCCATCGATTTACGTTTGGTTCAAACCCACAGTTTTGTTTGGCAGTGAATCAGTTTATTACTTAACGTAACTCATTAATCTTTGGGAATTCGCCTGCCGGCCCGGTGCTCAAGAATTCGAATTCGCATCCACGCGGATTTTTTAAAATGACCTTGGCTTCCAGGTCCGGCCAGCCTAAAATGGTTACGGAAAATGTACTGGGAAGTGAAAGCGTCCGGTGTAATACTGGCCACACCACCTCTCTAGTGCCCATTGGTCTATACAAATACGGGTTTAGCACCAAGTGTCCAATACGTTTTAATGTGTGTATAGGGCCCTTGACTTGCTTGTAGACTCTATTAAATATGGCTGGGTACGAATTCTGCCCAATACTCTTCAATGGTCAGTCCACATGGATAATATAACAGTGTGTAATATAAGACGAAGGCCGGTCGTTTGTTTGTTGATAAAACGTTTATTGGCTTAATATAACAAAGCTCCGATGTACACCTCCATTCGCTACTCAAGCTGGGTTCTAACTGCCCATACCAACCCAATACGTCACGATTGAGCATCTCCCCCCCTTTCAGTCTCAATGCTCAATCGTGCTGTATCTGGGTTTCCCACTAGATCCCAACACTGTTACACCTCCCCATGTTACTTAAAGAATTTTCCTTCTAAAGGAAAAATCTTTACTCTTAATCCCCATACTCTATTCCCTATTTGTCTTTTAACCTTCGCCAATACATCTTTTACTCTTCTACAACCTCCCCATATACTTCTTCTTCGCTTTTTATTTATATAATACCACGGTCTTTCTTTCCTTTCTATTTCCCCAACATTATATAATCAAGCCACTTCTTCTTCGTTCTTGGTCCTTCAACCAAACATAACATATTTACATATAACATTTCAAATTCAGTTTATAATACATCATAACACCATAACACGTTTTCTTAAATACTCCTTCTCCACTTCAATAAGCAATCTGCTTTCCACTTCAAACGCTGACACCAACTCCTCCTTATTCTTATCACCAATACTACTAACTCCCCACTTTCAACTAACCTGAAATCACTTTCATACGATAGGAAGATAAAGAATCGGTGGCCACCGGAATTTAAAAGAAGAAATAGACTCTTTCGAAAAACAACATTCACCTAAACCACACACCCCTTTACACCCCTTTTTTGAGAATTTATGCAATAAATTCTAAACCATTATATCTCCCCCAGTACCACTCATTATGGTAACAGTTTACGCTGCTATCTACAGCATCAAATACCAACCATCATCCAAAAATAATCTTCACTTCTAAGTGTCTATATAACAGACACTACCTTACCTCACCCTCACATTGTAAACCACAAAACACATCCCAAAGACACAATTAAAAAGGTCTATTACCCCTTAAGACCTCCTCCAACACAACACCTCACATAACCTCATCACCTCGTATAACTAATCTTCTCCAATACCTCAGGTTCTCACTTAATTCTTATGGGCATATCTACTAAAATGCTCCACTTATGCCGTTATCAACAGCAACCTAGTAACCTTGAAATCTCCCCTTAAATATTAACCATCAAACACAACATTGTAATCTGACCCACTTATAAACATTTACATCCTGCCCAGGCCATGTAACCCCATGTCTCTCTAAAATCTCAATTCATAATTCATAATTCAGGCCGTAATCTACAGCAGCAAAAATAACCACTCATGTCTGTGACTTCTTGTTAATCAACTTTAATCTCAGTCCCTTTTATTACGGACCCACAAACACCCCATGTCACTATGTCTCCCCCACTTACACCCCTTTTATTATTGTACTGTTATCCACAGTTTCAAGTCAAACATGGATCCAATTCATGTTTACTCTTTGTCTGGGGTAATTTTCTTATTCTTCTATAACCCCGCAATCTCATGGTTCTTCTGAATCCCCGGAAACTATGTTCAAAACTTTTCTCAGCTTTACCCCACTGAATATATTCATTAATCTTTTCTTCTCCCATGTGGTTTCTAATCCCATATTTTTCTAATTAATGCTTACTTTAGTGTATCTCTAACCTTTCCCATAACCATCCCCGGTATATGTTTCCACTTCCTCATAAGCCCATCAACCTCACTATGCTGATTATCCCAGTAATATACACCCATGAAGTTATTCTTCACAAAGAGAATGTGTCTCTCTATTAGCTCACAGTAGTTTATTATAAGTTTCTGAACGAAGGGTCCTAATTACAGCCCCCTGTATTGTCTTTATTCTCGACAAAAACCTATAATTTAAATCTAACTTAATTAATTACTATTTAACACACAAAACAGTGAAATAAAATCACAACAGGACATCAAATCCCCCCCAATTTTTTGTAACATTCATTTATGTTTCCCCGCAATTCAACTAAAAGTATGATGATGATAGTGATGATGATGGTGACGATGATTAAAATAATACAACATACATCCTAATCTATTTTTTTCTACTACTACTGGTCTCTTTTACGGACCAGTAGTTTACACATGAAAGTCTAAGGACACAATATCCCTACTCTAAAATAATTACAATCAATTTTACAGGACCAAATCAAGCAAAATTAACTTTATATATATGAGGCATTGTAAGCTCAATTACAATAAATACAAGTGTCTTCTCACTAAAGGGAAAGTTTTCAAAAAAAAATATAATTCTCTTAGAATTAACCACGTAAAGTGACCCAGCAGCATTGGTCTCCTTTACTAACCAATGTAACACCTATCTATTTAGCCAAGTCATATATAACAAAACAACTTCATACCAAGCATTAATGCCAAAATACGTATACAAATATCCCTCTGTTATCTACAGATTATCTTAATGCGTAACCATACTTGTTCCCCTCCAAGCAAAATCACTACTCAACAACTGACCATTCCTTTTTCTGGAAGTCAAACATTGATTATCTCCCCTCACAATTTTCTATCTTGTTTCAGCCTCACTCCTAATACATCATCACATCCAAAATATCCTCTTAATCCAGCACTGTAAACTACAGGTCGACACATTTATTCTATTATGTGGGGATTATTCCAATGTCATCTCAATGTACCAGCCGTCAATATAAACTGTACCTGTGGCTCGATACACTAATTGTTTCCCTTGGCTTTGGTACCAAACTTCTTAATCACTACTGTTAACTACAGTATCTTCATCCTCTTACTTCCAACAAAACTTTGTCTATCTAGTATAGACCCCTCACCAACACATCTACTTCCTGTCCTGACAACTAATTCAACCTTTAAGTTTCTCATCTATCCGACGCAATTAATATTTCATTCTTTTGCATCAGTACTTTCTGTATCTCAGCACCATTACCTCAATTTTCTCCTATCCTTTTCACATCTTGACGACAGTCAAACCAGTCGAAACACCCTTTCTAATTTTCATTTACCTCACCTTATTTACCTTCGTATCTTTCACTCCTATTTATCAGGATTCTTTCGGAACAGCAACTCATGTCCTGATAACTGACAACGGACCTCATTTTTCTCACATCTCCGTATTAGTCACTCCTGTTTCGGCATGTTCCTGTCAAAAATACTAAAGATGTTTTGTGAATTGTCAGTCAGAATATTAACTCTCTGTCATACGACTTCTATAATTTCCTTCCAAGATCACACATTCCAAACAAAAGACATCACAGTTTAGCACAAACAAAACAGAGGCGAGGACTATAGCTAAAGAAGAACAAACAACAACAATTCCGCTAAACGAAACGAAACAAATGATATTGACAACAGGTGTAACCAGGCTGTTCAATTCTCTGGACTTATCAATCACTCTTCTCATATTCACACAGACAATGATACACCACCTCGCTCTCATCTCACGACTACACTCGCATCACGACAACCTAACGTGTCTACACTATTATTTCAAAACCGAACCATTTAGACGCCAATTCAACATCATTCACTAGAATCTACACGTATTTATCTCCTCAAAACACATTGACACAAGACATGTTAACGCCACTCTTATATTTTATCTATGTACTTTCACTTAGGGGACGTCATCACACCTTCCTTACGACGAACAACTGTTCGACTATAGTTATACTCCCGTATGAACACCACACAACTAGACGAATTATTCCAGAGGACTCTCTCAATTCACTGCTTTCTTATATCTCTATTTCTATACGAAGGTCAGACCCTATACATGACACTCTCGCAAGTTATATTGTTTTCACAGCACTATCTACTATCTCTTCAAAACAAACCTCATTCTAACAGATCTCTAATCTCGTAACTATCCTTCTATACTTCTTCACACACAACTACTACAGTCTTAACTGTCACATTCAACTGTCTACTTTACACACAGGATATTCAGTACTTTTTCAATCTATATCTCTTTACCAGTCAGTCTCGGTTCACCTATCAACAATACTATTCTTCTCAAACCAACAAACAAAACTATCTTGGACATCACGTCATAGCTCTGAGTCAAACTATTTCTAATACTTATTTTATCTCTCACCCTCTACTAATTCTATGCTGTATCTACTCTATTTTAGTCATATAGTGTGTCCAAGTTGAACACTTCACTGTCTCTCAATACATTAACCCGTCTTTCACTTATAATGTCATCTTCACTATCTATTGTCAAGTTACTAAAGTACTCAGGTCTTAAGGTCCTAAGATCTTCTATTTTACTTAAGTCACTTTCTGTCGTTGAATAAATTTCCGCTAACTGTCTACCACTATTCTTCTTCTTAAATTTCTTATTTACGTTAGTCTGTTCACTGTTTTCTGTGTATCTTACGTAACGTTTGTACCTTCCCATCTCGTCTTCCGATGACACACTAACAATAGTTCCCTCATCAGACTCACCATAGTTTACTGCAAACACGTCGGCTCTATTCCTATAGTCGTCCCTAAAACGTCCGACTTTCTTTCTCTTCCTCGGTCTTCGTCCCTTAGGCTTTCCTACTGTCTTGTCATACAAACCAGTATTTTGTTTCAAAGAGTCACTACCCAAAACTCTGTCCGTCTGTCTACCAGCAACTACTCCATATGATGGAAGATCACGCCTCGATTCAGGACCTACCCGTAGTGTAACACTCTCCTTCTCCGAATCATCTGTAATAATATCTGATTCAGCATCACTATAATATTCAGGTGTGGAAATATCTTCTCCGTAGCTTGAACTCTGACAGCTAATATTTCTACACCATCTGGGAACTAGTTTCTTGTCTATAGCTGAAGAAGTTGACATGGTACTACCTCTATTTACAATCATACTAACACTTTTCTTCATTGACTTCCTTTCGTCCTTGGCCCTTGTCTGTCCATCTTTCCTAACTTCAACCTTGTCTCTCTTAGTCAAATGAGTTGGTTTTGACTGATTCTCTATGAAGTCAGTTTGAGTTCCCTTTGTTAACTTGCTGACTGGTTGTACCTGAGTCTGTGTGCTACTTTCTACCGTATTACTTGTCTGCGTCTGTGTCTCTCGGTTTCTTTTCTTTACTAATATCGTCTTCTTCTTTTCCTGTCTACTAGTCACATTCGCAACTATTTTAGGACTAGTCTGTATTTTACTTACTGGTTCAACTCTGTCTCTTACACCTGAGTTTAAATATTGTCTTTGTCTTTTTTCAAACCATTCATCACGTTTTTTCCTAGCGCTTACAGTATAGGATGGCCAACTCCTATAACAGTCTTTCTCATGTCCATTTCTGTATCTCTGATCATTGTACCAGCTCCTAGCCTTAGTCATCCTTGGACTAACATAAATGCTTCTATATTGCCCTCTATTTTCATCAACTAGTGGCTGTCCTCGGCTATTCTTGTTCTCCTTACCTCTTACATTGCTCTGTAACCAGTGTACAAAACATTCTACCTCGCTGACTGCCACCTTTAATTCTCCTAACCATGTAGTCACGTGTTCTAAGTCTCTGCTCAAGTACATTTTTACTCTTTACGCTATCTCAGCCGAAATATTCCTAAGGTATCCTGTTCCGCTATGCTGAAAAAAATAGCAAAACAAAGCAAGCAACCAATCACACAATCATAATTTCCCAAATCCCAACCAGCACAATTCAGTTGGTTATAATATTGTAAGATATTACATTAATCAGAAGAAGCACCAACGATGTCCTGTCTGAGCATAGGAAGAATGAACCCTGTCCTCGAAAAAAAAACTCAAACTGGTGGCAATCAGAAGAAGGTTCCTTGTAGATAATGTTCTGTACTCTACTCTAATTAAGGAATTCGGAACCTCACGGGAGACCTCGAAACAACTCTGAGTCTATTTCTAAATTACTCTGTTACCTTCAGTTCAGTTCAACCAAGCAGATCCCGCATTAGGTGAAACTTAGTCTCAGAATTCAGGTGGTGGAGTTCAGCTACCACTTCTCTTCCCTCAGGTATTTTCGTCCTTCTCATGGGCTGCCAGAAAATTCTTCAACCCCTGGTTGGGTCACATCTCATGGGCTGCCAGAAAATCTTCGACCCCTGGTTGGGTCCCTTCCTTGATTCTCAGGTGGGTCCTTCAACGTCGTTTGGAATGGGTCATAGGATTAACGAGGCCCAAGGATGGATCAGGTGTGTTTGGGTCATAGGAATGACAAGGCCCAAGGATGGATCAGGTGTTTGGGTCGTAGGATTAACAAGGCCCAAAAATGGATCAGGATCAGCCAAGGCCCAGCGATAATTGCGTGTCTTAAGAACTTATGGCCCAATCAACGATCATGCTGTCCTGACAACTCCTGATTAGCTCTTTAACTTTGAGGAACTTAAATTGCTGGTTTGCCCAAACTTTCAGGACAGGATCACTCCTGGTCAACCAAAATGATGTAAGGCAGCGGCTTTGATGGCTCTTGCTAACAGTCAACCTGCAGAAGGGCGGCCATACAAACTTTCTTCACCGTGACCTCTGCAAAACGGCTGGTACAACAAACTTCTTATCTGAAGTCTTAAAAAAGACTTACAAAGGACCACTCCTGGGCGAGCTTTTGGCCTCTGTATTCAGATATTATTACTATCTCGTCTTATAACTTGCTGGCCATCTTTTGTTGCGGCTGTTACCAGGTTCAATAGTTGTTCTTTCACGTGCCGCTTGAATCTTTTCGCGACGACGTTATTCAACTCCGACTTTGCATAGTTTTGTCTTTCTCATCCTCAGGTTCGCATCCTGGTCAAGTGGCTCCATTTCGCCTCTTATAACAGTGTGTAATATAAGACGAAGGCCGGTCGTTTGTTTGTTGATAAAACGTTTATTGGCTTAATATAACAAAGCTCCGATGTACACCTCCATTCGCTACTCAAGCTGGGTTCTAACTGCCCATACCAACCCAATACGTCACGATTGAGCATCTCCCCCCCTTTCAGTCTCAATGCTCAATCGTGCTGTATCTGGGTTTCCCACTAGATCCCAACACTGTTACAATAACATAGTCGCGGTGGTCGTTCAGAAGCGCAGGCTCGAACCCCGGGTTGCCAATAATTTTCAATTTGTAAATTATCTTTATTCATTAATTGATGCCTGAGCAAAATATGATTAACATGGCATGGCAGAATCACGAATATGGAGATCAAGGAGAGAACTAAACAAATAATGGTAAATCAAGAGGGGAAGATAGGCGGCCACGCTGGATCGGACATACACAGAGATAAACTGAGAATAGTATAAACCCAAGATTTTTTTTTGGAATCCGCAGAGAAACAGAAATAGAAGACGACCTAAAACACAAACTAAAAACACACAGAGAAATAGAGACAGAAATGAAGCTATGGGAAGGACATGGACTGAGCTGCATAGACTAGCTAAGGGAAGGACGGCTTGCGGTGAGTTGCTCGACAGCCTATGTCTCAATAGGAGCTTCATTCATTCAGTAGTATGTCCTTTGTAGAGCCTGGATCCCATAACAACCTTCCCGAAAACTTCTCGATCACAGGCAAGATGTCCCACGTCTGACACACCCATCTGGAGATCATCCGCCACATCCTGCACCCATCTTCTCTTTGGCCTTCCTCTTCCTATCTTCCCGGGCATATACCCCTCCATGACTGTTCTCTGCAAACTTTCATGACGTTTCAAATGACCACAATATTTCAATTTTCTTTGTTTTATCGTCTTTGATAGCCTTCTTCAATATTCAGCTCTTGAAGTATGGATGCATTTGTTCTTTTCTTTATCCAATATATTCTTAGAACTCGTCTATAACATTTATATTCAAAGGATTTATGCGCTGTTTAGCTTGTTTAGTAAGTGTCCAGGTCACACAGGCGTATGTTGCAATAGGAAAGATGCATGCTCTTAAAAATCTAATGTTTGTAGTTCTATCTGTCCACTTCACAATTTATTCAATTGTTTTAGTCTTTTAAGAGCAATATATATTCGTTTTTTAATTTTTTTCATTGTGTCACCATTGTTGGTAATCAATGAGCCAAGATATTCGAAATTTTCCACCACTTTAAATTTTTCCTCATTAACATATATTTCTTTCTCCACAGTAGTTTTATCTGTATGAATTATCTTTGTTTTTGCTACGTTAAGTTATAAGTTGTGATTTTCACTATTCAATTTGGTTGAGGTCAATAGGTTTTCTATACCATTCTGTGTTGTGGATAGCAATACTGTATCATCAGCATACCGAATCTCTGGTATGTCATGACCACTGATATTTAGGGCATCATATAGCTCCCTTTTTATATCATCTCTTACATTTCTCATTATATTTTCGGCGTACAGGTTAAACGAATAGGGGGACAGTACACATCCCTGACGGAGATAACGGGTTTAAAAAAAAAGAAGACATCGTCTAGTGTGGCATGCGATATGTATTTCTTTCATAGTCTCACTATGAGTGACCATTCCAAAGTGTGTATATCGACTATAATTTCATGTTTTTAACTATGCTGACCAATGCCTTCGAAAATAACGACATTGGATTAGACATCAAGTACCGTATGGATGAAAAGCTGTTCAATCTCAGAAGGCTGAAAGCTAAAACTAAAACCACCGGTGACACCGTCAGAGAGCTCCTGTTTGCTGACAATTGAGCTTTACATGCCAACTCAGAGGCAGGCATGCAACACAACGTTTCAGCTTTCTCGTATGTCTGTGCCAACTTTGGGCTCAATATCAACTTGGAGAAGACTAGCCAGCTCCAGGGTTAAGTCACACCATGCCGAATATCAAAGTGAATGTTCATAGACTAAGTTTTTTTTCCTCGCGTTTCCATCCTGTTTCAGGATATTGCGGTCAACATCAGCATCTTTCAGCTGTATGTTGATTCCTAGGTTAGATTACGCTCATCAGCACGCCACGACTTTCTGAGCGACCGGCTCCATACTCTCATAAGTCACTGGCGCGACTCGAACCGCTTCCAATTCTCGTGCGCTCACGTCAACCACGAGAGTATTCGGGGTTACCGAAAAAGCTGCTAACCCCTCGGCCAGGGAGACGGGCTCATAGACTAAGTGTTTTGGACAATTTCACCTATCTTGGCAGCATTGTGACACAAGCTTCCATAATTGACGATGAAGTGAATGCGAGAATCTCCAAGGCCAGTGCGGCCTTTGGCTGACTACAAAAAAATGTGTGGGACAGATATGGAATAAGCCTGCAAACAAAGCTGAATGTCTACAAAGCAGTTGTATTATCCACAGTGCTATATGCTTGTGAAACCTGGACTGTTTATCAGCGACACGCTAGGAAATTAAACCACTTCCACACAGTCTGCCTTAGGAAACCCCGAAGATCTAATGGCAAAACAAGATCCCCGACACTGAAGTCTTGGAAACAGCCTCCATGCCCAGTATCCACACTCTACTAATGAAGAATCAGATTCTCTGGACTGGTCTCCTGACTCGCATGCCAAACCACAGTCTTCCTAGACGAATTTTTTGACGGTGAGTTTCATTGTGGTAAACGCTCCCTAGGCGGCCAGAAGAAACGCTTTAAAGACACTCTTAAGATATCACGCAAAGCTTTTGGAATTCATCACGACGCATGGAACACTGCTGCCAAAGACCGAAATTCATGGCATACATCATTACGCAAGGAAGTAGTCACAAGCGAAGCAATAGTACTGCAAGAACCGTGAAATAAAAAAATAAAAACTGGACACAAAAAAAAAAAAAACCACCGCAGGAGATCCTCCTCCTGGAACGTCAAGTATTCTTTGCCCACATTGTTAAAGAACATTTCAAGCCAAAATAGTCCTTGCCAGCCATCTCAGAACTCACGGCTCAAAACTTTCAAACCCACTGGATGAAATAAATGATCATCTTCATACTTAATGGACAAACAACATCGACTATAAATATCATGTGGGTAGGTTCTACGAGATCTGAATATCGACAAACAACATCGACTATAAATATCATGTTGTGGGTAGGTTCTACGAGATCTGAACATCGACAAACAACATCGACTATAAATATCATGTTGTGGGTAGGTTCTACGAGATCTGAACATCGACAAACAACATCGACTATAAATATCATGTTGTGGGTAGGTTCTACGAGATCTGAACATCGACAAACAACATCGACTATAAATATCATGTTGTAGGTAGGTTCTACGAGATCTGAACATCGACAAACAACATCGACTATAAATATCATGTTGTAGGTAGGTTCTACGAGATCTGAGCATCGACAAACAACATCGACTATAAATATCATGTTGTAGGTAGGTTCTACGAGATCTGAACATCGACAAACAACATCGACTATAAATATCATGTTGTAGGTAGGTTCTACGAGATCTGAAACTCGACAAACAACATCGACTATAAATATCATGTTGTAGGTAGGTTCTACGAGATCTGAACATCGACAAACAATATGGACTATAAATATCATGTTGTGGGTAGGTTCTACGAGATCTGAACATCGACAAACAACATCGACTATAAATATCATGTTGTGGGTAGGTTCTACGAGATCTGAACATCGACAAACAACATCGACTATAAATATCATGTTGTAGGTAGGTTCTACGAGATCTGAACATCGACACACAATATCGACTATAAATATCATGTTGTGGGTAGGTTCTACAAGATCTGAACATCGACAAACACAATGGCTCATACACAGTATCATATCATGGAAACTAAAATAGTTTGACCATATTAAAAGTCACAGTTGCTTGGAAAGAAACAGCTAGGAAAGGCACGCCTCCTGGGAGAGAAGGCAGGGCTCGCCCAGCAAGGAGAAGGACACCTTGCACTACAGACCCCACGGCAGTCTTAGGGTGCATGAGGCGGGAGAAATGGAGAAACAATCGAGAAACCTTCCAGCGACCCACGATGAGAACGACGTTCTGCAAATGACCTGTATCATGATGAGGCTGGGTCAACACCAGGACCGCACTGGTCAGAAAAGTAATCCCACTTCTGCTGGAGACTGAGCCCCAGAGCTATGCCGCAATGGGTCATTCACAGCCACTTTGATATCATAATTTATAATCTCCCTTACAGAATGAGGAACTGACTATTTCGGGAATTTTTTCAAACGACCACGTAAACCCCCCCCCCCCCCCCCCCCCCCCCCCTCAGGGTCACTTTGATCTCATAAATCTATAATCTCCCTTACAGAATCAGGAATTGACTATTTAGGGAACTTTTTGAAACGACCACGTAAAAACAATATATATATATATATATATATATATATATATATATATATATATATATATATATATATATATATATATATATATATTGGGGTATTAATAGTATATATATTAGGGTAGCGGGGTAGGGGTACACCCTATCAAAGGAGAAGTAAGGTGCCTCCTTCCCTCCGCTAGCCTACGGGACACCCTTGGGCAAGGTGGAGTACCCGTTTAGCCCCCCCCCCCCAACAGGGTAACGTGAAGCCATGGGAGCAGGTGGTGGATTGGACTTGGGAGCAGCTGACAGATAGTTGTTAGTTATGGTTTCAAGTCGGTGACGGTGGGCAGAGGATCTCTCAGTAGAGACAATGGCTACGGTCATCCGATCAGTATGGTCACTGCCAGGAAGGAAGAATGGTAGACTTCCCTCCTTATTGATTCCCGGGCAGAGGAGGATCGTCAGCCTTGGTTGGTATCTCTTCTAAGAGAAGGAACTCTAAATCTCAAACCTCCGCTGCCTTGCGGGTATACCCATATGGGAAAGGCTTCGGGAGTAAACCCTGAGGACAAATCCGGAGATGGAGTCCCTAAGGCAGTTCCATGTTGTAAACAACATAGTTCTGGCAACTCCTGCGACGGCACCGATGCCAAGTTGCATTGGCTACTGCCTTTCCCTTGGTCAACATCGGCAACGTGGAGAGGGGGAACCTGCTACTGGGCAACAGCTGGTTCTCCGATTTCCATTGCCCAGGCTTGTGCCCTGAAGAGGTCACTTCAGCACCGTGTAAAGCGGTGACACAACACGGGAAGCAGCATTTGCCGGTTATAAGTCTTAATGCTCGATTGGCGTAGAGCAAGGCGCCAGGGGCTACTTCCGACGGTGGGAGAGATCATCGTATCTCACTAGACAGCTACCGCCCGCCTAAGCTGGGCAGCCCCCAGTCAATAAGGTGTTGTCTCGCCACGGTTCATCTGCTCCTGAGGGTGTGTGGAGCTTAGGGGAAAATCCTGACACATGGACCGCAATCTATACACCTAACAGCAAGAAAAAAACAAAACAACCGGCCCTAAGGCTGGGAACATGGAACGTAAGAACCATGACCCCTGGCATCTCAGACGATCTAATTGAGATTGTGGATGCCCGCAAAACTGCAGTGATAAACAACGAACTACTAAGACTGGGGATAGACATTGTCGCCCTGCAAGAGACCAGACTCTAAGAATCTGGAAGCATCAAGGAGAGGGACTTCTTTCTACTGGCATGGCAAGCCGTGCGGAGAGACCAGGGAGCATGGAGTTGGCTTTGCTATCAGAAACAAGCTGCTTAATTCCATCATACCACCAAGTGATGGCACTGAAAGAATACTGAAGCTCCAACTCCAGACAGAGGCAGGCCCAGTTAGTATTATAAGCGTTTACGCCCCAACACTAACTGCAGCATCAGAATCTAAAGACAAGTTCTATGACGACCTTAGCAAAGAAGTCAGTGAAACACCAGAGAAACAACATCTTTTTATCCTGGGGGATTTCAATGCCAGGGTTGGCTCCGACCACAAATCTTGGCCTTCATGTCTAGGACAGTTTGGCGTTGGGAAGATCAATGACAATGGACAACGTCTCTTGGAATTCTGCAGCCACCATAATCTGTGCGTGACCAACACCTTCTTTGACACGAAACCTCAACACAGGTTGTCATGGAGGCACCCCAGATCAAAGAACTGGCACCAACTCGACCTGGTGCTCACTAAACGCAGCAACCTCCGAAATGTACAGCTGACTCGCAGCTATCATAGTGCTGACTGCGACACCGACCATTCACTCGTCTCCAGCAAGGTGAAGATAAAGCCCAAGAGAATCTACAGAAGCGGAACAGAAGGAAGACCACGCATTGACACCAGCGGCACCCAACATAAAGAGAAGGTCAACAAATTCATGCAGGCTCTAGCGGATACTCTGCCTGGTCCCACAAACGGAAATTCCACCGAAAGATGGAGTCATTTTCGTGACACCATCTACAATTCAGCACTATCAACATTTGGCAAGAAGCAAACTAAGTCAACCGACTGGTTTGAAGCACGCTCTGAAGAGATGCTCCCAGTCCTGGAGATAAAGAGACATGCATTCTCAATGTATAATACATCACCTTCAGAGAAAACACTGCAGGCATTGCGAACGGCCAGAAATAGAGTACAACAGATGGCAAGAAGATGTGCGAACAGGTACTGGCTACAGCTCTCTGCTCAAATTCAAACTTGTGCAGACACTGGAAATATAAGAGGAATGTACAAGGGCATCAAGCAAGCTGTCGGTCCATCAAAAAATAAGATGGCCCCTTTACGATCAACTGAGGGGGTAATCATAAAAGATCGAGGGAAACAAATGGATCGCTGGGTAGAACACTACTCAGAGCTATACTCAGTGGATAACACTGTCAGCGAAGAAGCTCTGGAAGCCATCGATCAACAGTCTGCCATGCATGCCCTGGATAACGAACCTTGCCTCACAGAAATCAGCGAAGCACTATGTCACACGTTTCTCTTGATGATGATATCACGAAGTTCTCACGATGATACTGTTCATGATATTGATGATAAGTTTTTTGTGTGATGGTCGTTGTCTAGGTAACGATACTCATGGTGTGTCAATGGAGATATCTGTCTTGCAATGTAACTCACCCCCGCAGTGCATATTCACCAGGCATTAAACAAGATTCCGTTGGCGCACATAATCCTTTATTACAGAAATAAGACGGACAAACGGAACATGTTTATACATCCAGAAACATAATGTCATCCATAGAATATAAATATCCTCCTCACAATTTAATCAGCACACATCAATGCCTTCTCACGGCTGGCTTCTAATCTCAATCCACAAGACAGGTAATCCAGCTACCATCCTCGGCTGGATCTCACACAATACAACCCACACATTGGGTTGGAGCCACTGCTCAACTATAGAACCCACTCTGGGTTTAGGCCCTACACTCAATACAGAACCCACTCTGGGTTCAGGCTTGTCTTCACAACTCGAAGAACAACACACCACGGAGCTCTCTCTTAAACGACCCGACCCGCAGTCGGTCTCTTCTCTCACTGCCTTTCCAGTCGCCTGACTTCACACAACACACAACTCTCCCTCGACCCATCCCCCCCTGGGGATTTCCACTCATATCCGCCCCATTATTTCTGAGGGTTGATTGTTTTCCTCGTAGCCAGATCAGTCAATTTACTGTCTCCCCCTCTCATCTCCATTCTTCCTCCTGCCCGGTCACTCAACTCAATGTCAGTGACCCAGGCTTATGTCATTACCCCCCTCTTAAAAGAAAACTTCGTTTTCAAATATTGGGAGACTAAAACTTACTAAACATGTGACCCAGACATATAGCCTGGGTAGCCCTAAGTATGGCTGCACCTTACTCTAGCTACCACACTACATAATACATCAAATGCTCATAGTACACTCCTATATTCATCACACATAAATACAACCATCTATCTTGTGTATCAATGCATGAACTAATACATCACATCATAATAATAATACATCATAGAAAATCATTATACTTATGTACCCACAGGTCTCTTACTACTTCACGACCCCACAATACTATTTGTGTACCGACCCTATATCAGGTGGTTCTGTTCTTGCATTAACCCACCTCTGATTCCTGTCGATGCTGTGTCTACCTTTCATGTACCCATGACTCATGGTACCTCTACAATTACAACATCTGTTTGCTATCCCTAGCCCTGGGTCAGTAATGTCGCGAAAACTCTTTTGACCTGACTCAACTTTCCTATCTGCATATTGCACCGTTACACTTGAGTCTCTGTTTAGTCTGAGCTCTTTATTCAATCTTGGCCCATATACCTGGCACCTTGCTTTCTGCTGCATATGCCTTTTGCCTATGTGCCCTGCACATGCACTATCCTGAGCTGTTCTAGTATATCGGTCTCTATGTGCTAAAGGTACTGCTCCTTGCCCACGTGCAGTTCTGCTATCTGAAAACCTGCGAGTGAGAACATTGTTCTTCCTCTCGAAGCACCATCTACCTTTCTTTGACTGCCTATGTTCTACTCTCCTACACCCTTGGGAACATTTGTTCAGAGTAGTATCTTGTCTCTGGGAGTCACTAGCACTATATTTGGGATCCATTCTCATCTGCTCAGCTGTACTATCCTTGTCCTGAGTTCCTGTGTCTACTTCAAGTGCCTCTTCTACCTCAGCTATACTCTCTAATTTAGGTTCTCTTGTGGTAACTACCTCGTTACTGCTTACACTATATTTTCGGTCCCAATAAACTACTTCCTCTTCTGTACAATCTTTAACTCCTATAACATTTCCTATGATCAAATCAGCCACTGGTGAGTCCAAAACACACGCTGTCACTCTTCCAGTGATGTATGGTGTTTTTACTGTTATTATGGCTACTGGGTAGAACTCTACTGTGCCGTTGAATGTTATGCATCTAATCTTTTTCCCTGTATAATCCGAGGGATCTATTAAACTTCTCCTCACTCCGATAGACGTACATCCGGAATCTCTAATTGTTAACGCTGGTCTATCATTGACAAATCCCTGATGCAGCTTCAGACTTCCTCCTTCATGGACTGCTGATCCTGCTTTAACTGTGTGACCACATATTAAGGACTGGCTGACTGTCTTTTTCAAAAAGAGGTTTGCACCCACTACAATCTTCATTGTTCAGCGTCTCAATTACTTGCGCTGCATTTGAGTGCTCTGTTTCTCTCATCCTACATTGATGGCTGATATGCCCATTCTTTCCACATTTGAAACAAGTAATCTCCCTTTTAGTGTTGTTCGTTGGTCCATCTGATGGTTGTGCATCACACTCTGCTGCCCTGTGTCTCCAGCTCCCACAATTCCAACATCCGGCATAATTTGGACGTCTCTGGAAGTTCCCTCTTCTATATGGGTACCGTCCTACTCTACCAACATTGTTTCCTCGGAAACCATTATCTTGAAGTTCTTGCTGCTCACCTTTCTGTGCTGAATCCACACTTTTCGCCCTTGGTCTGATGACTGGATTCTGGTCCTGTTTAGTGTACGCTGCACAGACTATTTCCTCACTCATTAGTTTCCCAATAGATACGTTAGGATGTGCAGTCATGTAGTTTTGCCCTAACTGAGACATTGTGTCTATGTCCTTTGGCTTCCGTTCCTCAAAGAACGCCACTAAATTAGAATTGCATGCAGATACTACCTTGTCTCTTAACATTAGATCTACTAATTTATTAAAATCTTTCCCTATTTCTGCAAGCTCCATCCACTTATTAAATGTATTCTTTACTGTGTTAACAAAATCTGTGAAATCTTGATTTGTCTCTGGCCCTAACTGTCTAAACTTTGTCCTATATCCATGCTCAGTTAGTTGGAACTTTGTCAGCAAACGTTGACGTAAGATAGTGTAGTTGTTCCTTTCTTCTACAGGTAAATTAAACATTGTTTCTAGGGCCTTACCCGTTAAATACTCGCCCAGTCTAATTGCGTACTCGCTTTCTGGGATGCCTAATACCTTCACTGATGCTTCGAATCTCGAAAGATAGGCCTCAAGGCAATCCCGGTCCGTAAAATATGGCAGTTTTAATCTCTGTGACGACTGCGACGGTTTTCTACTTTCCTCACTTTGACCCTTCGATGCAAATTCTAACTTTTTAATAGCAATTTCCGCTTCCATCTTAATCTTCTCTTTCTCAATTTCCATTCTCATGTGTGTCTCTCTCTCAGCTAACTTTTCTTCCTGTAGACGCTTGTTTTCCATTTCAGCTAGTTTTACTTGCGTCTCTTTCTCTTCCTGTAGACGCTTTGCCTCGCGTTCATTATGCCTCTCCTCTCTTTCCGTCTGCTTTTGTTCTTTCGCTTCTGCATACTCCTGTAACTCTTTACCTTTCAGGCCTATTCGTTCACCTGCTTCAATATATTCCATTAAAGTAGGCATCTTGTACTTGTGGACACGTTGCTGTCTGTCAGCCAACTATAAATGTGACGACTCTGCTGTTAGTCTTTGTGTCGCTTCCCTAAGTACACCCACACTCCCTGTGTACGTAAATCCGTAGTGCTACAATATCACTCTGTACTCACCCAGTCACTCTATAAGCACTAGGTAGTGAGGGGGGAAGTATCACCTATACTCCCTTATATCTATCTATCTATGACCAAAAGTTCATAAAGTCCCTGGAAATATTGTTAAACATACATATAAAAACATATACACACAAATGGATGATAACACTAAGTGATGACTATCCAACGCTAGACTTCACAAGCTGAGTACACGGAGACGATGATGACACAGAAATAAACCACATTAACAACCACAAGCTTGTGTAGAGACATCCACAGTGCGCGTAAAATAAAATATAAATTGACCAAGACCACTAGACAGCAGAAATGACGAAAGATCACAATAAAAACATATATCCGAACACAACAAATATTATATGTAAATATAACGAAAAGAAAGAGAGAAAGAAAAAGAATATATACTGAAAATATACACAGATCTGACGTCAGACAACTCGGCTCTAGATATTGGTTAAGACTATTTCAATGCCCCTGCACGATACGTCAACTCATTAACGTTTTTCTTACAAAAATATCGTAAGCACCAGAAAGACAAATAAATTATTGTGCTGTATCCCGACTCTCGAGAAACACCCCAACAATTCCCTACTCTTGACAAACACTGGACCACATACAAATAATTGCGTGACACCCGACAACAATAAATATGACGATGGGAGCAAAACAATAAAAAATAATAATGTGTAGCTGGTTGGCCGACAAATATGGGCCTATTAATCCGTCGCCAACAGTTCTTATTTTGCTGTTAATAGTTTTTCACAATATGCTGGAAATGTCTGTATTAAATTCTCCGAAATGTTTACGACGCTAGATTTCAAAGCGACTTGTTGTTTTGTAGAGTGGTTCGTGAATTCACGTGGTGATCACCAGTTCCAACTGTCGAGAAAAGTTGACGATGATATAGTGATATCCAAACTGTTCTGTCTCGACACAGTCCGTAACGTTATTGTACTTTCTCTGTACGTGGTGGTACCACTGTAATAATCCAAAGTGTTCTCTCGATATGTTGTTACTTTCGTTGCGGAGATGGCGCTTCGCTGTATCATTAATGTTATGGATTTTCGTTACCCGACAAGATTCACCAAAAAGAAAAGGAGAATGGCAGGCAATGTTCAGCGCTTTAAATTTGGGTATATAAATCCTTATCGGCAAAGAAGTACAACCATGGTTGCGATGACGATAAGTTAAAACTGTTTGCTCATAACAGAATAATGATGACAAAGGCTTGAACAAAGACGAAACATCAAGTCTGGCTTTCTTTCAAAACAACCTTGTTTATCCCGATCTCCTGTGGAAATTCCCAGTAACTTTCCACTGCTGCCCTAGCACGGCTGTGGTGGGGGTTAACGTAACTTTCCCCTCGTACCTGGACGCTGGTGTACCCACCCGTCCTATTTACTGCGTCGAAAAATCTTGACCAGTCAACTTGCAACAACACAGTGCGCTTGCCTCCAGCACACACACACACCATATGTTGAGACGAAATTGCTCGCTGTCTCCAATCTTTGGTTCAATCCTGTCAAACACACACACTAGGACTGACCACACTTGTTGCAAACACCGTTTTGTCCCCGCGACATTTTCTCTGTGCTGTCCGTGACTACACACCCCTGCTACTGCAATCGACTCTCCCGGTCGATTTGTCCTGCGTTAATTCTTTGGCGTCCCCGCCTCGTCTGTTTATGCGTGCTGACCGCCGTTAATTTACCTGTAGTGGACTTGACGTGAACTGACTGCTCGCCTGTGACCTCCGCCGCGTACCCTCCCCGCGCGCTGACAGTTATTTCACGATGTGGCGTCTTACACACACACACGCTGGATATTCCCACTCCCTTCTGGATTAATCCCGTCTGTCTGTGTGAATTATCTGGCGCACACACCGAAGAGTTCACATTAACCTCTTGAATCAACGATGTCTGGCTTGATGGAACGTAGTCACAGATAATAACTCCTCTCTCAGCGAAGAGCCCACAAATATCTCAGAATGACAACACTGTCTATAATGTCAATGGGTTTCTCAATATATCCCCAGTCGTTCTTGCCAGGACAGTCCCCAGATGTTCTTGATCGGACGTAGCCTCCAGATACTCCATACTAAGTGACGAGCGCCCAGAAATGTCACACGTTTCTCTTGATGATGATATCACGAAGTTCTTACGATGATATGCTCATGATATTATTGTGTGATGGTCGTTGTCTAGGTAACGATACTCATGGTGTGTCAATGGAGATATCTGTCTTGCAATGTAACTCACCCCCGCAGTGCATATTCACCAGGCATTAAACAAGATTCCGTTGGCGCACATAATCCTTTATTACAGAAATAAGACGGACAAACGGAACATGTTTATACATCCAGAAACATAATGTCATCCATAGAATATAAATATCCTCCTCACAATTTAATCAGCACACATCAATGCCTTCTCACGGCTGGCTTCTAATCTCAATCCACAAGACAGGTAATCCAGCTACCATCCTCGGCTGGATCTCACACAATACAACCCACACATTGGGTTGGAGCCACTGCTCAACTATAGAACCCACTCTGGGTGTAGGCCCACACTCAATACAGAACCCACTCTGGGTTCAGGCTTGTCTTCACAACTCGAAGAACAACACACCACCGGAGCTCTCTCTTAAACGACCCGACCCGCAGTCGGTCTCTTCTCTCACTGACTTTCCAGTCGCCTGACTTCACACAACACACAACTCTCCCTCGACCCATCCCCCCCTGGGGATTTCCACTCATATCCGCCCCATTATTTCTGAGGGTTGATTGTTTTCCTCGTAGCCAGATCAGTCAATTTACTGTCTCCCCCTCTCATCTCCATTCTTCCTCCTGCCCGGTCACTCAACTCAATGTCAGTGACCCAGGCTTATGTCACACTAGACTCTCTCAAATCCGGCAAGGCACCTGGAAAAGATAGTATTCCACCTGAAATTTTAAAATGTAGCAAAGAAACAATCATCCCAGAACTGTATGCGATATTTCAGCTCTGCTGGAGAGAAAAATCAATACCACAAGATATGAAAGACGCAAACATCGTTACCCTTTATAAAAACAAAGGCGACAGAAGCGACTGCTACAACTATCGCGGCATTTCCCTACTCAGCATTACAGGCAAGATTTTTGCCAGAGTAATTCTTAAAAGATTACACATTCTTGCTGAAAGAATCTACCCCGAATCGCAGTGCGGATTTAGACCCAACAGGTCCACCATCGATATGATTTTCTCACTCCGGCAGCTCCAAGAGAAGTGCAAAGAACAGAGGAAGCCATTATATATTGCCTTCAGCGACCTCACAAAGGCATTTGACCTCGTGAGCAGAAGCGGCCTTTTTAAGGTCCTTGAAAAGGTTGGATGTCCACCCACCCTTCTTAGTCTCGTGAAATCATTCCACGAAAACATGCAGGGGACCATTTTATTTGACGGCTCAACATCCCAGTCATTCAGCATCAGCAGCGGAGTAAAGCAGGGCTGCGTGCTTGCTCCTACACTCTTTGGTATCTTCTTCGCTGTTCTCTTAAGGTAGGCATTTGGGACTGCCACTGAAGGCATATACCTCCACACAAGATCTGATAGCAAACTTTTTAACCCATCAAAACTCAAGGCAAAGACCAAAATAAGATCAAGATGTGTAAGAGAACTACTTTTTGCAGATGATGCAGCACTGACTACTCATACAGCAGAAGATCTCCAAAAGCTCATAGATCGTTTTGTAGCCGCCTGCAAAGACTTTGGGCTCACCATTAGCCTAAATAAAACACAGGTGATGGAACAAGACGCTGGCGCGCCCCCGTCAATCAAAATTGCTAATTACGAATTGAAGGTCGTCCGCGATTTTGTGTATTTGGGGTCGACAATATCAGATAATCTTTCTTTTTGAAACGACCACGTAAAAACAAGAGATATATCTATACCCAGGGTCACTTTGATCTCATAAATCTATAATCTCCCTTACAGAATCAGGAATTGATTATTTAGGGAACTTTTTGAAACGACCACGTAAAAACAAGAGATATATCTATACCCAGGGTCACTTTGATCTCATAAATCTATAATCTCCCTTACAGAATCAGGAATTTGCTATTTAGGGAACTTTTTGAAACGACCACGTAAAAACAAGAGATATGCTCACGGTCACTCCCAGCTGTCAGCGATTAATTACTATGTCCACAGGATAACTGAGACAGCTCATTCTGCTGTCATACAAGTTTCAATCAAGTATCAACATTCTCAAAGTGTAAATTAATATCTGTCACTTGCAGGTCCCCAAATACATTTAACAATGCAATAGGGCAGTCACTTTGTGTGCTGCGAGACACTGCTTCTCCGGTGGTGATAAACAATTTTATCATTGTCTGGGTCATCATCTACGCAAAACACGATCTTCACAGAAACGTTTGTGCCACCCAACACGTGACATTTGGAATGTCCCTTCTGTATATGTCCAACAGAATCCTTCGTATGAAACAATTTGTCAGTACAAACATAAATCACTGAATGGAAATAGGGAGACAGTCAAGGATCAGGCGCAGTTGAACTGACAACAACGACAATTAATTCAATTATTCTAACTTACTTGATAATTTATAAAAACATAATAAATATCACAGCAGTGGAGTTTGAAACACAATACTGACCTGAAAATGCACAATAACAGGTATATTAATGATCTAGTTTCAGCTATCTGACCGAGATGTTAAGTGACTTATCGGTGTTCTCACTGGCTAGCCGTTATGTGGGCTCATTAGCCATGTGTGTCAGTGTGAACTTTCAATTAGGTTTCTATTACAATGTCACCATTCAATTAGCTGGCCAGACTGTATGTAAATAGCACGCGCACGTTTCATGAAAGCGGTGTTAGCTGTTGTAAGGTGTGCACGTTCTATGAAAGCAGTGTGAATTGTTGTGAGGTGTGCACGTTCTATCAAAGCAGTGTGAACTGTTGTGAGGTGTGCACGTTTCATGAAAACAGCGTGAAATGGTGTGAGATGTGCACGTTCCAGGAAAGCAGTGTGAACTGTTGTGAAGTGTGCACGTTCCATGAAAGCAGCGTGAAATGTTGTGAGATGTGCAGGTTCCATGAAAGTGGTGTGCGCTGTTGCAAGGTGTGCACGTTCCATGAAAGCAGTGTCAGCTGTTGTGAGGTGTGCACGTTCTATGAAAGCAGTGTCAGCTGTTGTCAGGGTGCACGTTCCATGAAAGCAGTATGAGCTGTTGTCAGGGTGCACGTTCCATGAAAGCAGTGTCAGCTGTTGTCAGGGTGCACGTTCCATGAAAGCAGTGTCAGCTGTTGTGAGGTGTGCACGTTCCATGAAAGCAGTGTCAGCTGTTGTCAGGGTGCACGTTCCATGAAAGCAGTATGAGCTGTTGTCAGGGTGCACGTTCCATGAAAGCAGTGTCAGCTGTTGTCAGGGTGCACGTTCCATGAAAGCAGTGTCAGCTGTTGTCAGGGTGCACGTTCCATGAAAGCAGTGTGAGCTGTTGTGGGGGTGCACGTTCCATGACAGCAGTGTGAGCTGTTGTGGGGGTGCACGTTCCATGAAAGCAGTATGAGCTGTTGTCAGGGTGCACGTTCCATGAAAGCAGTGTCAGCTGTTGTCAGGGTGCACGTTCCATGATAGCAGTGTCAGCTGTTGAAAGTGTGCACGTTCCATGAAAGCAGTGTGAGCTGTTGTAAGGTGTGCACGTTCTATGAAAGCAGTGTGAGCTGTTGTGAGATGTGCACACTTCAGACAACGTGTGCCGTCTACTATACAGTGGATACCATACGGTGACGAGCGAGAGGGCCACCTTTACCAATCATTGGGAGGTTCCACACGCGGTGAGTTCGAAATATTGACTTTTCGTTCAGAAAGCAATGGCAAAACACTGAGAGTAAAATTCGATAGTAAATCATAAACAGACAATAGGGACTGGAGTTAAATGCAACGTACTGCAAAGAACATGTAACACCAGAAAGTTTCAATATGTTTTACAGAAGAGTGTTAAATACACCAGTAGTTTCAATATGTTTTACAGAAGAGTGTTAAATACACCAGTAGTTTCAAAATGTTTTACAGAAGAGTGTGAACGACACCAGTAGTTTCATTATGGTTTACAGAAGAGTGTTAAATACACCATTAGTTTCAATATGTTTTACAGAAGAGTGTTAAATACACCAGTAGTTTCAATATGTTTTACAGAAGAGTGTTAAATACACCAGTAGTTTCAATATGGTTTACAGAAAAGTGTTAAATACACCAGTAGTTTCAATATGTTTTACAGAAGAGAGTTAAATACACCAGTAGTTTCATTATGGTTTACAGAAGCGTGTTAAATACACCAGTAGTTTCAATATGTTTTACAGAAGAGTGTTAAATACACCAGTAGTTTCAATATGGTTTACAGAAAAGTGTTAAATACACAAGTAGTTTCAATATATTTTACAGAAGAGTGTTAAATACACCAGTAGTTTCAATATGTTTTACAGAAGAGTATTATCTAATTGAAAGAAAATAAAAAGAAAGCAAACAGAGATATCCAAACAAGAACCCACTATTGAAGAACAGACAAGACAGATATTTATAAAACTAAAATATTTTAGCCTTGTCAATAAAACTAAAATATTTTAGCCTTTAGCCATCAAAGATTTGATGGAGAGATAATTATGGAGGGAGATGTTTCGGGGAAGAAGAGAAGAGAAAGAACACATCATAGATGGATTCAAGGTGTGGTAGATAATTTACACATGGCAGCAACAGAGACTGGGTATGTGGCTTATGTTAGAGAGACATTTCGAAAGACCTTTGTGGAAGGGGGTGGTGGACAGTTCTGCATGAATATGATGATGAATACGCCATAGTGAATTCCTAAAAGTCTTGGTGCCAGAGAATGGCGCATTCTGTAACAACACATCTGCCCTGTCGTTAACAAGACGAGACTGGAACTATCTGTTTAATTCAGACTACTTCTGCCGCTCAGCCCCTAATGAAGCGTGGGCCCTGCTATGAACAAGACGATGGCTGGAACTATCTGTTTAATTCAGACTACTTCTGCCGCTCAGCCCCTAATGAAGGGTGGGCCCTGCTGTGAACAAGACACAAGTCGATGGCTAGAACTATCAGTTTAATTCAGACTCCTGCCGGTCACCTCACAATTAAGCGTGGGCTCTATTGTGAATAAGACACAAGTCGATGGCTAGAACTATCTTTTTACTTCAGACTCCTTCTGCCGGTCACCTCACAATTAAGCGTGGACTCTGTTGTGTCAATAAGACACAAGTCGATAGCTGGAACTATCTGTTTAATTCAGACTCCTTCTGCCGGTCACCTCACAATTAAGCGTGGGCTTTATTGTGAATAAGATACAAGTCGATGGCTGGAACTATCTGTTTAATTCAGACTCCTTCTGCCGGTCACCTCACAACTAAACGTGGGCCGTGGGCCCTCCAACAACTCACGCACAGCCCTATGCAGACGTGTTCATGATTGGCTGGAATCTGTAAATAAAGTCTCCTACGAGATGAAGTAGTTAGTTTCACGCCAGACCTCCTTAGTCGCCCCCTAAGAGTTGTTGAGTTGAGTTGAGCTAAGAACCGACATCACTGCACTCAGAATATTCCCATACGCGCTCAGTCCCTTGTTCAACAGCCAGCGAAGAGTCACAGTACTAATCGTTCCCACCGCTAACGGATTGAAAGTTCTACTGGTATTCCCTCCCAGTTTTGAGATTCTACCAGATCCCCTGCCGACCGCCCGCCATATCATTATTTCCACATACGGGTTCTCGATCTGTTCCTCCACTTTCTCCACCTGATCCCACAGGCGCACGACCACCTCTCCCTTGTCCATGGGTAATCGACCAGCAAGAGGTCGCCCCCTAAGACATACATGATAGGTTACAGTGTTAATATTCTGTGCTTCCATTATGGGCGCGGGAAAGAAACACACGGACATGTGAGTTACTTCTCTTTCACAATAAATGCCTTCTGTTTTCGGCCTATGTGGGTTATCGCTGATGGATTTCTCTTCTTACTGTTGTAGATACTGGCGCGAATAGCTTGACTATTGTCACAGACAAATATTCGGACTCTTCGCAGATGAAGACGGAGCACGTTTGAGAATGACCTGAGTGCCGTGATGTAGGTTCCTGACTCAACTCATATACAAGTAGGGAGAATATCACGACAGGTAAGGAAAAAAAAACACGAAGACGTATTTACAAAACTGGGAAAGTCTAAAACGTTACTGAGTTAGATCAAGAGCAGACAACTAAGGTACTTCCGTCACAAAGAGACAGCTACTTGCTCTAGAGCAGTGGTTCTCAACCGGTGGGGAATCCCCCCCACCCCCCTTCCCCCACCCCCAAATTAAGATTGTTTCAAGATCGCGTTAATACAAGAACCGATTACTTGATATTGTTTTTTTTTTCTCCTTCATACTTTACGGTTCTGTACGTCTCACCCTTCTGAAATTCATTTTATAACGTAAGTAGACCCGCAAATCACGTTTTATGTAGACGTCTAGACTTGTTTTAGTATGTGCTATTAAATTTAGCTTCCATTATTACGTATACTGTGCAGGGGCGGGGGGGGGGGGGGGTTAGTTTGGAAATATGAAAGGGGGGGGGTTAGTTTGGAAATATGAAAGGGGGGGGGGGTGTAACGTTCTGAAAATATGGTGAAGGGGGCGCGGACCAAAAAAAGGTTGAGAACCACTGCTCTAGAGTGTATTCCAAGGACATGAGGATGGGCGCGTGCGGAAAGACAACGTAATTCCGGAGTGGACAACATCAAGCGATGGACTGGAAGAAGCCAGCATGAATGCACCGTGAAGACGCGACAAAGACGATGTTGGAGACGAATTACAGCCGATTTACAAGATGTCACCCAATGATGATCGACTATTACCGATATTAAACAACACAACAACTGCTAGTGCAGTCGCCGTGAACTGTGCAGGTTAGCGTTTTCTTTTTCGTTCACAGCACTCGGGACATTCCCATACGTACTCCATCCTCATCTTCAACAACAAGCGAAGAGTCCAAATAATAATGGCACCCGTTGTAGTCTGATTATGTGTCCGTCTAGCCCAGTGGTTCTCAACCTTTTTTGGCCCGTGCCCCTTCACCATATTTTAAGAACGTCATTCCCCCCTCCCCCTTCCTATCAAAAATTTGGCCCGTGCCCCCCTTCACCATATTTTCAGAACGTCATTCTCCTTCCCCCCTTTCATATTTCCTACTTAAACATCCCCCACCCCTACACAGTATACGTAAAAATGGAAGGTAAATATGTTAAAACAGGTCTAGACATCCACATAAAACGTGATTTGTGGGTCTACTTTATAAAATGAATTTTAGAAGGATGAGACGTGCCTGGGGGGGGGGGGGGGAATTCCCACCGGTTGAGAACCACTGGTCTAGCCTTTCCTCTGAGTACCGAGTGTCTGCCAGATCCTCTGGTCACTCCCCGCCGCATCATCCTCTCCAGGCAATGATGGTGTATCTGTTACCGAATCGAGAGAGAAGTCTCTACACAAACCGCACTCCGATAGATGTAAGCTTTTTTTTCTCGAGACTTGGTGATCTTCAGTGCCAATGTATCGGACTTAAGCGCTGAAACTCAGTTTGCCAACGAATTCACCAGTTCAGGGAAAGTATCATACACTGGTCAGCGTTCCATTGTGCTCTTGGTCCTGATTCAGTATCCCAGTAGCAGGTGCTTCGGTGCCTTCATAAGTTGTCTTTGGCTCTTATCTGAGCCCCACATCCTCTTCTAGAATACCACCTGCCTGTGGGACTGCCCATCACATCTCATCCACAGTCAAACCTACATTGGGGAATGATGCCATTTATCATGATTTATGAACGATATGGATGGATTGAGACGGTGACATGGAGGAATATCAGCAGCAGAGTTGATCCTGAACACCAAAGACCGAGATCTGTGGGCAGACATGTACGCCTACGCCAGCTGGCATGGCACTTGGTGATGGTGATGAACGGTTGCGTGGGTTGGTTGGTAAATTCTCTAGAAGACTGAGTTTTAACTCTTACGTCCGCAGCACTGTCGTTGAGGTCGTTTGAACCATGAAAACGACGTGAATTTATCGTGCAGAGGTTATGTAGATACTTTCCTGAATACTGAAATACCATCTAGCCAGGACTGTATTGCGGAACTTTCCCTCTGAAAGATCAGAAGCCGAGAACGGTGTGCAAAGGCGGTACCTGCTCAGAGAGGCATGTTGTGATATGACCAGGACTTGATTCAGCACAGCTCAGAGAGGCATATTGGGATGTAGCCTTTCTTGATTCAGCACAGCACACATGAGCTGGCTGGGATTAGACCACAGCGATGGTCATCTTTCTCCCAATGAATGTGGGTATTTTACTTTCAGCAACCTCCAACTCAATTCCCATTGGTGTCGTGGGGAGGAACAGTTGATATTCCAGTTGTGCTGGACATTATTATCGACAGCTTCCAGAAACATTGTCAGCATTAGTTACTAGGACACATAAGTTTCCTACAGGTTTGCTAGACCAATTGTAGGCTTGCCCTTATTTAAACAGACTAGCACGTGAATACCGCCACTTAGTTATATACTTAAATTCAGCGTTTAATCTCGTCCGATCTGAGGTCGGAGATAAAATAACAACAAGCACAGTACGGGCACACGCGTACCTGCTTTGCTTAACCGGCCACAGCCGTGAGTTTCATTTTACATGACAGATACAATCATGGTTTAACCTCAGCCATTTGCGCAGGCAACAGCTGCAGCGACCACATTCTCCCCCATGTCGTGTCCTATAATTGAACATTACTTCACATGCTTCCCGCATACTTTTATTCAGATGACAATTAACAGCCACCCATATGCCATGTCAGACCATCCTATCAATCTATAATAGATAGAACTCTACGACTGTCCGTAAACTTACTATTAGGAAACAAATGTCATGGTGTTCCCTTGGCTTCCGCATCTATACACAAAAAGTACTTGCTGCTAGTATTAATATTATACTGCAAAAGATTTGGGAATTTTGCCATCGCAGCAATAAGTTACGGCATACTATGTACGATCTTCAACTTCGAGAAATCTTTCACATGTAATATGGACTTGTAATTTCGACATATCTTTTTCTTCTCCTGTCCTTTATCCTCAACTGGAGGATAGGCCCTTAAATCAGCTCGCGCCAAGCCGAGCTATCCTTAGTTAGCTCTTCCGGTTTTCTCAATTCTTTCGCTGGGTTAATAAGGAAGTAAGTCGGCAATCCAGACTCCTTTGGGCTTTCTCTACATCGTCTTATATTTCTTCTAGGAGACAGGCCTCCGTTCCCCTTGGTTGAGTGTTTCTTCTTTACCTTCGCACTTTAGATTTTCCAACTAAGGGGTGGGGTAGCCAACTTCAAGCTCAGCCTCTCATTGTCACCTTTTACCACATGCATGATAGGTTACATTGTTACTGTCCTTGACTTCCGCTAACAAGAGATATATTAACAAGAGAGACAATTAAAAAAGAGTCACAAATAATAAGAGACAAATTCGATTCAGTTTAACTCATAGTATACCACTTGCCACATGATGCGTGAATATTGTTTAACTCACAATGCACCCCTTGCCACCACTTTGCAACGTGAATGAGCAAAGCAGGAAGCGATTAGAAGCAACTGAATCGTAGCGAATACATTGTATCGCCAGAGCAAATAACAACGATTGCCCAGAAGAGGCTAATGAAAGTAGGCCGTCATAACCAACGATAGGAAAGAGATAAACAGCATTCTATGTTCATCTAATGAGAAAAGAGGCAGTTGGAATCAACGCGACGACTGTAGAAATTTATAGGAAGAGAGGCAGAGGCAGACCCAGAGAAATAATGCTGGATGGACTGAGACGGTTCCATGAAGAAATATCATCAATAGAGTTGATCCAGAACACTAAGGAACCTACATCTGTGTGGAGAGACATGAACGCCTACGCCAGATGGCATGGCCGAGGATGATGATGACACACCATGCCACTGGAAGCGGCAAGCGAAAAATTTAAAACGAAGTCTTTCTGTCTAATGTAGCATTATTTGTTTATTCACTTCAAATGATATAGAACTAAATATTCCAGGCAATTAATCGTGCAACCTATTATTTGTAGCTTATGTTTGTAAATTCTCTAAAGGAATACGTGTGAGTTAATGTACGTTTTTACATTCTCTAAGGGATTAAATACACTGTTGTGAGTTAATGTGCGTTTTTACATTCTCTAAGGGAATACACGTTTATGAGTTAATGTGCGTTTTTACTTTCTCTAAGGGAATAAATACACTGTTGTGGGTTAATATGTGTTTTAAATTATCTAAGGGAATACACTATTATGAGTTAATATGTGTTTTAAATTATCTAAGGGAATACACTGTTGTGAGTTAATATATGTTTTACATTCTCTAAGTGACTAAATGCCGGTCTCTCTGGTTGAGGGGTTACAACTCTTTCTCCGTAATCCCGTTTATCACGCAGAGTCTCGGAGCGGGCGAGAGTTGGGAGCGGTTCGACCCCCGTTGGTGACTTGCGGGATAACTGAGCCGGCCGCTCAGAAAACAATGGCAAACTACTGAGCATAATCTTGCCAAGAAATCAACATACAGCTGAAAGATGCTGATGTTGACAGCGATGTCCTGTAAAGGATATGCAAAAAAAAGGGACTAAATACACTGTTGTGAGTTAATATGTGTTTTACATTCTATAAGGGAATAAATACACTGTTGTGAATCAATATGCGTTTTAAATTCTCTAAGGGAATACACTGTTGTGAGTTAATCTGTGTTTTACATTCTGTAAAGGAATACACTGTTGTGAGTTAATATGTGTTTTAAATCCTCTAAGGGAATAATACACTGTTGAGGGTTAATATGTGTTTTAAATTCTCTAAGGGAATACACTGTTGTGAGTTAATATGTGTTTTACATTCAGTAAGGGAATACACTGTTGTGAGTTAATATGTGTTTTAAATTCACGTTTGAGACTTGTTGGAAAGAGTGATTAATATTCATACAATCTGCGGGAGTTTCGCAAGAAATCTGGGTAATAAACAAAGGGGTTTGCGATGACAGTCTCTCTGTCTGTACACAGTTTGTTGGCTAATGTTTATTTACAAAGTTATAATTCAGTAAGATAATGTGTCTCACCTTTCAATCCTGCATCTACATAGTAAAGTACAAAGTAAAGTGCCAAATTTATACGCCTTAAGCCGCATTGAACAGACGGTACTGGACCCATATTTTCATAGACCAATTCAGCACTTGGCAAGTGACGTGGTCAGGAACCCGCTTTCAGCCTTTACTTCCAAGGACATTTTCTGGTACCAATTTTAGGCGAGGTCGACCTGGGAGCCCGGGTCTGTTTTAAAACTTCGCCCCGATGCGGATTCGAACACATGATGACGGGACCGGCAGGCGAGCGTCTAGCTACCTCTGCTCCCAGGTCTAAGTGGATGTACATTTGACTAACTTCAGGATCTAGGACAGTGATTTTCAACCTGTGGAGATCCCGTTGATGCGGTAGTTGCACACAGCGAACAACTAAGGTTAGAATTAAATTGTAAAAAGACACAGATTATGGTCATCACTGGGAAGAACGAATACCGCAATGTAATATAGAAGTAAATGGGAATATTCTTCAACAAGTGAATCGGTACAATTATCTCGGAACAGTCATAACATATGATGGGAGATGCCTTGAAGAGATTAGAACAAGAATCGCCATGGCGAAAGTAGCCTTTAGCAAGATGAAAAACATTCTGACCAATAAAAAGATGTCAGTTGAAACGAGAATAAGAGCGTTGGGGTGCTACACAGAGCCTGTTCTTTTGTTTGGATGGGAAACTTGGACAATGAGCAGTCAAGCTGAAAAATATCTGATGGCTGCAGAAATGTGGTTTCTGAAGAGAATGCAAAGAATACCATAGACCGACAGAAAAACCAATGACCAAGTACTACAGGAGACAAATGAAAATCGTAAATTGATTAAAGAAATTAGACGTAGACAGTCCAAATCTTTTGGACATGTTATGAGAAGAAATGGACTGGAGAACTTAGTGACAAATGGCAAGATCGAAGGGAACAGACCAAAGGGAAGACCGAGAAGTAAATACCTGGATGGCTTGGCCACATGACATGGACGAGACAGTAAAACTGAGCTGATACACGACTATGGTGATCGAGTGAAAAGGCGAGGCATGACCGCCGACGCTTTCCGGCATGGCACATGATTGATTGACTGAGATCCCAATATACATAAAAGTGGAGGAGAGAGGGATAGAGAGAGTTAGACAGACAAAATGACAGAAAGGAAAGTAAAAATCAAAAGTCAAACAAAAACAAAAACAAAGGAAAAATTGTAATGTGGGAGGGGCGCCACAAAAACTAATATTAAAAGTGGGGCAGACATAAACGAAGGTTGAGAGGCACTGGCGGAGTAAGGCGCCAGCGTTTTACAAGGCCTAGCTCAGTGGTTCTCAACCGGTGGGGAATTTCCCCCCCCCCCCAGGGGGGAATTTCATGGTTTCCAGGGGGGGGGGGGGAATGAAGACCATTTCAAGATCGTGTTAATACAAGAACCGATTACTTGAATTAGTTTTTTCCTTCATACTTTACAGTTATGTATGTCTCGTCCTTCTAAAATTCATTTTATAAAGTAAGTAGACCCACAAATCATGTTTTATGTGGATGTCTAGACTTGTTTTAGTATATGCTATTACATTTGCCTTCCACTTTTACGTATACTGTGTAGGAGTGAGGGGATTTTTAGATAGGAAATATGAAAAAAGGGGGGGGGGGGGAAATGACGTTCTGAAAATATGGTGAAGGGGGGAGCGGGCCAAATATTTGATAGGAAGGGGGGGGGGGGGAATGGCGTTCTGAAAATATGGTGAAGGGGGGAATGGGCCAAAAAAGGTTGAGAACCACTGGCCTAGCTTATCCCTCAGTCGTGATGAGTAATGCCATTTGGTCATGCCCGTATCTCACATGACGCCGAACATTATGTGGACATATTCCGCTGTAGGTTATTCTATTCATATAGACACACATCTATTGTTCAAGCTGTCATTTCGTGGAACAGATGGCGAAGATGTTTACTTAATCGCCACATGGTAATGACAACGATACAAGGGGTTTGCTGCTGCTGTGCTTATGCGAGAGTATAAATAAATAAATACACGCGTATTGCTTGGCGCTCATAGAAGTAGGGGTGAGAATTATAGACTAGAGGACGCACTAGACAGCATAAATATTGAAAGCTATAGTTACACCGGGATGCGAAGCTGTCACCTCCAACTGACGACAGCGCCTCGCGGCAGCTCTGCATTGGAACCGACCCGTCATTTCTCTTCTTTAAATGTGCGTTACTATACATTCCTGCAGGGAGGCGTTGTCGTCATTTGGGGGTGGTAGGTTGCAATCCCGGTCGGTAAATATAGCTTTCAATTGTAATGTTGTCTCTAGTGCAGTGGTTCTCAACCGGCGGGGAATTCCCCCCCCCCCCCCCCCCCAGGGGGGAATTTTAGGGTTTCCAAGGGGAGAATAAAGATATAAAGATTATTTCAAGATCGCATTAATACAAGAACCGATTACTTGATATTGTTTTTCCTTTCATATTGTACGGTTCTGTACGTCTCACCTTTCTAAAATTCAATTTATAAAGTACGTAGACTCACAAATCATGTTTTATGCGGAAGTCTAGACTTGTTTTACTATGTGCTATTAAATTTAGCTTCCATTATTACGTATACTGTGTAGGGGCGGGGCGGGATGTTTAGGTAGGAAATAGCAAAGGGGGGAATGACGTTCTGAAAATATGGTGAAGGGGGGCACGGGCCAAATATTTAGGTAGGAAATACAAAAAAAAGAAAGAGGGGGGGGGGGGGGGATGACGTTCTAAAAATATGGTGAAGGGGGGCACGGGCCAAATAAGGTTGAGACCAACTGCTCTAGTGCGTCCCCTAGTCGCTCGTTCATACACTTACTTCTATGAGCGCCAAACTATACGTGTGTAATTATTTATTAGTTGTCTTGATGGCCTCAAAGGGTTCCCCAATTGATAAGGAAAGACCGTGTCGCGTTGTGTTGTATCGTGTTGGTATGGGAGCCGGTCGTTCAGAAAGCCATGGCAAACTACTGAACGTAAACTTGCCTAGTACATCAACAGCAGCTGAAAAATGCTGATGTTGACTGCAACGTCCTGTAAGGGATACGCAACCCTAAAAAAATGCGGGATTACGAACTGCGAATGTAACCTCTTCGCCACGGAACAGCCATCCGAGAAAATGAAAGCTGAAAGCCTTTGTAATGACAAGTCCACCAGCATACACTGAAAACTAAGAATAACTGAAGTACCTTTGTCCCCAGACATAATTCTGCCTACTCATTTCAAAGGTATTGATAGGTTTTCAGAGTAGATAACGTAAAAGCATGGAGATATCAGAAGACACGTTACACAATATAAACACTAAAGAAGGAGTTCGAGCCCGTTACTGTCAATTGAAGCTATCGTCTAATCCAGTGTTTCCCAACGTGGGGCCCACGCCCCACAGGGGGACAATTCGATTGTTAAGGAGGGGCAATACGAAAATGGAAGAAATCGGCTGGATATAACAAAACGGGGAGACTTGAGACTGAAGTTAACTACATAGAAACCTGACATAAAATCTCTTTGCAGCAAGCATCAAGCTCACGAATCTCACTAAATTTAAATAATAAATAATTACTAATAATTAAAATAATATAGAAAAATCTTTCATTAAAATTAGTGTGTACTTGAATTGCAGTTCTCCATTATCTTCTTCTTCTTCTTCAGCATTCCGAGACATTTAGGTTCTTTGCTGCAGATACAAGCCGTCTCCATTCGTCTCTCTGGTTGACCTTCTCTTGCCAGTCGCTGATTCCAAGTGCTTGTAGGTCTGTATGTATAGTATCTCTTCACCGTCTTCTTGGTCTACCTCGGGGTCTACGGTCATTTATTTCTGAGTGTAAGCGAGTTTTGTTTCCCTATTATCTTCCATTCTTTCTATATGCCCCAGCCATTGCAATCTATTAGCCTTCATGATACCAGTGATTAGCGGGGACTTAAACAGATCATAAATGTCTTTGTTGCTTCTTCTTTTCCACTCTCCACTTTGTGTATCCCTAATGGGCCCAAAGATGCGTCTTTAGACTTTGTTCTCAAAGGTTTGTAACAAGGCTTCGTCTTCTTTAGTTGTACTCCAGGTTTCAGAGCCATACAGCACAACTGGTCTAATCAGTGTTATGTATATCGTAGTTCTCCATTATGATTTGAAAATTTACTTACTGTGTTTGCTCAATAATTTCCTAGTGATTTCTTCCTAAAACAGATCATTCAAGTTTCTTCAGTGAACATTTCAATTTTTGAATATTACAAATAATGTATATGTTGGGGGGGGGGGGGAATAACAATTTTAGAAAGGTTTGGGTGGGGCACAGCACAGCACAAAAAAGGTTGGGAAACACTGGTCTAGTCAAAGGAACACCTGTATACGTACATTCGCCCGACCAGCTAGTTAGGATAATGGTAGGTGAAACGCCCAAGCACACTGACTAATGCAGTAAGGTGGCGTAATTTAGAGTCTTATAGACTTTACTTTTTCTAACCAGGGGGTAGGTGTGGCTGAGCTGTTTAGCACGCTTTAACTGTCTCTACTGACAGCGACATAGTGGGTCAATTCCACACGCTGGTCAGTTAGACTTAAATGCTAACTTCTCGTTTAGAAATCAATGGCAAACTACTGAACGTAAATTTGCCTAGCTCATCACAAACAAGCAACAGGGGTTGAATGTGATTGTAACATTCTGCAAAAGGACATGCAATTATGTAAGTATCTCCTGAGACATCTACTTCTTCCCCCGCATCTTAGATAAGAATACATTAAATCATATTACGCATGTGACTTCCGGGCCTCCCCAGTGCCCTATATATTTCTGCCCAGACGAGAACGGAAGTAAGCCATGTCAGCTGCCCTGTTAGCTCCAATCGATAATCGACATTCTCAAAGTACCAGGCTCAGTGGGAGTCGAGACAATTAAATGAACTCTGCCGAAGCTGGAGCAAAAAGTGTCCACTCAGAACAAATGCAACGGACAAGACAAGCGAGAGTTCCCGATGGCTGTCAGCAACGAGTCTGACACCGCAATGAAAAGAAAACTGCAGGGAAGTTGTAACAAACAGTAGCAATTTGAATGACTTTGAGGAGAGTATTTATCCATTAAAATTTGAATGACTATTTGAGGCGACTATTTATCCTTTAAAATTTGAATGACTATTTGAGGCGACTATTTATCCTTAAATATTTGAATGACTGCCTGAGGCGACTATATATCCTTAAAAATTGAATGACTGCCTGGGGCGACTCATCATCATCATCATCAAGTGCTGTGCCGGCTGGCGTAGGCGTTCATGGCTCTCCACAGATCTCGGTCTTTGGTGTTCTGGATCAACTCTGCTGATGATATTCCTCCATGCCACCGTCTCAATCCGTCCAGCATCATTTCTCTTGGTCTGCTTCTGCCTCTCTTCCCCTAGATCTTTCCAGTTGTCACGATGTTCTCCAATGCCTCTCTTCTCATCACATGACCAAAGAAAGCTGTTTGTCTCTTTCTTATTATTGTATATTGTGTTCTAGTTTCACTAACCTCTTTCAGGCGATCGTTGTTAGTTACTTTGGCAGTCCAAGGAATTCGCAAAATTCGTCTTAAAAACCACATCTCTGTTGCTTTCAAGTTCTTCCTAATTTGTTCATTTACATTCCAAGATTCGTTGCAAAACTGCAAAACTGGTTCTATATAGCATTTTAGCACTCTCTTTCTTACATTCATTGATAGCGACTTATTGCATAAGATACTCTTCATTTTCTGAAATGCGACTTTTGCCTGCCCTATTCTGCTCTTAATCTCTTTTTTACATCTTCCATCTGATGTTATAAGTACCCCTAGATATTTAAAATTATCCACTTGGTTGAGAATTTCCCCTTCTATTTCTATGTCACATTTTGGTGTCCCCATTTTCTTTGATATCACCATTGTTACTGTTTTCTTGATATTAAAGGAGAGTCCATGCAGTGCACTCTCTGTTACTACAATGTCCAATAAGTGTTGTAGGTCTGTTGCATTATCCGCCACCAATACTGTGTCAGATAAGCAACAGACCTACTGCGGCGACTATTTATCCTTAAAGATTTGAACGACTGTTTGATGCAACTATTTATCCTTAAAGATTTGAATGACTGTTTGAAGCGACTATTTATCCTTAAAAACGTGAATGACTGTTTGAGGCGACTATTTATCCTTAAAAATTTGAATGACTGTTTGAGGCGACTATTTATCCTTATAAATTTGAATGACTGTTTGAGGCGACTATTTATCCTTACAAATTTGAATGACTGTTTGAGGCGACTATTTATCCTTAAAAACTTGAATGTTTGGGGCGACTATTTATCCTTAAAAATTTGAATGACTGTTTGAGGCGACTATTTATCCTTAAAAAATGGCATGTCTCTTGCGTGACGTTGCAATCAACCACGGGTTGATTTTCTAGGCAATTTTACGTTCAGTAGTTTGCCATTGCTTACTGAACGAGAAGTCAACGTTTAATTCCACATGACCGGCTGGTGGAATGATCCTACAGCGAACACTGAAGTGCGCGAATACATTAATGAATAAAGACAAGCAAATTTGACACATATTCGCTCCACGGCGAAGAGTTTACGAACGTAGTTCGTAATCCCGCATACCCTGTTCGAAACACAGAGGCGGACGAATTAGCGTCATGTGACGGTAACAAGTTCGAACCCCTTATTTAGTGTTGTTTTTATTGTGTAACGTGTCTTCTGATACCTCCATGCTTTCACGTTGCATACTCTGAAAGCCAATCAACACCTTTGAAATAAGTGGGCAGTACTATGTCTGGGAACGAAGGTACTTCAGTTGTTGTTCTTAGTGTTCAGTTTCTCCTGGCGTACTTGTCATTACCAAGGTTTTCAGCTTTCATTCTACCTGATCTCCTGCTCCGCGGCAAAGGCGATACGGACGCAGTTCATAATCCCGCATACCACGTTCAAAACACATGCTGCGGGCGATTTGGCAGCAGACCGCTTTGCGTTTTGTTTTTAAAAAAAATGAAAATGGTATGAGTATCGGTCGTTCAGAAAGCAATGGATAACTACTGAACGTAAACTTCCCAAGAAATTACGAATAGCCAAAATATGCTGGGGATGACTGCGACGCCCCTGAAGGCTATGGTGCTCAGGACATTACCGACGTAGTTAGCTATCAATTTCACCAGCACACTCTCCGGCCACAGAGTTTGCAATCGTTAAATTCGGTATACCCGAGCGTGTTTGCAACCGTGGAATAGCTGATTTCAGAATCGAATTCCCAAGCGTGCGCTACATTGTCATCGGAAACCGCGCTGATGATGACTCAGATGTCTTGCGAAATTCCTGCAAATTGTACGAATATTAAAGCACACGTTTCTTTCCAGCAAGTCTCAAATGTGAATTTTATAACACACTAGCTGACCCGGCCCGGCTTCGCCCAGACCCTGGTGGGGAGCATCTCATTTAATTCATATAAGTAGTCATATAAGTTCTCGTTCCCGTTACCGACTATCTGTCTGTCTGTCTGTCTGTCTGTCAGTCTGTCTGTCTGACCCGGCCCGGCTTCGCCCAGACCCTGGTGGGGAGCATCTCATTTAATTCATATAAGTAGTCATATAAGTTCTCGTTCCCGTTACCGACTATCTGTCTGTCTGTCTGTCTGTCTGTCTATCTGTCTGTCTATCTGTCTGTCTGTCTGTCTGACCCGGCCCGTCTTCGCCCAGACCCTGATGGGGAGCATCTCATTTAATTCATATAAGTAGTCATATAAGTTCCCGTTCCGACTATCTATCTGTCTGTCTGTCTGACCCGGCCCGGCATCGCCCAACTCCTGGTGGGGAGCATCTCATTTAATTCATATAAGTAGTCATATAAGTTCCCGTTCCCGACTGTCTGTCTGTCTGTCTGTCTGTCTATCTATCTATCTATCTGTCTGTCTGTCTGACCCGGCCCAGCCCATGGTGGAGAGCATCTCAATTAAATTATATAAGTAGTCATATAAGATCCCGTTCCCGACTATCTGTCTGACTGTCTGTCTGTCTTGGGTAAATGGAGGAGGGAGGAGGAAGAGGGAGGTGGAGGAGGGAAGAGGAGGGAGGAGACAGGAGGAGTAGGGAGGAATAGGAGGGAGGAGGAGGGATTAGGAGGAGGAGGGAGGAGTAGGGTGGAGGAGGAGGCGAGGAGGAGGGAGGAGGAAGAGGGAGGAGGAGGGAGAAGGAGGGAGGAGGAGAACGCAGGAGGAGAAGGGAGGAGAGGGAGGAGGAGGGAGGAGGAGGAGAGAGTAGGAGGAGGGAGGAGGCGGAGGGAGAAGGAAGAGGGAGGAGGAAGAGGGAGAAGGAGGAGGAAGAAGGAGGAGAAGGAGGGGGAGGAGGAGGAGGGAAGAGGAGGAGGGGAGGAGGAGGGAAGAGGAGGAGGAGGAGGGAGGAGGAGGAATGTGAAGGGAGGAGGAGGGAGGAGGGAGGAGGTAGAGGGAGGAGGAGGAGGGAGGCGGAGAGAGGAGGAGGAGGGAGGAGGAGGAATGTGAAGGGAGGAGGAGGAGGAGGTAGAGGGAGGAGGAGGGAGGAGGAGGAGGTAGAGGGAGGAGGAGGGAGGAGGAGGAGGTAGAGGGAGGAGGAGGGAGGAGGAGGAGGGAGGAGGAGGAGGGAGGAGGCGGAGAGGGAGGAGGAGGAAGGAGGAGGGGGAGGAGGAGGAGGGAGGAAGGAAGAGGAGGAGGAGTGATGAGGAGGAGGGAGGAGGAGTGATGAGGAGGGAGGAGGAGGAGGGAGGAGGAGAGAGGAGGAGGAGGGATGAGGAGGAGGGAGGAGGAGGAAGAGAGAGGAGGAGGAATGTGAAGGGAGGAGGAAGGAGGAGGAGGAGAGAGGAGGAGGAGTGAGGAGGAGGAGAGGGAGGAGGAGGAAGGAGGAGGAGGAGGGAGGAGGAAGAGACAGGAAGGAGGAGGAGGAGGGAGAAGGAGGGATGAGGAGGAGGGAGGAGGAGGAAGAGGGAGGAGGAATGTGAAGGGAGGAGGAGCTAGAGGGAGGAGGAGGAGGGAGGAGGAGAAGGGAGGAGGAGGGATGAGGAGGAGGGAGGAGGAAGAAGAGGGAGGAGGAGGAATGTGAAGGGAGGAGGAGGGAGGAGGTAGAGGGAGGAGGAGGAGGGAGGAGAAGGAGTGAGGAGGAGGAGGAGAGGGAGGAGGAGGAGGAGAGGAAGGAGGAGGAAGGAGGAGGGGGAGGAGGGAGGAGGAGGAGGGAGGAAGAAGGAGGAGGAGGGAGAAGGAGGAGGAGGGAGGAGGAGGAAGAGGGAGGAGGAGGAATGTGAAGGGAGGAGGAGGGATAGGGAGGTGGCGGAGGGGAAGAGGAAGAGGGTAGGAGGAAGAGTGGAGAGGAGGAGGGAGGAGGTAGAGGGAGGAGGAGGAGGGAGGAAAAGGGAGGAGGGAGGAGGAGAGAGGAGGAGGAGGGAGGAGGTAGGAGGAGGAAGAGGGAGGAGGAGGGAGGAGAAGGAAGGAGGAGGAAGAAGGAGGAGGAAGAGGGAGGAGGAGGATGGAGGAGGGAGAGGGAGGAAGAGGGAGGAGGAGGAAGGAGAAGGAAGAGGGAGGAGGAGGAAGAGGGAGGAGGGAGTGGGAGGAGGGGAAGAGGAAGAGGGTAGGAGGAGGAGGGGAGAGGAGGAGAAGGGAGAAGGAGGGAGGAGGAGAAGGAGGAGGAGGGGAGAGTAGGAGGGAGGAGGCAGAGGGAGAAGAAGGAAGGAGGAGGAGGAAGGAGGGAGAGGAAGGAGGGAGAATGAGGAGGGGAGGAAGGAAAGGGAGGTGGAATAGGAGGAGGAGGGAGGAGGAGGGTGGAGGGAGGAGGAGGAGGGAGAGGGAGGAGGTAGGAGGAGGAGGAAGAGGGAAGACGGAGAAGAAGGGAGAAGGAAGAGGGAGGATGATGAGGGAGAAGGAGGCAGGAGGAGGAGGAGGGAGGCAGGAGGAGGAGGGATGAGGAGGGAGAGGGAGGAGGAGGGAAGATGAGGAGGAGGCGGAGGGAGTAGGAGGGAGGAGGGGAGAGGAAGAGGGAGAAGGAGGAGGAAGAGGGATGAGAGGGAGGAGGAAGAGGATGAGGGTGGAGGGAGGAGGTAGAGGGAGGAGGAGGGAGGAGAAGAGAGGAGGAGAGAGTTCGCCATTCCGAATTCATACTCGTCTAGTTCTTCCCTTTTACACGACTGTAGATAACTTCCTTACACATAAAAAGATGAATTGTTATTGATATTGCCGTGGCATGGAGGAATATCAGCAGCAGAGTTGATCCAAAAAACCAAAGACTGAGATCTACGGAGAGCCATGAACGCCTACGCCAGCCGGCACGGCACTTGATGATGATGATTGCCGTGTGACGATTCTGTGTAGTCACGTCATTTTCTTCCCTTTCCCTAGCGTTTTGGTTCGGGGATTCTGTCATCATCATCATCATATATTTACGTACGTATTTTGGGAGGGGGAGGAGGGAGGAGGAGGAAGAAGAAAAAAAACTATGACAGTTGGCAGCTCTGGAATGAAAGGAAGGCGTGTAGAAAATTACGTACGTACGTACGTACGTACGTACGTACGTACGTACGTACGTACGTACGTACATACATACATACATACATACGTACGTACGTACGTACGTACATACATACATACATACATACATACATACATACATACATACATACATACATACATACATACATACATACATACATACATACATACATACATACATACATACATACATACATACATACATACATACATACATACATACATACATACATACATACATACATACATACATACATACATACATACATACACACACACATACAGACACACACACACACACACACACACACACACACACACACAGACAGACAGACAGACAGACAGACAGACAGACAGACAGACAGACAGACAGACAGACAGACAGACAGACAGACAGACATACATACATACATACATACATACATACATACATACATACATACATACATACATACATACAGACAGACAGACAGACAGACAGACAGACGGACGGAGATCGCAATTTATATATAAGATTAACTATGGCCGGCTTCCTGGCCTGGAGGTTAGCGACTTTTCTCCGTATTTAAAACACATATTAACTATAGCCGGCTTCCTGGCCTAGAGGTTAGCGACTTTTCTCCGTAATCTCGTATACCTCGTAAGTAACGTGACGACGGTGAGAATCAGCAGTTGTTCGAATCGCGTCGGTAACTTACTGGGTATGTGAGCCGGCCGCTCAGAAAGCAATGGCAAACTACTGAGCGTAATCTTGCCAATAAATCAACAATCAGCTGAAAGATGCTAATGTTGAAAGCGATGTCTTGTAAAGGATATGCACACATTTATTTATTAACTCACAACAGTGTATTCCCTTAGAGAATGTAAAATACATATTAACTCACAATAGTTATTCCCTTAGATAATTTAAAACACATATTAACTCACAACAGTGTAATCGAAGGGAAGAGACCAAGGGGAAGACCGAGAAATAAATACCTGGATGGCTTGGCCACGCAGCATGGTCGAGACAGAAACACGGAGCTGATCCACGACTCTGGTGATCGAGTGAGACGGCAACACATGACCGCCGACGATTATCGGCATGGCACATGATGGATGGATGGATGGATGGATGGATGGATGGAGTGTATTCCCTTATACAATTTAAAAGGCAGAAGTCACAAATAATTGGTTGTGCGATTTATGGCATGACATATTTCGCTGCATCTCGTCCGGTGCATAACGCACAGTTATATATCCTATCAAGTAAATAGATGAATTAAACTAAATTAGATGGACAGACTTTGTTTTAAATTTGCAATTACCGCGAGGTTAACAAATCATCCACTTTTGAACAATATCAGCCCAAGTATAATTCAGTTATTCACTTCATATGATTTACAACACTACAGCATGCACCTGACGAGTTGCAGCGAAATATTCCGGGCAATACATTGTGCATAAGTATTGTTTATTGTTTATGTATAGAAATAGTAACTCATGAATTACCATACCCTACTGGGAGTGTGAAACAATGAGCAATGATTACAAATAAACCGTGATTCTTCTTGATTTTTCAAACATAACCAGAAATAATATACTGAAAGTGTGACACACTACGGACGAAATTATTGACTCGCGTATAATAAGCCAGCCGGTCTCCGTGGCAAAGACTTTACAGACGCGATTCGTAATCCCGCTTACCTGCGTTCTAGCCACAGCTGCGACCGATTTGACAGCAGACCTCTGTAAAGTTCATGCAACATAATGGGTAAATACAAAACTTGGACCGGCAATATTTTCAAACACTGCACAGTCATTATAAATACACAATGTACATCTTACACACAAGCATGAACGCTAGGCCAGAGACTTCTGACGAGCTGAAGTGAGTTGCTGGGAGCTGGAGATAGTTGAGTGACGCGTGATCAGATGACTTCAACACCAGCCTCAGGGCTGACTGAGATAATGAATGAATGTACTCTACTTGGGAACTGGGTAACCGCCGTTAGTAAATCTGTTAGTTGTAGTTGCATGTCCTTTTACTGCAGTCAACCTCGGCATTTATTGGCTGTTTGTGATGTACCAGACAATTTTACCTTCAGTAGTTTGCCACTGATGTTTGAACGGCAGACGCTCATACAGTCAAAAGCAAAGCAAATGGGTCTAATCCCTACGGTATTTTCAGTAAAGGGTGATGTAAGGATAAGGCAATATGAAATATGACAACAATCAATATAATTGCAATCAGGACATCTCCAAACATGCACCGTCTTCTTCTTCGGTAGCCAACGAAGAGTTCTCATAAAGGTGGAACCTCTTCTCTCCCTCCCCAACTCTTTCCCCCCTCCGCGCTGAATCAGCCTCTCCAGATGTGGGTCCTTTGTTTCTTTTGTTGTACTTCCACTCGATCCCAGAGAGAGTTCACTACATCAGTCTTGTCACAATCTAGCTCACCGCCCAAAGTAGCGGCAGCAGTCAGTTTATCAGCCTGTTAATTTCTTTGCACACACGCATGCCCTTGACTTAGTCTTTTCGGGCTATGCAAGCAAGGATAGTTGAGTTGAGTTGAGTTGAGTTAAGAACTGACATCGCTGCACTCAGGACATTCCCATACGTGCTCCGTCTCCTAGTTCAACAGCCACTGAAGAGTTATACTACTAATCGTTCCCACCGCTATCTGATTAAAAGTTCTCCTGGTCTTCCCTCTCAGTTTTGAGATTCTTCCAGAACCTCTGCCGATCCCCCGCAATCTCATTCTTTCCACATATGCGCTCTCAATCTGTTCCTCCGCCTTCTCCACCTGGTCCCACAAGCGCACGACCACCTCCCCCTTGTCCATAGGCAAACTACCACCAAGAGGTGCATTCCCTGCTAGCCTATCAGCCTGTTCATTCCCCCGTACCCCCGCATGGCCAGGGCAAAATATCCATACAATTCTCACAATCTGTGACCTCTGAAGCGACGAGAGCCATTCCACATGAAACATTCCTTTCTCCACCTTACTAAGCATACTCTTTGAATCCGTAATGAATACAACGTGTGTTGCAGTGGTCTCCTCTAGCCACGGAATGCCGCTGTTACTGCCTTCACCTCCATTCTCATGCTGGAGGTCGTAGTCTCATATGCCAGACTCTCCTTTTTCAAGACTCGTCCATTAGCCTTTGCAATAAAGCCCCAGCCACTACGTCTGTTTCTCACCACTGACCCATCGGTGTAGATGACTATGTCACCTTGATGTGTGTTACTCTGGATCAGCTGTTGCACTTCAAACTCAGTGCGGCCAGCTGCCCATTCTCTGCACTCACGACCCTGTGTTATTATTACATTGTGCCAGTCCGTCATGTCTTCCAGACCTTCCACCCACTCTCTTTCACGATTGATGGTCTCTAGATCACACACCTGATGTATAGAAAGTTCTGCCTGTGCCATCCAGGACCTGCCTTGTCTTAGTCTATGACCCTTGACCATATTCATTGCTGCATGCAGCGGGTGATCCCTATCTGCGAGAACTCTCAGGTACCATTTGGCCTGAAGGACCCTATGCCTATCAGTCATTGTTGGTAGCGCCAGGATATGCCTCATGCATATAAATGGTGTGCACCCCAGGATTAACCGCATGGCAGCATTATGTATCGCTCCAACCTTTCAAGTTGGCTCTTTGATACTGTCAGCAGCCCCAAAACATAATAACAGAATTTATTAACTGCTGAAAGAGCCTGTACAGCATCCTCTGATCTACCCCGGTTGCTGCCATAGCCCTCAATGCATTAAGTCCCTACCAGCCTTCACCACAGATATCTGTATAATGTCTGTATCATATGAGTCATTACTTTCCATATATTTGTATTACATATGCCCGAACCATTACTTTCCAGATATCTGTATTAGATTCAGCATCAGCGCACGTCAGTGTCACATATGCCTGAGTCATGGCTACCCCACCCAGCTCAAGCAGTGAGCACAGACAGACAGAACAATTACCAAGTGCTCGCAGTCACTAAAATAGTCCATTTGCGCTGTCAGCAGATTGTATTGTCGTGGCAAGCCTGAGTGACAAATCGGTTAATGTGAATCGAATAGAGTGCAGTATTGACAATGCAGTCAAACTGTGGTTAACACAACCCGGTATTTCCAATAAAAATGTTGTAAAGACGCACGTATTTCTAGTAAACGTATGTAATGATGTGCCGCATTTCCAGTAAAGGCGATGTAAAGATAAAAGTTATTTCCTTTTAAAGCCCTGTAAAGTCAAAAGGAATTTAAAGTAAAATTGCATGCTATCAGGACAAAAGGTATTCCCAGCTGCACAGATAGAGGGTATTTCCAACTGTACAGTCAAAAGGTATTTTAAAGTAAACGTGTTGGCATTAAGGACAACAGGTATTTCTAGCTGCACAAATAGAGGGCATTTTCAACTGTAAAGTCAAAGAGTATTTTAAGTAAATGTGTTGGATTTAAGGCTAAAAGGTATTCCTAACTGCGCAAATAGAGGGTATTTCCAAAAGTAAAATGAAAAGTATTCCTAGCTGTAAAGACAATGTATTTTCAGTTGAAAAGACAGAATATGTTTTCAGGTGTAAAGGTAACATGTGCTCCCATATGTAAAATCAAAAGGCATTATCAGTAGTAAAGACAGAAAATGTTTCCAGTTGTAAAGACAGTGTATTTTCATTTGTAAAGGTAAAATTAATTTCTAGTTATAAAGACATTAGTAAAGACAAACAGTATTTCCAGTGCTTCTGTAGTAGCACCGGTCTCCATGGCTAAGGGCTTGCGAACGCGGTTTGTGAGCCCGTATACCAGGGTTCGAAACACAGCGGTGCTGGTTTTTTCGAAAAAAGGTATAGGTGCTGGTCGTTCAGAAAGCAATGGCAAACTACTGAACGTAAAATTTGCCCAGGAATCACGAACAGAGAAAATGCTGGGGTTGACTTCTACGTCCTGTGAAGGACATGCAAGTAAATAAAAACAAATTGTAGTAGCACACAAGCCCGTGATCGTAGAATATCTCTACGTCTTGACAGTTTCTATGCTATATGTTTAATAACTCAATCCCTCAACAGGCAATGCCCTAGAAAAGTAAAGCGTTAGGTCTTCTCATATACTAGGCTGCAGCATCACGAGACCAGTAAGGTCAAGTTCCTTTCCTACCAGGCATTTAACTGACACAGTTTTTTTGTTTTTTTGGGGGGGGAGGGGAGGGGTATACATATCTTTCTACAGGACATCACTGTCAACACCAGCATTTTACTGCTGTTGTGATCTCTTGGCAAGTTAACGTTGAGTATTTTACCATTGCTTTCTGAACGACCGGTTCCTATACCAATTCGTTAAAACTCAGCGCAACGCAATCTGCTGCCAAATCGCGCGCGGATGTATTTCGAACCCGGGTAAGCGAGCTTACGAATCGCCAAAGGATAATACATCGCCACATGTGACCCCTCATTTGGACAGACAGACGGTATATCACCAAACTAGGATCATTGGGCAGTGGGGAGCGTTTTATGTGATATTCGCTGGCACAGGAACGGAGCATAATGGGGACAACCCGTTGCTGTGAAGTTGGAACCGCGACTAACTAACTAACTAACTAGGATCATTGTGTTATCTGTTTTGTTTCGTGGTATCTTCCGTAATTTCAATGCTCGGTGAGTGGAAATGTACATTATAACACTCATTCACTTGATTGTGTACCATGTTTGGTCCAATCCTACTTTTTATTTGGCGCTGCTATCAGAGATAGTAATTTGTGGAGAAGCATGATTGCCCATGCCAGCCAGCAAGGCACTTGATGGTGGTCTTCGCTATAAAAATTAATATGTTTTCATGTTTCTGAGCATATTTTAGAAACACCATAAAATACCTGTAAAATGGATTGCCTGAAAGGACAATGATCCGAGCAGAGTTCACACAGAAGGCCAGCTTAATATACCATCAATACAGTGACAATGAGACAGGGACGTCTGTTGTAATGTTAACAAAACAAACACTTAACTGTACTTTTCAGTAGATACTGGTCTCACTCCATCATATGTTTTAATACCTTACATTTGGGAGAGGTGAGTAGTGATCTCACCTGTGAGTGGAATCACGTATTATCCCCCTCCTAATATCAACAATCTCTCCCCCCCCCCCCACTTGTTTTTCTTTTCATTCCATGTATGTTGTGTAAATAATGAATGTATGTTTGTGAATATGAGTATATGTATGAGCTGCTTACACAGGTTGGTTTTGTTTGCATTTTCCAGAAGGGTATGTTGTTGGCCTGTCAATAGGAGCTGAAGCTCACATATTCTGGTGAAAGTGAATCCTGACCGTGCAGAGATGCCAGCCTTCAGCTTCATTAAGATGGTAGACTCTTACCTTTGTTAGGGACCGTTTGGCATCAGGGAGAGATATTCAACTTTGTTATACTTCCTGGGGACAGTATGGCTATTCTAAAACTCTGGCAGGTATTTCTACTTACCAACCCTTACCTCAACATCCTGAAAATGCTGAGAATCCTGTACCACAGGTAAAATCAATGTGATGGGGACCTCCCAGACGACACCATTTCTTAGTATGACCAGCACTGACAAGGATCACTCTTGTAATCCTCAGCCCCCCCCCCCACCGCCAATGTGTCCTCATCCTGTCATGGTGGGGGGGGGGGGAGGGGCTTGCACGCCCCAGTGACCCCAAAAGCTCTGCCGACAGATGCACAACTATATGTCAGGCAGGTCTTGGGTTAGGGACCAGACCAAGAGGGACACAACCTGCTGCCCTGCAGGTAGACTGAGGATAGCAGTCTAAATCAGGCAAACGATGCCAATAATCACAGTCCGGACACAACCTCTAAGGCTCTCAGCCGAGGGGTATGGCTAAACGTCTCTAAGCCATAAACCATCGGATGTGAGAGCCTGGCCGACACTTACCTACCTCACAATGGAGGTGAGGTGCTGAGCATGCTACATGCTTGGTGCAGATAACTGTTCGAAGGCTCTTAGCTGGGGGATATGAGGGATCCCCGGAAGAGAGGGCCTGGCCGTTTCTCGGTTTCTCGCCTACAGACGCACGGAGGTAAGGTGCTGAGCCGGCAGCACATGTAGCCTACCTCATGAGCGAGTACTAAAAGGTAGAAGAAGTGCCCCAGTCAAATGAAATGGTTACGAAAACTGTCTGTATCTAATACTCATAGAGAGTGTAGACAAAGGTGGAAAAACGTCTCAATAACACGAAATCGAATCCATTGCATGGTCCGAAGTCCAAAGCGAAAGCTTACCTCTAGCAGATGTCGCCCGCAGACTGACCGTTCCTGGTATGTGCTTGAGGGTCCAGTGGCAAGTGAAATGCCCAACACATGGAAGTGAGGAATTAAAGCAGCCATGAGCAGGGTGAGCCCAGTCTCAGAGCAATATGTGCTGGCTCTGCAATTATGGAAGCCTCCTTGGATATCGGAGGAATGCCCATGGTCTGCCCCTACCTTCCCTTGAGGGTTGACCGTGATGTCGTTGACTGTTCTACCTTGACCAGATGAGATGTGGGCGACACCACAGCACTAACAGTCTAACGTCTCTCGAAACCCCGGGAAAGCAAACCCGTAAAAATGCCTGCTGAAGTCAGATGTGCTGGCCTATGGGTGAAAATAAATCAGGCACAACGCAAAAAAAACAACGTCTGAGTGAAATGTCTTTCATGCTAAGAACAGCTCTGACTAACCAGTTTTCCGAATAGCTCGTGTCCGGAAAAGCTCTGACTAACTAGTTTCCGAATGTCCGTTGTGCTCGGAACAGCTCTGACAGGCATATCGACAAGCACATATCCGAATCGGAAACTTGCTGAGTGGATACCGTTTGCAAACCGGTCTGGTCTGTGCGGGAAAGGCCCGTGGTGAACGATATGCCCAATATATCGAAGTGAGGAATTAAAGTAGCCATGAGCAGGACTTGACGATTCCCTGGGTGAGCCTAGCACCAGGGCGCTATGTATCGGCTCTGCAACTATGGAAGCCACCCTGGATGGCGGAAAATGCCATGGACTGTCCCTGCCTTCCCTTGAGGGCTGATCGTGAAGTATTCGACCGTTCCAACTTGACAAGCTGGGATGTGGACGGCACCACAAAAGTGAGAGTCCCACAGGAATGCTAACCTGTCAAAAATGCACGCTAAAAGTCAGATGTGTTGGCCTAAGGATTTCGGCCCAAGGGTGCATAACGAGACACACAGCAATCACATCTGAAAAAATACTCCGTATGAACGCAAAGAAGAATAATCCTCAGCCACACATAGCAGAAGATATACTATTTATGTTGTTGCTATGATTGTGATGTTTGATCACGTCATGTGATTGGAATTGATTTCATACAATACTACCTGCCATGCATTTTATGAATGTTATTTGATAGACTTTAATAAATCCAAAGACTGATTGATTCTTTGTTCACACAATGTTCTGTGACAAATATGTTTGTTTTGTATACACAGTACAGAATGTTATGTGACAACTCTGTTTGTTATGTACACAAAGTGCACACTATTATGTGATAACCTTGTTTGTTATGTGCATACAGTGGTTGTTCAATAATGTCCATGTATGTCCTGTCAGTCCCTAGATGTCTGGTGCACACATGATACATTGATAGACTGTGGAGAATGTGTGAGTACGGAGACCTAAATACTGGCCCACCTTTATCTATATTACAAAGGGTACCTCATTCCCTGGGGTCAGTAGTAAAATTCTGTGATCCCCACACCTTCCAAGGGAACCTACATTCCTTATCTTTATTATCATTTTTCGAGAAGGGAACTTCACGTGGGGAACGAGCCACTTAAAGGCTTCCAAATTAAGGCATATGAGATTGATAGTCCCTCCCAAATGGGATCCCATTAGGTATCTCCTTGTCTAAATTTTCCATACCTTACACAGCTGAATAATTAGGAGATATATTGGGACTGGGCTATTCAGAAGACCTCCCGCGTATTCAACTCACCTGTTCATTTGATCTTTAATGTTAAAATTTCCCATTATTTGTTTTGGAGACTGTGAGATGGGGAGTATGATGAGCACACACATGCTAGCATGCAATGATGCACCCATGCATGCATCATTGGCACCTTGCCGTCTTGACAGACGATAGTTTGTAAGGGATGGAGTTATTGCCTCTCCATAGCACAAAGCCTGGGCTAAAATATATAGATCATGTGTTGCCCATGCAGCATGATCCCTCTCTCGGCCTGCCTAGTTCACTCCAGAGGAAAGGTAACACCTCTACATCTGGAACAAGACAAGCTGCAGAAGCTGCCGGATTAACAAAGGAATGCTCTAATATTCCGCCTATCAGAGCTTTGATCCTAGACTAGCCGCCAACCAAGGCTTAGGGCCTGGTCTGCCCTGCCATGACACTTTGTCTTTAGGTTGCATTTCCTTGCACAAGGGTAAGGCTTGTACCCTCCCAATTGCGCTCTTCCGCCCGAAGCCGTTGGCACAATGTGGGGTGTCGGGTTTGGTAAGCGCCACCCAACATTCGGTGCTAACAGAAAGCAGGTAGTACCGTCTACTGTTATACGGTAGCTCAGTCATATCTGACTAAGACCTGACATATGCATGCATATGTGTGTGAATATGTCTCATAACATGTTTAGCTCATATTGTTTATATGGTAAATGTTCCTATTATGTTTACTGTTACATGAATTTATCATGTGTAATATTGAACATATAATTACTGAGTGAAAGATGTGCGGTTGGATGGGCTAGAGGTAAGACAAGCCTGCATGCACAATTTATAACCCTTTGAAATGAACATTCTTCGTTTGTTATTCTCCTATAGGACTTTCTGTACCGTGGTCTGGTGATACCCACACTGCTTTATGTATTCTTTTATGTGGAAAAACACTTCCTCTTATGACTTATTGATTCCTTAAACAATAATGTGTGAATAATTCCCAATTGTCATGAATAACTCCAAGTCCATGTTTCCACATGATCTCTTCGTAACTTGTGTTATCTGATCCCTTCTCGGCATTCAGGCTACAATCATCATTTTCATATTCTCATTTCTGTGATTACTTACAATACTGTGAAGCTTCAAGTAAAATTTCTCCTTAAATGATTTATCCTTATGATTTGTTGGTGCTTAACATTGGATCAAATTTGGTGTTTACTTTTTGTTGTTCTAAATGTTGCTATTATTATTCTAGAACTCATTACTTCCAACTCTACTAGTGCCTTCTCTGCCTCTTTAGATAGCATTAGATCCATATCTTCACTGTGGGAGATGTTTTCCTCTGTATATATAGCCTGAGAACAGCACTAATTTACTTTGTGTTTAGAAGCTTTTGCCTGCTCTCTTCCATCTTGTTTTGCATAACCCAAAATGCTAACCTTATATTTTAATTCACCTACTCCTTGCACTGTTTTTCCTAATTTAAACATAGTTCTAAAATTCCAGGTGTCAATTCTGGAGGTTATCCTAAGTGAAAAGAGGTAAACTGACAATCCAGATGTCTTGCAGTTCCCCCCTCCCCCATTATGTTACACTTATTTGAAAAAAATAGCCTCTGTTTATCTTGGCTGGCTGAGATATATTTCTTCTTTTCTTTACTGAATTGTTTACAACTGTTTGGATTTTGCAGCTAAATTTTCCTATGGAATGAGGGTGCTACTCTCATCTCAACCCTCCTTAGTTCACCAACCATCCTTAGTTCACCAACCATCCTTAGTCACCAACCCTCCTTAGTCACCAACCCTCCTTAGTCACCAACCCTCCTTAGTCACCACCTCTCCTTGGTCACTGAATGATGGATTCAGAAAATTCACACACAACCTTCTAGTATGAAGCTGACGGCTTAACCACTTCGCCATGGAAACCTCCACTGGGGGATAAAGGCAGAAGATGTGTCTTTTGAAATCTACTCCATCTCTTTTGACTTCTATGATGGTCATTCAATACCTACATATGTATTAATCTTCAGTTCAATAAAGCAACAGAAGAATGAATATGAATAATTAACCACCCACACAAACAGTTCACAATGAATAGTGTGGGGTGTGGAGTATGGATGCCATACTTAAAATTAAAGCAATATTTTGAAGAGGGGGTGTAATTCGCTGCACTGAACAAATAAACACTTCCTATAATCTGACTTGTCTCTCTATACCCAACAGCTCACCAAACATTCACAGACAGACAATAGTATTTAAGTAATCTACAGATCTTTGGACAATCGAGAAGCTACTAATGAAATCAATGCATATTATTATTTACTGGTAAACCATTCTACTATTGCTATAATTATAATGAATATGATATAGTTTGGTATATCGAAGTCATGTCAGGTTCTTAATAATAAAGTTATTATTAAGTCCGACGTCTGAAGTGGTGCTACTCCATCAGTAAACTGGAGTAAACCACAACTGTAAACCAAAGCCAGCTGAGAGAGTAACTTTGGACTTTGAGCAATAAGACTCATAAACAAACTTATCCATATACTAATCTATTCATCATGTAACAGTAACAGACTGAAAGTTGAAGAAGTAGACAAGAACCAAAACCAAACATCAGTGGTGAGTGATAAAAACCTAGTCAGTATAGTTAAGTATAAAATCCATCACTAGTAATATATATATAATATTATTATTATGATTTATAAATAGATGTACAATATAATGTATACAAAGTACAACTATTAACTATTACATTACTTTACTACTTTACTTAATATATTAATTATATATAGTGTAATATACTATATATATATATATAATACTAGTATACTACACTAAAATACTGTAGACTGTAGAGAGTACAGTATAACGTAACTTACCTGTCTCTGAAGCTGCCTCTTGTGTACACACTGTCTGTACGTTGCAGTGAGTTTAGTAGTAGTACTGTTTAAATGCACTGTTAAGTTCGATTACTAAACTGTTTGTTCACTCAGTGTTTAGTTTTTTACTGTTTAGTTCACTGGTTTTGTGAGTGCAAAAAAAAAAAAAAAAAGTCGCCACTGCCAATGATAAATTACAAATAATTGAAATAATAAATAAACACATCTCACTCGCCATCATGTCTACTCCCAACTGATTGTCAACAACATTTCTCATGTTCAAATTATGCAGAAAGCACGACACCTGTCTCTGTTATCACCAGTTAATATCTAACAGTCCTAACACATTTAAATACTGAAACGCTGTTGTGTTTACATTCGTCCATGAACTCATTGGCAACCGAGCAGCCAGTTTGCAAGGATTGCTTCCTATTCTTCCAACGGAGAAACCACATTTCGCATGTTTGTATTTTGTTTTGTAATAATAAGTTCATTCCCATTAAGCTTGTACTGTTACTGTTATAATTATGTGTGTAATAATAAGTGAAGCGTTGGCAATAAGCAGTCAAGCTGAAAAACAGCTGATGGCTGTGGAAATGTGGTTTCTGAGGAAAATGCAAAGAATACCACGGACAGACAGAAAAACCAAAGAGCAAGTCCTTCGAGAAACAAATGAAGATCTTAAACTGATTAGAGACATTAGGCGCAGACAGTCAAAATTGTTTGGGCATGTTATGAGAAAAAATGACTTGGAGAACTTGGTGACAACTGGCAAGATCGAAGGGAACAGACCAAGGGGAAGACCAAGAAGTAAATACCAGGATGGATTGGCTGCATGGCATGGTCGAGACAGGAACACCGAGCTGACCCACGACTCTGGTGATCGAGTGAGATGGCAGAACATGACCGCCCACGCTTACCGGCATGGCACATGATAGATGGATGGAATAATAAGTTCATTCCCCGCTGGTAACTTAAGGGGAGGGGGTTGGTATGTGAGCCGGTCGTTCAGAAAGCAATGGCAAACTACTGATACTACATTGATTTCACACTTGGTTATGCATTTCAGAGGTCAGTGCGCATGGCTTCGTGTGCATTTATGTCTTCCTTTAGACAGATTCCGTCCAATGTAACGGGCTCTAGCTACCAGGGGCTAGGTTTTAACTTGTCTAACAATGTTACCAGGGCGGAAGCTTTAGAGCCTGCTCTTTGCGATTTCAGCTGCCGAATGATTTTTTTTAAACGTGTACAACTTGCATACGAGGCCTTTTGTTTCTCGCCCTTTTCATAGAAAACTAAATATTCGATCTCAGACCCAAGATATCGGAGGGTGAGAGAGAGAGAGAGAGAGAGAGAGAGAGAGAGAGAGAGAGAGAGAGAGAGAGAGAGAGAGAGATAGTGAGAGAGAGAGAGTGTGTGTGAGAGAGAATGAGAGATGGAGTGAGAGAGTGAGTAAATGTGAGATATGGAGAGAGAGTGAGTGAAAGAGAGAGAGAGAGAGAGTGAAAGAGAGAGAGAGAGTGCTAGCGAGAGGGAGAGAGGGAGAGAGAGAGGGAGAGAGAGACAGAGAGACGTGTGCTATTAGAAAAAATACACTTACACTTTTACCACTTGTTATGTGTAAATGCTTGGGAAATTTAGGGATCCAATGTTCATAAACATCATTCAGTTATTTATCCATTATTTGTATTTATACCAGCAATATCCTGTTGACCTCTTGTGGATTATAATTGTGATATAGTGTACATTATTAGTTCAGGCAAACGATTCCATATCCCTACGCGCGCGTGTGTGTGTATGTGTGTGTGTGTGTTTGTGTGTGTGTGGCGGGAGAGATAGTTATTCAATCTGAAAGCGATATGTGTCGTCTAAACTAAGTTGCGTTTTTGTGATGTATATCATTGTTGTAATATCTCAGCCAGATGTTTGGCCTTTCTCCATAGCTATAGCCACAGCTTCTTCGGAAGCTGAAATAAGTGGTGGCACAGTGGTTCTCAACCGGTGGGGAATTCCCCTCCCCCTCCGGGGGGGGGGGGGGGGGGGGGAGAATTTTAGAGTTTCCAGGGGGGATTAAGATTATTTCAAGATCGCATTAATACAAGAACCGATTACTTGATATTGTTTTTCCCTTCATACTGTATGGTTCTGTACGTCTCACCCTTCTAAAATTAAATTTATAAAGTAAGTATACCCACAAATCATGTTTTATGTGGACGTCTAGACTTGTTTTAGTATGTGCTATTAAATTTAGCTTTCATTATTACGTATACTGTGTAGGGAAGGGCGCTGGATTTTTAGGTAGGAAATACGAAAGAGGGAATGACGTTCTGAAAATATGGTGAAGGGGGGCACGGGCCAAATTTTTAGGTAGGAAATGCGAAAGGGGGGGGGGGTGGGGGGGGGGTGACGTTCTAAAAATATGGTGAAGGGGACACGGGCCAAAAAAGGTTGAGAACCACTGTTATTGCAGAAATCAATGATTAAATGAACAAATATATGGATTGATTAACTTCTTAATAGACCAGTCCCAACAGATATCCATCCCGCAAAACTGGGAATGGATATCAACCCAACCACCACGATAAATAATAAAAGAGGCATACCATTATTTAATCCACAACAAAGACTAGCAAGGTGGGCAGAATACTTTTAAGAACTACTCAACCCCACATAAACTAGAAAACCCCAATTTTGTGACAACGAGAACCAAACTTCATACCCGCAGAAGTCAAATCAGTCGTACAGAAAAGTCCTAAAAACATATCACCGGATCTAGATGGAAAAATCACATAAGCTATTCATGCTTGAGGGAAAACATGGGTTAAATAGCTGACAAGACTTTTTAATATAGCGTGGGAAGATAGAAAAGTCTCAGACGATTTATAATAGGCAATAGTAGTACCAATATGGAAAAAGAAAAGCAATATGAGAGAGTGCGAAACGTACAGAGGTATATCACTCCTGAGCCATATAGAGAAAATGTACGCAAACATATTGGAACAGAGGGCTAGACCCATAGCTGAACAACAGTTAAGCAAAGTACAGTTTGGTTTCAGGAAAGGTACACATTGAACTGATGCACTGATCACACTAAGATAAATATGTGGAAAGGGGGGGGGGCATTGAATGCAGTGACCAACACAATATTGTGTTTTTGGACCATCATTGAAGACTACGAGATACAAAGAAAATTACTAGAAAACATCATAGCCATGTACCACTAGGGATAAATTTAAATTAAATACCCATATCCGCAAAACAACACATGGTAACTAGCATATTCACACCAACCCTATGCTACGAGTGTCAAACTTGGACATTATCCAAATTACACTTGCGCAAAATCAACACATGTGAGATGAGATGCTTGAGGAGACCCTCTAACTTAACTATCCGAGACGGATACGAAATGATGTTATCAGAGAGACAGTGGGACCTTGTGACACATATATTGAAAGACAGAAGATCAAATGGTTTGGTGTGTAGGTCAGCATGGTCGAATGGATAAGAACGCGTGTTCTTAAACATTCGGAATACCGATGCAGATGCAAGGGGTTCAACCCCTACACCGGATAGTTGGACTAAAATGTTGACCTATCGTCCTTGACTTGGGGACGTTAATTACAAGTACATCTGAAGTCGGAGTGGATTCGCCTGATGGCGAGGGACACTGTTAATAGGAAAAGCTAATCCACACGCAAAATTCAGCCCATCGTTACTAGAAGTAGTATGTATGGACTACGCTTGGGTTCACAGCGAGCGAGCGCAAAAAAAAAAATGGTTTGGCCATCTGGTTAGAATGCAACACCATCAACTCTTATCACTGGCGCTACATCAAAGAAGATCTGCTACGAGAGCAAAAGAACGTCCGAAAAGAAAATGGATTGACGTCATCAAAGACTGTGTACAATCACACGGAATGACATTATCCAATGCCACCCATCAGGCGCTGGAGCGCCAATTATTCCTCCCCACGGCGCTTGATGGCAAAAGTGGAAGATGATGATGATGAGGATGCTGATAATGTTGATGAAAAAACATATCTTACTTCTTGCTTCATCATCATCATGTGCCATGCCGATAAGCGTGGGCGGTCATGATTCGCATTTCACTCGATCACCAGAGTCGTTGATCAATTCAGTGTTCTTATTTCGACCATACCACTTGGTCAAGCCATCCAGGTATTTACTTCTCTGCCTTCCCCGTGTTCTCTTTCCCTCGATATTGCCAGTTGTCACCAAGTTCTCCAATTTATTTCTTCTCATAACGTGACCAAAAATGTTGGCTGCCTACGTCTAATTTCAGTAATCATTGTACAATTTACATTTGTTACTTATAGTACTTTGTCATTGGTTTTTCTGTCTGTCCATGGTATTCTTGGCATGTTCCTCAGAAACCACATTTCCACAACCATCAGATGTTTTTCAGCTTGTCTGCTCATTGTCCACACTTCACGTCCAAACAAATGTATAGGTTCTATGCAGCACATCAACACTCTTTTTCTCGTTGCAATTGGCATCTTTTTATTTGTTAGTATAATTTTGATTGTAAGAAAGAGAGTACTAAAATGCTATATAGAACCAGTTTTGCTGTATGGCAGCGAATCTTGGAATGTAAATGAACAAATTAGGAAGAACTTAGAAGCAACAGAGATGTGGTTTTTAAGACGAATGTTGCGAATTCCTTGGACTGCCAGAGTAACTAACAACGATTGCCTGAAAGAGGCTAATGAAACTAGAACACTATATACAACAATAAGAAAGAGACAAACATCTTTCTTTGGTCATGTGATGAGAAGAGAGGCATTAGAGAACATCGTGACAACTGGAAAGATCGAGGGGAAGAGAGGCAGAGGCAGACCAAGAGAAATGATGCTGGACGGACTGAGACGGTGGCATGGAGGAATATCATCAGCAGAGTTGATCCAGAACACCAAAGACCGAGATCTGTGGAGAGCCATGAACGCCTACGCCAGCCGGCACGGCATTTGATGATGATGAGTATAATTTTCCATCTTGCAAAAGGCTACCTTCACCATGGCGATTCTTGTTCGAATCACGTCAAGGCACCTCCTATCAGATGTTATGAATGTTCCGAGATAACTGTATTACTGTATCGATTCATTTTTTTTTTTTTTTTTTTGCATATCCTTTACAGGACATCGCTGTCAACAGCAGCATCTTTCAGCTGTCTGTTGATTTCTTGGCAAGATTACGCTCAGTAGTTTGCCATTGCTTTCTGAGCGGCCGGCTCAGTATCCCGCAAGTCACCAGCGGGGGTCGAACCGCTCCCAGTTCTCTCCCGCTACGAGACTCTGCGTGATAAACGGGATTACGGAGAAAGTGTTGTAACCCCTCAGGCAGAGAGACCGGCCGATTCATTTATTTAAGAATATTCCCATTTACTTGTATACTACATTGTGATTATTTCTTTCCTTCCAATGACGACCATAATCTGATTTCTTTCAAATTAATTCTAGCCATAGTTGTTCACTGAGTACATTAACCGTATCTACTAAATCAGGGGTCACCAAACTACGGCCCACGGGCCGGATCCGGCTCGCGACGTCATTTCATCCGGCCCGCCGACGGTACTCGAACTTGCTTGATATAACGTATGGAACACGAGACGTTGTGATACAATTTAAATGTAAATATTATATTTAGAATAATATGAGATCTTCACACGTGAGGCGACATACTGGCTGCTATGTGTCTTAAATTTACTATTTTCAATTATAAATTATTGCATCTGGATTTCTTATTTATTGTAATGTGTGCTCATTTCGCGCCATCCCAGGTTCTTTCCCGACTCGTGGTAGAGCCGCCTACGTTCTGATGTTACGATGGTTTCCATGGCATAACACAACACACACACACACACACACACACACACACACACACACACACACACACACACACACACACACTTTCCCTCGCCCAGATGCGTCCGTCTATCAACACAGGTCCGATACTCCAGAAATATTTACTTCTTTTTGCCAGTCATCCATTGTATAGGTATGTAACAGGGATTTCTTTGTTTGACAATGATATGTAAGTGAACTGCAAATGTGAATAGAGGCAATAAAGTAGCAAAGATAGCATTAAAAAAATGCCTTAGAATCCTCGTGTTATTACGAAAATATTATCCCCAGCTTAGAAGAATTCTCCGATCAAGGTGTTAATCGAGATTGTCTCTAGGCCCGTGTTTTTCAACATTTCTGCTGGAGCAGATCCTTACGTACATGTTTACTTTGCCCAAGGAACTCTGTGTGATTATCCAAGTGTCTTTCCTACTTTATGTAATAAACCATATGGGCAGAAATGTTGCATTTAGGCGATTTCGGTCTGTTTCGGCTGAACCCCTCGCTGCCACTCACGGAACCCCGGTTGAAAAACACTGCTCTATGCTGTTTATTTAGCCCAGCCCTATTTATATATTTTGCATACCTTATTATGAGATATATTCTATTACCAAAGGTACCAATAAACTTTATATTTATCTTTGGTGAGCCGTAGCTTCACCAGTGACCCCTTGTCCTCTGCTTTTCTTGTGTTTCAATATGTCTTTAATTATGTTTCTAATTCAATGTCCTTTTCAATTTCAGATCCCGTGTACTTCACCCTTCATTATGGCTACTAAGAAAGGAAAAGTGGACGCTGAGTGTCGCGATTTCAATGAAGAATGGGGAGTAAAGTACTTCTTTGTGGAAATAAAGGACCAGAAAACCAGTTGCAGTAATATGCAGCGAAAGTGTTGCGGTTTTAAAAGAGTACAATCTTCGGCGTCACTAGGAAACAAAACATATATCAACATATTCAAAGTTTTCTGAAAGTTACGCTCTGAGAAATATGAGTCCATGAAACGTGGTTTAGAAACACAAAGAAATCTCTTCACGAGAAAGTGTGCTGAAAATGAATCTGTCATTCGTACAAGTTACAAAATAGTGCATAAGATGGCAGAACGAAGAAACCCGTTTACTGATGGTAACTTTATCAAAGAGTGTATGATGGAAGCAGAAAATGACATGTGTTCTGAGAAAGCCAATTTGATTGAAACTATCAGCCTTTCAGCAAGTTCAGTTGTGCGAAGAACAGAAGAACTCGGAAAGAACATAGTGCTTCAGATACTGGAGAAACTAGGAACTGGTTGTGATTTTCTCTGGCGCTGGGTGAGCCTACTGATCTCTCGAGTACATCACAATTTCTCGTGTTCATTCGTGATGTCAATGTGGACTTTCAGATAACGGAAGAATTGGCATCCGTTTGCAGCATGCATAGAACAACAACTGGAAAAGACATTTTCATGGAAGTGCAAAATATTTTGCAAGACTATAACCTTCAGTGGAATCAGCTTTGAGGTGTTAACGTTGATGAACGAAAAAACATGGCTGGAGTGAGAATGGGTCTGATGGGGCAGATCAGGACTCAGTTGGAAGATCTGCAAATTCCGGGCGCTCTGTTCATACACTGCATCATACATCAGCAAACACTCTGTGGACTTAGATATTTCTTGTGTACTGAAACCAGTCATTTCTGCTGTGAACTTCGTTCGGGGACATGCACTCAATCACCGTCAGTTCCGGGCTTTTCTGGAAGAAATTGATTCTGAATTCTTTGATTACCCTTTTAAGTAAATAAATATGTTGGTTGTCTTTGTTTATTGTGCATTGTACGCCACTCACCCATGATTACCTTAGTTTTTCGTCTTTTTTCCCCGAGCATTCGTTCTGGCTTGCAAGTATTGTTGAAGTTAGTTGCATATCCTTTACAGAACGTTTGCAGTCAACACCAGTATCTTTTGCTGTTGTTGATGTCTTGGCAAGTTTACGTTCAGTAGTTTGCCATTGCTTTCTGAACGACCGACACCTATACCATAGCGTAAAAAACCAGCGAAACGCGGTCTGCTGCCAAATCGTGCATAGCTATGTGTCGAACGCGGGTATACGGGATTACGAACCGTGTCCGTAAGACATTCGCCACGGAGTCCGGCGCAAGTATTGTACAGAATGAGTATCCAGCCCGCGCTCGTCATTTTGTCAGTTATCCGGCCCGCCGTGAAAAATGTTTTGTGACCCCTGTACTAAATGTTACAGATCCTGCTCATTGTCTGTAATCAATACTGTACCACACACATATCTAATGTTATGTCCCGAACAGAGGATTCGAAATCAGCCGAAGGCCCTTTGAGAGACCACCGCTTTCGATGGTCTGAAGCGTCGGTCGTTCAGAAGCAATAACAAACTACTGAACGAAAAATTGTGTAATAAATCGTTCACCATCATCATGTACCATGTCGATAAGCGTGGGTGGTCTGTTTCGCCATCTCACTCGATCAGCAGAGTCGTGGATCAGCTCAGCGTTCTTGTCTCATCCATACAATGTGGCCAAGCCATCCAGGTATTTACTTCTGTGCCTTTCCTTTTTCTCTTCCCCTCGATCTTGCCAGTTGTCACCAAGTTCTCCAATTTATTTCTTCTCATCAATCAATCATGTGCCATGCCGGAAAGCGTGGGCGGTCATGTCTCGTCATTTCACTCGATCACCACGAGAAAAAAATTGTTGCCTGTCTACGTCCAATTTCTCTAATCAGTAAAAGCTGTCAAGGACTGCAACGTCCTCAAAGGATATGCAGCCAACTCCAGTTAAAAAAATTTTGGTGACATGGTTTCTGGGTTTGATTGTACGGAACACTCCATATACAAATTCTCCCTGTCTCGTGGGTAAATCTATAAATACAAATGTCAGTATACCACTAGGTATATATCCACAGCTGTTTCACATACTCCCACCAATACTTCTAATTCTTCTATCGTGACTCCATCAGGCCCAGCCGTTTCCCCTTCTTCATACATATCTTTGATAACGTCGTGACGTCTAATTTTAGCGTAGGTGGCCCACCTAAGTTATTTTCTTGTGTTGATTCTGCACTTTCTCCGTCGTATAAAGTCTATAATTGATTATTTTCATGTCTTTATTGCATCTTCTTCCATTAATACCTGTCTGACTTTGATTCAAACATCTTATGGTTAATATTATTTTTCTATCTGTTAAACAATTAATGTGTCTGTACATATTTTGTGTGTCTTTAATAGAATTTATTTCAATCTTATTCCACTGCTCGTTAACTAATTTTCTTTTGCCGTTATCTCTTATTTCTGTCTTTATCTAGTCGTTTTCTTTTTTGTTATGTTTACGTTTTCTTTTGTTCATCAACTTTGACATTTCATTCAATCATCAATTTCATATTAGTTGTTTGTCTTTTTCCTGGTAATATCGCTCTGATGTTTGATGGATGGGATTTTTCAGCACTTTCCATTGTTTATTTATGCTTTACGTTTTAGGAATTGTATTGTATATGTTTCTCTATCACAATCACTATGTATCGTTCTTTGTTTGTTCTTTGAATATCTTTATTAAGTTTACCGTTCTTAACCCCCCCCCCCCCCCCACCTTTTTTTTCTTCAATATTACCTTCATTTGTCTACATATTGAGACGTGATCACTGTAACTGCCAGGCATTGCTTCACATTTATAAATCAGTATATAGTCAGTGTCATTGATTCGCTTCTTATGAGAGATTTCCCATGTGCATTGTCGTGTCTTAGTTTGTTTAAACCAGGTGTTTCCAATCGACGTATAATTTATTTGTTTGCCTTTTTTATCTGTTGTTCTCCACTTTCATTTCGTATCCTTAAATTCCTTAGTCACCGGCAACATCTTCCATTCTTTTACGTCTAACTTTTGCGTAGAAATATTCCAGTACTGTTTTAATTTCTGATGTAATTTTAAAGTTAAAATTCGAAGTTTGGTGCTAAGCCGAATTTCCTTTGATCTCCACAAATTTCATAGTACAATGAAAGCTTCTCTAGCCTTTTGTATTCTTATTTTGGTGTCTTTATTTGTTCCCCCATCTCTGTCTATATACGACCTACCTAAACAGGTTTATCATTCGACCCTCTAAAGTGAGGTTTCACCAAGGGAGACTGGGTTATCATTTACTTGGTTTGGTCTGATTATCTTTGTCTTTCCTCTATGAGGTTTCAGCGCTAGTTGTTGTGACCTGCCATCAAGTGTGTCTAATTTATCTTGCATATGATTTCCTATGTGAGACAGGAGGGCAGTGTTATGAGCGAAGATCAAATCATGAAGCTGCTCTGCTATATTCAATTGAATCCTATTTCTGGCGATTGTTATTGCTGTCTTTATTATCCAGTCTATAATTAGAAAGAATAATACGGTTGGCAAAATGCACCCACGTCTCACTTTTCTTCTTATTTGAAATGTACGTTTATTTTACTTTGTGACGAACTCTGCATTTCGTGTCTTTATTTTTGTTGAAACAGGCTAATGAAACTAGAACATTATATACAACAATAAGACAGAGACAAACATCTTTCTTCGGTCACGTGATGAGAAGAGAGGCATTGGAGAACATCGTAACAACTGGAAAGATCGAGGGGAAGAGAGGCAGAGGTAGACCAAGAGAAATGATGCTGGATGGATTGAGACGGTGGCATGGAGGAATATCAGCACCAGAGTTGATCCAGAAAACCAAAGACCGAGATCTATGGAGAGCCATGAACGCCTACGCCAGCCGGCACGGCACTTGATGATGATGATGATTTTTGTTGTTGTTGCATATCCCTTACAGGACGTTGCAGTCAACATCAGAATTTTTCAGCAGCTGCTGAAGTACTAGACAAGATTACGCTCAGTAGTTTGCCATTGCTTTCTGAGCGACCGGCTCACATACCCCTAAGTTACCAACGCGGCGAGAACCGCTACCGATTCTCGCGCAGGTTACGTTACTTACGAGAATATAGGGATTACAGAGAAAGACGTTAACCGCTAGGGCCAGGGAGACCGGCGTTTTTTTAAATGTTGCATATTCCTTGCAGGACGTTGCAGTCAATACCAACATTTTTCAGCTGTTGTTGATGTACTAGGCAAATTTTATGTTCATTAGTTTGCCATTGCTTTCTGGACGACCGGCTCCCATACCAACACGTTATAACACAACGCGACACGGTCTGCTGCACAAATCGGTTGCGGCTGCGTTTCGAACGCCTGGTAAGCGGCTCATGAACCGCTTTCGCAAGACTTTGGCCACGGGGACCGGCTACGGTTAATAAACGTCTTTATTAGTTGCTATTAATAAGTATTAAGTACATCCCCAAGGATTTGAAAACATCCATTTTCATCACACTACCGAAGAAGCCAAGAGCTGTTGAGTGTGAGGATTACAGAACTATTAGCTTAATGAGCCACATAACTAAGATACTACTCAAGGTCATACAAGAAAGAATTCAATATAAAATAAATGAGGAAGTAGCTGAAGAACAATTTGGGTTCCGCAAAAACAGCGGCATAAGAGAAGCAGTTTATCTGTTTGAGGATGTTAACTGAAAAATATATCATCATCATCATCAAGTGCCGTGCCAGTTGGCGTAGGCGTTCATGGCTCTCCACAGATCTCGGTCTTTGGTTTTCTGGATCAACTCTGCTGCTGATATTCCTCCATGCCACCGTCTCAATCCATCCAGCATCATTTCTCTTGGTCTGCCTCTGCCTCTCTTCCCCTCGATCTTTCCAGTTGTTACGATGTTCTCCAATGCCTCTCTTCTCATCACGTAACCGAAGAAAGATGTTTGTCTCTGTCTTATTGTTGTATATAATGTTCTAGTTTCATTAGCCTGTTTCAGGCAGTCATCGTTAGTTACTCTGGCAGTCCAAGGAATTCGCAACATTCGTCTCAGGAGCCACATCTCTGTTGCTTCTAATTTCTTCTTACTTTGTTCATTTACATTCCAAGATTCACTGCCATACAGCAAAACTGGTTCTACATAGCATTTCAGCGCTCTCTTTCTTACATCTTATTGCACAAGATATTCTTCATTTTCTGAAATGCGGCTTTTGCCTGCCCTATTCTGCTCCTAATCTCTGTTGTACATCTTCCATCTGATGTTATAAATGCCCCTAGGTATCTAAAATTATCCACTTGGTTAAGGATTTTTCCTTCTATTTCTATGTCACATTTGGTGTCACCATTTTCTTTGATATTACCATTGTTAATATTTACTTGATATTCAAGGAGAGTCCTTTCCTTGCACTCTCTGTTACTACAACGTCTAATAATTGCTGTAGGTCTGTTGAATTATCCGCCACCAATACTGTGTCATCTGCATAGCGTATATTATTTATATTATAACCTCCAACTAGTATTCCTGGCATCTCTTTGATCTCTCTCATTATTACTTCGCTATACAGGGAGAAAAGATCTGGTGACAAGACACACCCCTGTCGTACTCCTAGCTTTATCTGTTCGTAACTACCCTCTTTATTTCCCATTTTAATTGCTGCTACTTGGTTCCAGTAAACATTCTTTTTAATTCTTAAATTTTTTCCATCAATGTTGATATCTTCCAACATTTTAATCAGTTCAGCATGTTTTACTTTATCAAATGCCTTAGTATAATCTATGAAGCACAAATATATGTCTCTCTGTTTCCCTATTGACCTTTCTATTAGTGTCCGTAATGTATAAATTGCATTGTTTGTGCCCTTTCCTTCCACAAATCCATACTGTTCTTCACTAATTTCCATTTTTATTTTCTTTTTGTTTCTTCTCATTATGATTCTGAGTAGAAGCTTAGTGATATGGTTTATGAGGTTAATTGTACGAAAATCTTCACAATCAATTGCTCCTGTCTTTTTGGTATAGCTATAAATACAGATTTCAGCATATCACTGGTAAATATCCACTACTGTAAATATCATTCAACATTTTGGTTAATATATCTACTCCAAATTCTCCCAACACTTCTAATTCTTCTATTGTGATTTCATCTGGCCCAGCTGTTTTTCCTTTCTTCATACGTTTCATAGCGTCAGCGACTTCTTCTTTCAGAATAGGTGGACCTTCTAAGTTACTATCTTCTGTTAATTCTTCCCTTTCTCCGTCATATAATTCTCTTATATACTCATTCCACCTCTTCATTATAGTAAATATATAGAAGTTCATAAAAGTATATACGTTTGTTTTATAGACTACAAGAAAGCTTTTTATAGAGTACAACATGAACGACTAATTACGTGCTTTCATAATATAGGTGTGGGATGTGGATTTTAATTCCTGAGAATGGTTCGTTAAAATGTCTAGGGGGTTTTATTGATTCTCTGTCACTGGTAAGAATGCAGGGTGATCCGGGATATTTACCACAAATCCCAGGAGGAAAGAGTTCCATCCTTGAAACAATGGCATCTGTGTGTAGGTTTCCCTTCCCACTTCATCACCCTTTAAATTAACTATAGATGCTAGAAGGATATTGATTGCTCACAACATATAAACAACCACTTGTTGGACACCACATTTACTTGATGTACACAACACTTTTGGACAAACAGTTCAGGTATTAACTCAAGATCTGCAATTACATATATATATATAGGTGTAATAAACACTATGCATTTTCAGACAGGCATGGGAATGATATGCATTATTACAACATAGTACCCAGTGACCCCAGAAAAAAACCAGGTTATTACAAACAACATAACAACCACAAATTGGGTCTACTTTCATTTTCCCTCATGATTAAGGCAAATAAAGATAGTAAATAGAACCCAAAATAACATGTTTCTGACACCTTTTACCATTCTCTCATTGTTAAAAATAATGAGTTGGTGTCAAAATACTATACCATCTATATACCATTGGAAAAAAAACTACTGACCTGTTACCTTCAGAAAACAAAAACCAACATATAAACAGCAGTTTGTACTAATTAAATTAATTAATCGAGTCTATCTCCTGGTGTGCGGTTATGGGTCCACCTTTGCTGTCGATTAGATCCTTTTCCCCATTATCTGGGTACCGAATTAATGCACTCAGTTATGTTCTTACTATTTAGTCACTGGTAATTGGCTGGTGCAAATCATACTTTATAATAGAAATTACACACAATCACAAATCCCTCCGCGGGCTAGAATATTTGAGTACTCTGTTGCAGTAGGCTCGGTGTCTTTTTTTGAAATTTGGGGCCTCAGGTTGGTCTAACTTTCCGGAATTTCCACTTAAGCTCTGCAGAAGGTACTTTACCATCTCACCATACATGGTGCCAAGTAGACGTCCATTCAGCTTCTCTGCTTTTAATATCAGAATCCCAAGTAGTTCAACAAAGATTTTACACCCACCAAGTCGCGAGTCTATAACCCATGGCATTTAGGTTGACATTGGATCAGCAAAGAGTTAGTCGTTGTTATCTAGTCCAGTGTAGAACTTTAATTGACTGAGAGGCATCTCATGGTAGTACCTGTGACTAGGGCCACATTTGATCTATACCTACATATATGCACAGATGAATAAATCCAGCACAGTAACAGGTTTGCAAACAATTGGATGATTCCTCTTGTTGCTGATGTAGAGACATTTAGCTGCTTTCATATGGTCTTTTATCTGATGGTGTTCAGGGTTTGGAACCTTGAGGTAATCTGGTTTCGTAGTTATGTTTCAGATGATATTAAGTTTGTACCTTGGTTGTATTGGCTTATGTGGTTCAGTGTCTTCTCCCATTTTGAGTTGGTGTTCATAGCTAGAACTTGGGGTTGCATGGCTGAATTCCATGTTTGACTGTTGCAGCTGTGAGACATTGTTTCGAAGACTTATCCATTATTGGATATTAACTTGGTAACCCAACCAACAGTTGAAGGGCTTTCACTGTTGCTAGTTTTAGTAACTTGTAGGATTGTCCCATAGTTTCACTGATTTTGCTGAGTGATAAGGCTTATAGGTGATACTTCTCAGACGTAAAGCAGACGATACACTGTTGTCCGTTACTCTGTTGATCTTCATCTTTGTAGATTATTAGATCTTGAAGTCCACATGTGGGATGTTCCTACTAAAATAGGACTTAATCACTCACCCCGTCAGTTGTCTTCTAATTTATCTGTTGCTCGCTATGGAGCTATTGAGCGCCGCAGTAAACATTGAGGTATGGCTAGATCCAGACTATGGTTTGGACATTCACTTTATGGCTGTTTACCCAGGATCCAGTGTTAGTGATATAGTCCCACCAAATTCAACCACCACCTGCTTCTCTTCTATAGAAAAGGGATGACAAAGAATACAACACTAGCATTAACCTATTGTGTTATGATAAAAGGTTTACAACACAATTACAAACACAAATACAAAACAACAAGGGGAGAAGGGGAAAGGAGTGGGTGTCCATGTTCCACTGTCCCTCATTGCTGAGTAGAGCCATTCTGACTCTTCATAGTGAGTAAGGTATTTTCTCACTTATATTTTGTTCTGTTGTTACTGGGACTATTGGATGGGTGAAGTCATTCTGTCCATCCAACATGTTGATATTGTCTCTCTCATTACTAGAAGAGAATAGCCTATACAGAATCCCTGTGGTTTCTAATGCCGCGTCTTCCTTTCGGCACTATAATCATCATTAGGTCAAGACTATTCAACCTTGGCTTCTTAAAGTACTGACAAACCCATGGATTCTTACATCAACATCCTCTAATCCCAAGATGCAACATTAAAATGTATATTCCCACAGTAAAAAGTAACAATCAGAACAGAGAAAATTCTCATACCATAAAAAAACATACATGTACATTTCTCTGATATTAAGTACATGATAATCATACATAATAATCATAATGATGATGCAGGGAGCCTAGGTTTTTGAATTATCTTCATAAACTAAAACATCCATTGTTTTCCCCCACTGCGTACAGGCACATGAGGATAGTAATCGCTGTGATATGTTTTTCCAATGACTGCTATTATTCGGAGGGTATTTATAAGAATAACTTATGCCGCATGGTCCAGTCTTCTGAATATTGCAAGCAATTTATTCACATCAATCTTCGCTTCTGTTCCTACTACAGTGAGGTGATGCGGAGTGAATCCTATCCGAACATGCATTTACATCACGCGTTTCATTGTTCATGAATTTATATTCAAACATGGCCTGTCCCTAACACTATTTTATGAAATGATTATATGTTCACCCTCATATGGAGTGGTTACTAATCTGTTAACAAAAGAATGGTACTAAAATTTAGCACTATATTTCCAAGTTACAGATTATAATGTGGCAAAATATTTTATCCCCTGACTAAGTACGAGTCAGGAATATGCGTAATCATTTGTATGTCCCCGCATGGATAAAACACCTTTCTATAGTACATAGATTATTTGCAGATTTCTAAGCATAAATAGTGAGATATTGTTCACAGTGCCTAGAAGTTTTAACATAGGAATATGAAATTGACAGACACTAGTTCTTTACTATGAAGCATGAATCAGGGGTCTGCTCCTACATTGAGAAAATCTCTAGAATGTGTTTCAGACATGAGAGTTGATACTTTACAGTACGCATAATATTCATAGATTATAGCACTACTAGTGAGATATAAGTTCATAATGCCTATAAAAGATATTAACATATGGATTTGAAATTGTAAGACATAGGAAAAATTACAGCGTGGCGCCCACCTGTGTTTCCTTAGTAAACATCATCCAGCCTGGTTTAAGAGAATTGTAACTAATTCTTAATTAAACATACTGGTCTAGGTAATACATAAATATATCTTAATGATGTAGATAACATACCAATAGCTTGAAGAGAATCATGGTTTTAAAACAAACTACCTTCTCCCCGAAGGGAAAGGTCGACTTTCTTGTCAGTTCTCTTGACTAGAAATGGCCGCTTCAGTCTTTGTTTTCCCCCTCGCCAGGATTGGCCAGATAAGGGAGAGAAAACAAGCCAAACTAATTTTAGCTGTGCCACGGTCAGTCTATCGCTGTTTTATTTTCTCCTACATTAAGTAAGTTACTTAAACAGTAATTGTAAGGGTTTGTGTATTATTAAGGGAGTCCATAAATAGGAAAGGGTAGGGACGTTTTTAATTCTTCCCTTTCTCCGTCATATAATTCTCTTATATACTCATTCCACCTCTTCATTATAGTAAATATATAGAAGTTCATAAAAGTATATACGTTTGTTTTATAGACTACAAGAAAGCTTTTTATAGAGTACAACATGAACGACTAATTACGTGCTTTCATAATATAGGAGTAGACGGAAAGGACATCAGACTTATTAGTATCCTGTACTGGGAACAAGTGGCGTCTATTAGATGCGGTATTAACTATTCGTCGCCTATAGAGATAAAAAGAGGAGTACGGCAGGGATGTGTACTGTCCCCAAACCTCTTCAACCTATACACATAAAGAATTTTTAAACAAGTTGAAATGCCTGAACTCAACATCAATGGAAGAATCATAAACAATCTTAGATATGTTGACGATACCGTGTTATCAGCAGAAAGTGAGCAAGAGTTGCAGGACCTAGTGGAAGAAGTAAACAGGCACAGTGCAGAATTTAATAACAGATGATGGCAGAAGTGAAATGGAAATCAAAAAGAGAATAGGAATGGCCAAAAATGCTTTAAACGGCATGAAATCAGTATTAACATCTAGAGAGACTAATAATGCATTAAAAATGAGAATTGTCAAATGTTACGTATATTCACCGCTACTGAAGGGCGCGGAAGCCTGGACATTGAACAAGCAACTAGAAAGTCGCATAGAATCCATGGAGATGTGGATATAGGCCTACAGACGAATAGGTCGTATTTCATGGAATCAAAAACAATCAAATGCAGAGGTTCTAGAAAAGCTGGGAATGAAGAGAGAGTTGATGAAAGAAATAAAGAGGAGACAAGTTAAATATTTTGGCCACGTCAAAAGTCATGATACGCTTATAAAACCATGCTGGAAAACAAGGTTGAGGGCAAGCGAGCAAGAGGTAGACAACGATACAAGTGGGAGGATAACATCAAGAGATGGACGAACATCAGCCTGACATAATGTACAGTCAAGGTGAGAGACAGTGTTGGAGATCCATTGCAGCCAACCTTCATTGCGGAGATGGCACCTAATTGATTGATTAATAAGTTAATGATCCGGGTAGCGGGGTAGGGGTATACCCTATCAAAGGAGAAGTAAGGTGCCTCCTTCCCTCCGCTAGCCTACGGGACACCCTTGGGCAAGGTGGAGTACCCGTTTAGCCCCCCCAACAGGGTAACGTGAAGCCATGGGAGCAGGTGGTGGATTGGACTTGGGAGCAGCCGACAGATAGTTGTTGGTTATGGTTTCAAGTCAGTGACGGTGGGCAGAGGATCTCTCAGTAGAGACAATGGCTACGGTCATCCGATCAGTATGGTCACTGCCAGGAAGGAAGAATGGTAGACTTCCCTCCTTATTGATTCCCGGGCAGAGGAGGCTCGTCAGCCTTGGTTGGTATCTCTTCTAAGAGAGGGAACTCTAAATCTCAAACCTCCGCTGCCTTGCGGGTATACCCATATGGGAAAGGCTTCGGGAGTAAACCCTGAGGACAAATCCGGAGATGGAGTCCCTAAGGCAGTTCCATGTTGTAAACAACATAGTTCTGGCAACTCCTGCGACGGCACCGATGCCAAGTTGCATTGGCTACTGCCTTTCCCTTGGTCAACATCGGCGACGTGGAGAGGGGGAACCTGCTACTGGGCAACAGCTGGTTCTCCGATTTCCATTGCCCAGGCTTGTGCCCTGAAGAGGTCACTTCAGCACCGCGTAAAGCGGTGACACTTAATCTACCCCGAATCGCAGTGCGGATTTAGACCCAACAGGTCCACCATCGATATGATTTTCTCACTCCGGCAGCTCCAAGAGAAGTGCAGAGAACAGAGGAAGCCATTATATATAGCCTTCATCGACCTCACAAAGGCATTTGACCTCGTGAGCAGAAGCGGCCTTTTTAAGGTCCTTGAAAAGGTTGGATGTCCACCCACCCTTCTTAGTCTCGTGAAATCATTCCACGAAAACATGCAGGGGACCATTTTATTTGACGGCTCAACATCCCAGTCATTCAGCATCAGCAGCGGAGTAAAGCAGGGATGCGTGCTTGCTCCTACACTCTTTGGTATCTTCTTTGCTGTTCTCTTAAGGCAAGCATTTGGGACTGCCACTGAAGGCATATACCTCCACACAAGATCTGATGGCAAACTTTTTAACCCATCAAGACTCAAGGCAAAGACCAAAATAAGACCAAGATGCGTAAGAGAACTACTTTTTGCAGATGATGCAGCACTGACTACTCATACAGCAGAAGATCTCCAAAGGCTCATAGATCGTTTTGCAGCTGCCTGCAAAGACTTTGGGCTCACCATTAGCCTAAATAAAACACAGGTGATGGAACAAGATGCTGATGCGCCTCCGTCAATCAAAATCTCTAATTATGAATTGAAAGTCGTCCACGATTTTGTGTATCTGGGATCGACAATATCAGATAATCTTTCATTAGAGACAGAAATCGACAGACGCATTGGAAAGGCAGCCACAACATTTTCCAGGCTAGCTAAAAGAGTTTGGGAGAATAATAGACTAACAGAGCGTACAAAAGCTCAAGTATATAAAGCTTGTGTTGTTAGCACACTACTCTACGGGTCTGAATCCTGGACCCTGTACTCAAGACAGGAAAGGAAGTTGAATTCCTTCCACATAAGATGTCTGAGACGTATCCTGGGCATAACATGGAAAGACCACATAACAAACAAACAGGTGCTTGAAAGAGCAGATATTACCACAGTGCACACCCTCCTCAAGCAGAGACGCCTCCGGTGGCTTGGGCCACGTATCTCGAATGGAGGACTGAACGTATTCCCAAAGATCTCCTTTACGGAGAACTAGCCACAGGAAAGAGGCCAACCGGAAGACCCCAAATGCGATATAGGGATGTGTGTAAACAAGATATGAAAACCATTGGAATAGATCCAGACACATGGGAGAGAGTTGCAACAGACAGATGCTCCTGGAGAAGAGATGTACGAAACGGACTGGTGCTCTTTGAGCGCAATCAGATCCAAAAAACTGAGGAGAGACGGCACAGGCTCAAAGAGCAGTCACTTACTGCGGGACTTGCCTCGTCTCACAGATGCGGAAACTGTGACAGAGATTGTCATTCTCGAATTGGACTATACAGTCACCAGCGGTGCTGCCAGGCACCTCCCAAGCGGCACAACTCTATAGTCCTTCAGGACTGAAAGAGGCCTACTAAGTTAATGATCTCCTCTGAGATCCCATAGTCTCTCAACAAATTCCAAATATATTCCCCATTAATGACGTGACGGCTCCATGGCGATGGTTTACGGGCGCAGTTCGTAATACCGCATACCCGCGTTCTATACACAGCTGCGGGCGATTTGGCAGCAGACCGCCTAAGGTTGGTTTTTATGAAATGGTATGTGTGCTGGTCATTCAAAAAGCAATGGCAAACCACTGCACGTAAATTTGCCTAGGAGTAATGCACTGACTTTACTTTGGCATTGCTGTCTGAACGACAATCTCATGCTATCTAAATCAACGCAAGACGATCTGCTTCCAAATCGCCAACGACTAATTTCGAACCGCGGAATTGTCAAACTGCGTTCACTGACCCTATTCCACAGACGCCATCAGCGCTTCCTGTACAATAGCAGTTTTTAGAAACTCCAGCAAGGAGGCAGCCCATTGGTCAGTTCTAACTCATGCGCCATTTTCTGCTGGCAATAACAACATCAGGATGGCTGACGAGGAAAACGAAGACACATCAAGTGTTGACAAAGTTGGTGCAGTTTATGTCCCTCGTGGTCATTTTATTTAAATTGCCTGCAATAATTGGAAAACTAATGATTTTAATATAGTTGCAAGTTAACATAATATTAATTGATTTATAAACAAACACAATTTCAAATGTAAAGGGAGACCCGGAGATTGGGTGATATTGCGTTTTTTTTTTTGGTAGTTCAATTTTGAATTTCAATCAATGCTTGCTTGCTTGTGTTCGTTGGCTTGAGCTCTAACGCGAAGTCCTGTATGTCGGATGAAGACATCCTGTTGTCCAACATCAGTGTGATGTCATACAGGACCTGAGTTTTGCGTGAGTATCCGTTGTCCCATGTCTGGCTTATTGGTGTGCAGACTGGTGGTTCCTCGCCGTACAGGCAGACACTCTCCGACTTCGGAGGAATCGGCGATCCTACTGACTTTAGCCAGGACCCCGAAGGGACCTGTTGCCCATGATTTATTTAATATTGGGAGGCGTTATTCGCAGCGCGCTGCTAATAATATTGAGCGTTATTCACAACTGCAAGATTTAAGTGTGGCTCCCATTGAAAATTTATCATTTTTATATATATATATATATATATATATATATATATATATATATATATTATATTAATTATATTTTATACATTTAGTTCTGTATATGCAGTTCCTAACCTGAAACTTGAAAAGAACGCTCCTTTCCTTTTGGCACTCCTCCGAACGACGGCCCCAAATTATTTAGTGTAAAATGCATCCCTTACAAGGCCTCATAAGGTCATTTCCGGGGCGATGTGTTTATATACTCCAACGAGAGTGAGGGCCCTCCGGGCCCAGAAACATTTATTGTATCCATCAATTGGTCTAGCAGTCTGCCACACACTGAACCGGAAGTGATCGACAACACATTCAATAGTCGTTCCGATATGTATAATTTTTTTCCCTGCGGGTGTACCCATACAAGAGTTTTTAACATGTTTTCGGACAGTATTTACACCGTTTGTGCCACAATTTCCACATAACTGAAATATTATTGGTACATATTTCCATTTTCTGTTCTATATTTTAGTTCGTAGTTTGTATTTTTTATTATATCAGCTAATGAGGCTCTGTAGGGATGCATTTTACACTAAATAATTTGGGGCCGTCGTTCGGAGGAGTGTCCTCCTTTTTCTATCGCGATTTTTGATGGTAGTAAACATCACGTGACCAGCCACGTCTGCGAATAACACGTAGCCATGGGAGGCGTTATTCGCAGCACGCTGCGAATAAACACTTCATTTAATATTTATCAGAAAAATGTTATAAATTGTGTTTATACTGTGAAATCTGCATTTTGAATTATTGTTCTTGAAAACTGCATCCCCGGGAAGGTTAACCCGGTCAACAAATGCCCGCAGAAGTCTGATGTGTTGGCCTAACGGCGCAAGAACGCAGCTCTGCTATAAATAGGCACAACGCAATCACGTCCAAAAAAAAACTCCGGATGAACGCAGAGGAAGAAGAAGAAAACTGCATAACAACAACAGTGTGACCATTGAAGAAATATTAATTGCGCATGACACAAAATAAACAAATTAAAGTAAAATTGTTGAGAACGGATGCAACGTAATGAAATGAGTGCAACTTTCAAGTGGTAACTAACTTAACAGATGTGTCATAAACTATTTCACAATCACTAAAGAAGAAAATTAAGGCTTTTAAACTTATTGTTAGTCAGAAACATTCTTAGAATATCGCGGATCTTGAAGAAAATTATTGACATTCCACAAATCTTAATATTGAAGACAACTTACTCATAGCGGGCTCTATCAGGATTTTCACTTTGAGTATTTACTAATGAGACCACCACAGATAGATAGGCCTTGAAAACCCAAATCTTATGGTACCTCAGTGATGCCTGTATGTCAGTTCTAAGCAGAGATGTTCATATTTGAGTGGCACAGTATATCACTTCCGGTTTCATTTCGGGTCACAGCACGGTTGACACGCTATCACTCATCATAACATCACAGTGGCTTAGAAAGATCTGTAAATACTGGCGGCAGGTTTGATGATTTTCAAATTGGGTATTTACTAATAAGACCACCACAGATAGGCGGGCCTTGAAAAACCAAATCTAATGGTACCTCAGTGATGCCCGTATGTTAATTCTAAGTGGAGATATTCACATTTGAGTGTCAGGATCTTGAACAAAAAATGTCTCAGATTTTGATGTCTGCGCAGCTCTCCTTTGTGTCCCAATCAGAGTGTCTCCAACAGACACTACCATTGGCGAACAATAATCAGAGATGCAAAAATACAAGAGAAATGCTGCAGATTAAAAGAAAATACTCATCTAACAGTATTTTCTCATTTACAGTTAAGTCTAAAATAATAAAAGTGTACTCTCACTGCCAGTCCATGCGAGATTGTCTCAAACAGGTCATAGATGGATATGAAATTGTTTGAAATAGGCTGCGGGCAATTTTGAAGCAGGCCATTTTGCATTGATTTCAATAGCGTGAGGCATTGACCATTCAGAAAGTAATGCCAAACTACTGAACATAAAGTTGCCTCGTAAATCACAAACAGCCAATAAATGCAGGTGTTGATTGCAATGTCCTGTAGAAGGACATGCCCCGTGAAGGTAACCAGACCAACAGATGCCTGAAGAGGTCAGATGTGTCGGCCGAAAAGGTGCAAATATCTCAGCTCTGCTGTAAACAGGCACAACGCAATTACATCTACAACAACATTCCGGACGAACACAGAAGAAGAAGTGAAGGGCCTGCAATTTTGTGTATAGATGTCAAGATAAAGAAAATATAAATAAATATAATCTGTGACAACAGAACTAAAGATAATTTTTGTGAAATTAATACTTTCATTATTCAGAGAATGAAGTTAAAATACATTCTTTGTTTCAGACAGACATAAAGACAGAAGAGGCACCAAGTGCAGAAAAAGAAGAAGAAACTGTTGATACTTCTGATGAAGCTAAAAATGAAGATCAAATTCAAGAGGCGGAGAAGAAGCCAAACAAGGGTGAAAAAAGTGCTAAGACGGAGACACATTTGAAAAAAGAGGAAGCTAAAGATGATGATGATAATGATGATGAAAGCGAGGAAGATGAAGAAGAGTTGCCCCGTAAGTTATTAAGATGAGAACATTAAGTGCCAGTGAAATGCTTTTTTATTTATGGTGCAGCATTTTATTCTATAAAACAGCTATTTGTAGTTACGAGTTGTAATTTTCATTCCTAAGCTTTCTTAATCGATGGATAAATTCGTTACATTTATATTTGTCTACTGTTGTTGAGGCATATTGAATATATGATGGATTCTAGTGGACTGCGCTTTAGAGGTCACAGATTGTGAGAATTGTATGGATATTTTGTCCTGGCCATGCGGGAGTGCGGAAGAATGAACAGGCTAATATTTTTATAGATCAGTCGCCACTCGATGTGTAATGTGTCAATATCACATGGGCGCCTTTATTTTCCAGGACATTTCCTGGTGCCCATTTTAGGCTGTGTCGACCTGGGAGTTCAAGTAAATTTTTAAAAATCTGCCTTGATGGGGATTCAAACACATGTTGACTGGGCCAGCAGGCAAATGTGCTAGCCACTGCACAATGGCGGCTACCTACTAACACAATGGCATCTACCTACTTACACAATGGCAGCTACCTACTTACACAATGGGGGATCCCTACTAACACAGTGGGCTAGGTAAAACCCACAGAAGTGGTAGGGAGTTTTTCTGACCAATATGGCTGCTGGGTTGAGCCATCATGAAATTGGTCCATCCATCCATCCATCATGTGCCATGCCGGTAAGCGTGGGCGGTCATGTTCTGCCATCTCACTCGATCACCAGAGTCGTGGATCAGCTCTGTATTCCTGTCTCGACCATGCCACGTGGCCAAGCCATCCATGTATTTGCTTCTAGGTCTTCCCCTTGGTCTCTTCCCTTCGATCTTGCCAGTTGTAACCAAGTTCTCCAATTCATTTCTTCTCATAACATGCCCAAAAAATGTTGAATGACTACGTCTAATGACTCTAATCAGTTTATGATCTTCATTTGTTTCTTGAAGGACTTGTTCGTTGGTTTTTCTATCTGTCCATGGTATTCTTTGTATTTTCCTCAGAAACCACATTTCCACAGCCATTAGCTGTTTTTCAGCTTGACTGCTTATTGTCCACGCTTCACATCCATACAAAAGTATAGGTTCTATGTAGCATCTCAACACTCTTTTTCTCGTTTCAATTGATATCTTTTTGTTGGTCAGTATGTTTTTCATCTTGCAAGAGGCTACCTTCCCAATATCAATTCTTGTTCTAATCTCTTCAAGGCATCTCCCATCAGATGTTATGACTGCTGAGATAACAGTAGCGATTCACTTGTCCATCTACTCGTATATCACATTGTGGTATTTCCTTCTTCCCAGTGACGACCATAATCTGTCTTCTTAATATTCAGTTCTAACCCTAGTTGTTCACTGTGTGCAACAACCACATCTACTAAATTTTGCAGGTCCTGTTCATTGTCTGCAATCAAGACTGTATCATGAAATTGGTACCAGATAGTAATCATTATTTTCTGGAAATTGTGTGGAAGGGAAATGGTCATTCTATCTCACGCTGTGACCTGCTATATATTAAGGTTTACACTTCACTGTCTTACACAACTATTTGTTATGAAATTATCTTCACCTTTAATGGCTTGTCACATTGTGAAAAGCTTGCAGCAAGGGGTAGAATGGCTTAGAGCTGTAATATTTTTTATCATTGTGCTGTTGTCTTTTATGTTTCCTGTTGGCTGAATGTCAGTAACTAAAGGTAAATCCTGCTATGTCCACATGGGATGTCAGTGAATTGGGGCTGAGTGACTAGAACACTAGGATCCGGGAAGGTTAACCCGGTCAACAAATGCCCACAGAAGTCGGATGTGTCGGCCTAACGGCGCAAGAACGCAGCTCTGCTGTAAACAGGCACAACGCAGTCACATCCGGAAAAAAAACTCCGGATGATTGCAGAAAAAGAAGAAGAAGAACACTAGGATGAGTGACTAGATTTGGGAGACCCGGGTCTGAATCCTCGGTAAGGTGTGGATGTTTTTCTGTCGGGGACATCAAGAAAACCCTAACCTGCACAGGTCGCGGTGACTGCACTAGCCGGGCCTCCCTGTCCTAAACTGTAAGGTACATTAGGCGTAAGAAGTTTTGACAGTTCTCTGGTGGAAATCAGATGAAAAGTTCTTGTGTGAGTATAAGTGCATTAACGATTCATTGGACGAAAGGGATAACAAACAGATCTGTCTAATGAAAACATAATATGGGAGAAGATTGGTTATTAAGACAAATAAAATAGATGAAAATGACATATTTTGGCCTTGTGAAAAGACATGAATATCTGGATAAGTTAAAAAATGGAGGGAGGTGTACTGGAGGAAGAGGAAGACCACAGTAAAGATGTATTTAAGATGTGGTAGATCATTTACACATGCCAGCAACAAAGACAGGCTTGTGATAGAGAGAAATTGTGAAAGACTCCCCGAAACTGTTGTACAGTTCTGTGCAGAACAAGGCACTGGATGATAGGTGATGATTCTGTGGTGGAGTGATTACACACCCACCTACAGCCACAGATGTCTAAGGTTATCAAACTTGTGGAATGACTCACTAAATGTTTTAAGAAGTAAGATAATCTGTGAGATGTAAAAATAGTGTCTTTTTCTCTGAGGGTGTCCTCTTTTTGGGAGTAGACATTTCAAACCTGACCCCGGTAATGAAATTTGAAGAGAAACTGGACCCCTGCTTAAGAATGGATTCACAGAAGCACCTCATCTCTTTGTTTAGACTGATGAGCAAAGAAAACTGATCACAGAAAAGGAGGCGGCAAATAAACAAGGCTGCAGTGCCTTATTTTCCCTCTCTACTTACTTTGTTTTTTATGAAATGGTATGGGTGCCGGTCATTCAGAAAGCAATGACAAACTACTGAACGTAAACTTGCCAAGACATGAACAGCCAAACAAATTGCTGGGGTTGACTGCAATGTCCTGTACAGGATATGCAACTAGCTTTTTTAAACTTTAAGGTAAAATAAGACAGAAGAAGTATAAACTTGTCAAATTTGTATTCTTGTTTGTGGATTATGTGCTAAGCTCTTGTCTCATGTCTGTACTTTGTTGCAATGGAAAAATTCTTGCAGGTCAAAATGTAAGGAAGGTAGACCCAACTTATATGCCGGTTGATATTGAATGCAATGGAAAGACACTTGTCTAGTCAGCCATAATAAAATAAACACAATGTTGGCAACATTTGACAGAAAGTCATAACCTCTTCATAAAGGGATCAAGGGGATAGGAATTTCCTTGAGAGATAGCTAAGATTTTGTTTATTAGAGTTTGGCCACAGTTTGGCCTATACAGATATAATTGAACATTTGCAGAGTTTTTATATTCAGCTGGTGCACTGAGCTATAGCCCTGTTGAAAAAGTGCAACTTGATTCACTTTATGATCATGTCCTTTTTGAATACATCTTTCAGCTGGTTTACTGGAACTTCCTTTGGAAGTTGAAGGAAAAAGGGAGAAGAAGAAGGTTGAGAGACTAACTGCAGCTATGATTCGTTCACCTCAAGAGAAAAAGAAGCTGGAAATTGAAGAGGGATCGGGGATGAAACTTGGAGACATTCCGTTTGGTGGGTAGCTTTGTCAGTTATCTTATTGTTTTAGAGAGGTTGAGTGGTTTTATACTGTTTTATGACCCTGATGTGAAGGATGCTGGCTATTCAGTTGAAATACTTCAGACACATTCTTTATATTATGTATAGTAAATATATTCTTTGCTGAACATCACTGTCACAGCATGCCGAAAGGTTTCTCGATCTCTTGCCATTTCAACCTCCTCATACTTTATTTCTTCAATGTCCTGTGTCCTCCTTTGCTGGTCAACCACCGCCTTTTCTTAAAGACATGGAGCATAAAACAAATATATATGCTACTGAAAAACAAAATGTCAATGAAAACCATGGAAATATTGTGAACTGACCGCTGTCATTTTGAGTAATAAAATGGGGAAGTCAGGAGGCAGAAGATCAATAAATAAATGTGATGGTTGGTTGCGAGTCCCCCAGATGACTCAACTTAACCCTAAGAAGCATTGGCATTCTGGTTATCTGGCATTGGCATCCTAGTTACCTGGAATTGGCATTGTGGTTATCTGGCATTGGCATTGTTATCTGGCATTGACATTCTGGTTATCTGGCATTGGGATTGTGGTTAACTGGCATTGACATTCTGGTTATCTGGTATTGGCATTTACATTCTAGTTATCTGGAATTGACATTCTGGTTATCTGGCATTGGGATTGTGGTTATCTGGCATTGACATTGTGGTTATCTGTTATTGGCATTGTGGTTATCTGGCATTGGCATTATGGTTATGTGGCATTGGCATTATGATTATCTGAGCCTTGAACAGGGCTTGTATGAATCAGTGAGGTCAATGTAGAGAAATTTCTCCCAAGTACCAAACTACCATCACCACGGGGTCTATGTCACAGAGCCTCCCCTCCCTTCTGCAAACCAGACTGGCTGGAATTGGGCCTTGGGTTTGTTTCCTCCACAGGTTTGAGGTACTTTATTTCCATCAGACTCCAACCCGAACCCAGGGGGAACAAAATAAATATGTTAAGCTTGCCATCAAGAGACCCTGTTGCCAGTAATGAAATGTCAAAAGCCTGCCTGCTTTATGCATGTGACTTGTCATGATCATCATCAAGTGCCTTGCAGATAAGCATGGGTATCATGGTTTGCCATCTCATATAATCACCACAGATCAGCTTTGTTTTGTTATAGTGTTATGATTATGCATGTGGTTAAACCATCCAGATATTTATCTCTCATTCTTTCTCTTGCTTTTGTTCTATCTTGTTTTCCAGTTGTCACTAAGTTTTCAAGTGTATTTCTCCTCATAGAACGCCCAAAACAATCTTGACTGTCTGCACGTAATTTATGTACTCATTGTTTGGTTTTAATTTGGTTTTTGAAGGATTGTCTTATACTTTTTTCTGCCCTTCTACGGTATTCTTTGTTCTGTCCTTCTGTGGTATTTTTTGTTTGTCTGCCTGTGGTATTCTTTTCATTTTTCTCATTTCCATAGTCCCCGGGAGGGTTAACCCGACCAACAAATGCCCGCAGAAGTCGGATGTGTCAGCCTAATGGCGCAAGAACGCAGCTCTGCTGTAAACAGCAGAACGCAATAACGTCCGAAAAAACTCTGGATGAACGCAGAAGAAGATTTCCACAGCCATGAATTGTTTCTCAGCTTGCTTGCTTATTGTCTATGTCTCATGTGTATGTGATAACGTAGAAAATTATACTCCAGAGAACATTTGAGGGCAAACAGTGGAGTGGCAGACAAAAGAAAAACTTGAGGGGGGGGGGAAGAAATAGTATCATAATAAAATAACAAATGAAACATACAAATATTTAGATTTCTGTATTATTTTGGGTGACGTAACATCACTAACATTAGATGTGCTGATGATACAGTATTGATTGCGGCAATGAACAGGATCAGCAACATTTAGTAGATGCGGTTGTTGCACACTGTAAACAACTAGGGTTAGAATTAAATTGTAAGAAGTCAAAGATTATGGTCGTCACTAGGAAGAAGAAGATACCAAAGAATATACAAGTAAATGGGAATATTCTTAAACAAGAGAATCTGTACAATTATCACGGGACGGTCATAACATCTGATGGGGGGTGCATTGAAGAGATTAGAACAAGAATCGCCATTGAGAATGGATACGAAGCGTGGACAATGAGCAGAGAAGCTGAAAAACATTTGATGGCCGTGGAAATGTTGTTTTTGAAGACAATGCAAAGAATACCATGGACAGACAGAAAAGCCAGTGACCAAGTCCTACAAGAAACAAATGAAAACCGTAAACTGATTAGAGAAATTAGACGTAGACAGTCAAAAATGTTTGGTCACGTTATGTGAAGAAATAAATTGGAGAACTTGATGACAACTGGCAAGATTGAGGGGAAGAGAACAAGGGGAAGGCAGAGAAGTAAATACCTGGATGGATTGACCACATGGTATGGTCGAGACAAGAACACCGAACTGATCCATGACTGTGGTGATCGAGTGAGTTGGCGAATCATGACCGCCAACGCACATGATGAATGAATTATTCTGTGTCTAAGAAGTATTTTATGACTAAACATAAGAAATACAATTGAAACAAATACATGGCTACATTTCTGTGTTATTTTATGACTAAACATAAGAAGTACATTCACATATAACACACTGAGTAGTACACAGTGTGTGAAACAAATACACGTGCATGTATGTATTATTTTATAACTAAATATAAGAAGTTCGGAATGCTGAAGAAGAAGAAGAAGAAATATAAGAAGTACAATCACAGATTGGGACACTGTGTATGAAATAAATATATGTATTTATGTATTATTTTATGACTAAATTAAAAAATACAATCACATATGACACACTGATTATCACACTATATATGAATCACAAGAGAAAACGTTTAAACAGCTTTCATATGCGGTGTCTGCGAAGAATACTTGGTATTAAGTGGCAAGACAAAATCACAAATACTGAAGTATTGGAATTCAGGTTGTGTGACGGTGTATTCCATGACGGTGTATTCCATGCTCAGTCTTCGTAGACTTAGATGGATAGGACACGTTAGGAGGATGGATGATGGTAGAATACCAAAGGACATCTTTTTTGGTGAATTACAGACGGGTAGGAGATCTCAGGGTCGGCCTCTACTACGATACAAAGATGTGTGTAAGCGGGACATGATTGATACAGGCATTGATAATGCACATTGGGAGCACGTCGCCGCTGAACGTGTTGCATGGAGGGCAACTATCAGAAATGGAATAAAGACAAAGGAGAAAATGATTGCAGATAAAGCACACACAGAGCGTGAGAGACGTAAGATGGTGCAAAATGGTGGAAGTGACCATGTTTTCACATGCACCTACTGTGGGCAAACATTTGCAGCAAGAATTGGCCTTACCAGCCACACTCGCCACCGCCATGGAATGTAGTTATTAAGCCTTTTTGAAGCACAATGTACCAAACTATCGTCTGTCAAGACGGAAAGGTGCCAATGATGGTATGAATCACATACATGGTTAGATTTCTATATTATTTTATGACTAAACATAAGAAGTATAATCACATGATACACGATTGGTGCACAGTGTATGAAACAAATACATTCGTATTTATTTATTATTTTATGACTAAACATAAGAAATACAGTCACACATTACACGCTGATTAGCACACTGTGTATGAAACACGTGGTTAGATTTCTCTATTATTTTATGACTAGATTTAAGAAGTACAGTCACATAAGACGTACAATCACATCCAACAGCTGTTTGGAACACATGGAGAGCAGTGGATCACACATCGAATCGAAAGAGTTAACTAATTCTTCTTCTTCTTCTTCGTTCATCCGGAGTTTGTTTTTTTTCGGATGTGATTGCGTTGTGCCTGTTTACAGCAGAGCTGCGTTCTTGCGCCGTTAGGCCGACACATCTGACTTCTGCGGGCATTTGTTGACCGGGTTAACCTTCCCGGGGGTTTCTTAGGACGTTTGACTCTCACTGTTGTGGTGTTATCCCCCATCCCAGCTGGTCCATATAGAACAGCCAAAGATCCTGGTCAGCCCTCAAGGGAAGGCAGGGGCAGACCATGGGCATTCCCCGCCATCCAAGGAGGCTTCCATACTTGCAGAGCCGATACATAGCGCTCTGGTACTGGGCTCACCCAAGGAATCGTCACGTCCTGCACATGGCTGCTTAGCCTCACTTCCGTATATTGGGCCTTCCGTTCACCATAGGCTGTTCTTCCGGAAACCAGAAGTATGCAGTCTGCAGATGACATCCACACAGTGAGCTTTCGATTCGGACTTTCCATGTAATGGATTTGCTATCCAAGCAATATTCCATTTCGTGCCACTAGGACACTTTTCCACCTTTTATGAAGCCCACACAGTGGGCTTTTGATTCGGACTTTCCACGTAATGGATTTGCTATCCAAGCAATATTCCATTTCATGCCACTAGGACACTTTTCCACCTTTTATGAAGCCCACACAATGGGCTTTTGATTCGGACTTTCCACGTAATGGATTTGCTATCCAAGCAATATTCCATTTCGTGCCACTAGGACACTTTTCCACCTTTTATGAAGCCCACACAGCGAGCTTTCGATTTGGACTTTCCACATAATGGATTTGCTATCCAAGCAATATTCCATTTCATGCCTCTGGGTCTTCATGCACCTTTAAATGTCAACCTGTATATAGTTAAAGTAAGCTGCGGTCAACTTGAGCTTGTTGATATCTCCATAGAGCTTGTCCTCAAATGAAGCAGGTGTGGGCCAAAATATCTTTCTCTGTTCTGCATACGTTGGGCAATCCTGCAGCAAATGTTTTGCTGTCATTTTTCCAGTTCTACAATTACATTCATCGGTATCTCCTATCTTTAGTTTATTGAACAAGTGGTATTTCAGCCTGTTATGTCCTGTGCGGAGTCTGAAGATTGCTACTTGTTCTCTTCGGTCGAGTTTGTAATATGCATCATCCTTCTGATGGCCTGGATGCTCTGATTCCCATTTGGTTCTATAAGTGCTTTTTATCAACCTCTTTGCCTCATTATAGGTTATGTCTATGTCAGGCTGTGGTAGTCGTCCGCCCTCTTTTGCCAGTCTGTCAGCCTCTTCGTTTCCAGGTATACTGCAATGTGATGGGATCCACTGTATTACAACTTTTTTGGATTTCTGGCATAGACCATGGAGTGCTGCTCTTAGGTCAATTAGTTCTGTGCTGTTATTGCTCTTCAGTATTGAGACAGCTGACTTTGCATCTGTGAAGATAGCTATTTGCTTCTCTTTATTTTCCTCCATCAGGAGCATTTCTGCTGCAGTTTTCAGAGCCTCTACCTCCGCTTTGAAGTTACTTGAAAATTTTCCAGTTGCCATTGAATGTGTTTTTTTCACTCCATTTTTTAAATTTAGGAGAACTCCTCCTCCTCCATTCTCTATTGAATTTTTGGCTGATCCATCTGTATATGCATGGGTCCAATTCCTGCTTGGGTAATGTTCTTTTATGTAGTTTAGGGTTATTTCTCTTCTTTCGGTTTCATGCTGAGTGTTCTTTTTCTCAATACCAGGAATGTTTTCTATCATCTCAGGCAGTTGCTGCTGTCGCCAAGCTGGGAACTTGTGTGCATTGTGTATGGGCTTGACTGTTGATATGTTAAGAATAGGATCTGCCCTAATCCTTCGTTTTGCAGTTTCTACAAAGTTGCTACGCTTCAGTCTTCCCTTTCCAAAACCATTAAATCTGTTGTACATAGGGTGGTCTGTCAATCTTCTAAATGTTTCTGCTTGTTGCTGGGCTCTGCTATCTCTTCTATCCTGCATTGGTTGTAAACAAGTGATCTTTTCTAGTTCATTAATAGGCGTTGTCTTCAGGCTTCCAGTTATAATTCGCATTCCTTGGTTTTGGACTCTACTTATTTTGTTAAAGTTTGACTTAGCTGCTGTTGCCCAAGCTGCAATGCCATATTCCAGTACTGGCCTCACCCGTCCAGTATATAACTTCTTGAGAACTTTCTCATCTGCTCCCCACGTTGTACCAGCAAGCTTTTTCATGATTGCCATTCTCTGCCTTGCTCTTGTTCGATTTTTCTCAACCTGTGTCTTCCATGTCAGGCGACGATCAAAGGTGACTCCTAGATAGTTTGGATTTTCTTCATGGCGCAATATTTTTCCATTCAATACCAGCTTAGGTTGCTGAGGTTTATTTGAGAGGGAGAACACTGTGCATGTTGTTTTCTCCTCACTTATCTTCACTAGCCATGATTTTGACCAGTCCTCTAGCGCTAATAAGGCTTGCTGTATTCTGCTGTTAGCTGTGCTAATATATTCTTCAGATGTCCATATGGCTAGGTCATCTGCAAAGGAGGATGTGTGTACTCTGGCTGGAAAATTTTCTGTGATGTCATTTATATATGCTAGGAATAATGTTGGTGAAAGAACTCCTCCTTGGGGGACACCTTGCTCCAGCAGCATCATTTTGCTTGTTTGTCCTTGTACTTTTGTCCTGGCAGTTCTGTTCTCAAGGTAGTGGCTGATCCATTTATACATTTTTCCACAAACATGCATGTTTTGCAGTTTTACTTTCAGTCCTTCCTTCCATACTTTATCAAATGCTTTTTCTAAATCTATCCAGACTGCTAGTGTGTGCTTTTTCTCTTGGAAGGCATCCTCTATTTCCTGAGCTATATAGGTTATTTGATCTTCAGTGGATCTGTACTTTCTGAATCCTGCTTGGTGTGGTGTTAAGAGTTTGTTTTCTTCCAGATGCCATGTTAGCCTGCCATTGATAATGCGTTCCATTAATTTTCCTACACAGCTAAGTAGACTGATAGGTCGATAGCCATTTGGTTCTTCCAGGTCTTTTCCTTTCTTTGGGACTGGTATTAGTATAGCTTCCTTCCATGCCTGTGGGACTATTCCTCTCTTCCAGCTGTTATTTAGGACTGCTAGTAGTTTCTTCTTTGCCTTGGTGCCTAGTCCTATTAGCATTTCATTTGTGATTCCATCCTTTCCTGGTGATTTCTTCTTTTTTAGGGTATTCATTGCCTGTTCCATTTCTTCCATTGTTAGATTTGCCATCATATATTCTGCTGCTGTCTCTGTATTTCTATGATGTATCTGTTTGTCTTTGATTGCTTTCTTCTGTTCAGTTGTAATATCAATGTGGTTTGCATTGGCATAGTGTTCCATTAGTGCATTTGCAGCCTTTTTTCCTGTAAGCAAGGCATTTCCTTGTTTAATTGTTATTTGTTTGTTTCTAGGTCCTTCATTGTTCATGGCTTTCACTAGTTTCCATAGTTTGTTTCCATCCCTGTCAAAATTCAGGTTTTCTGTTTTTTCCCTCCAACGATCTCTTGTTGTTTGATTTACTGTTCTTTTATATTTTGCTGAGATGGCTTTGAGAGAGGTATTCGCTTCAATTGTTTGTTCTCTCTCTGCTGTCTTCCTGGCATCTTCAACTTTGTCCTCCAAACTTTGTAGTTCTTCAGTCCAGTATGGTTTGTAATTTTTCCTCGCTCCTCTTGGAATGGACTCAGTGGCTGCCTGTATTATTGCTCTGTTTAGACTTTCCACCATTTGCTTCATGTTGCCATATCGTGTATTTATGTTTTCACAATATTTGTCTGTTAGTGTGGCAAATCTGTCCCAATCTGCTCGTTTGTAATTCCAGCGGGGCAAGGGCTTTTGCTCCTGTGGAACATACTCCATATTCATTACAAGCTTGATTGGTCTGTGGTCACTACCTGCTAATTGGTCCAGCACATGGCGATCGATTTTGTGGAGGATGTCTCCTGTGCAGAAAGCTAAGTCTGGAGTAGAAGTGGTAATCCATCTTCTGGAGTAGAAGCTCGGTGTGTCATCCGCTTTGTTGAGTAGATGGAGATTTGAGTCTATTTCCCAGTCCTCCACTTCATCTCCTCTTTTGTCAGTATCTGGGTATCCCCATCTTTCTGAACGGCTATTAAAGTCTCCGACAATAATGCAATTTGTGTCAGTTATTTTCATGTTTGAGAGTGTAAGATCCTTATCTGCTGGGCTATAAAGATTGTAAATTCTTATTTTCACGTCCTTTATCATTATATCAACACCTATAATTTCTGTTTGGTTGTCAGAGATCACAGATACTTCGCTGCAAGGTATTGTATTTCGTGTAAGTATTAGAACTCCTCCTTTATGTCCTTCGCGGTCGAAACGTGTGGCCTGATATCCCCTGACTGAAAATTTGTGCTTGGCGTTGAGGTGTGTCTCTTGAATGCATGCCACATCTATTCTATCTTTATGAAGACGCTGTGTCAGGGATTCTTTCTTGTTATAAACTCCTTCGGCATTCCACTGTAGTATGTTGAGTGTCCTTGGTATTTGGTCAATAGCTCTTAACCTACTCCTCTGTGCCTTGACTCCACAGCACAGGGGAAGGTGACCACCAGTAGTCATGGGTGGACCCCCTCGAGGCAGGGGGCCCGGCACTATCACCGCCTGATGGGACTTCACGGGATTAGCACCATAACGATTAATTTTCATCTGTGGCATCATGAAATGATAAAGTTACGTTGCACTTCTTTGTCAAGCCTGTGGCTCAGTACATCCGATTTCGACAAGCATTTTTCGGGGTGCTTTCCCTAGCCTTTGACTGTCCCCAGTCTACCTACAAGGCAGCAGGTTTGTGCGTCACTTCGTCTGGTCCCTCTCCCTTGACCTGTCCGACATGCGTGACCCTACCAGTAGCTGTGCTACCGTCGGCATAGCTCTTGGGGTCATTGGAACGCGGAAGCCCCTCTACCTCGTCAAGGTGGACGCACGGCAGAGGGGGTTAACTAATTCCATCTCAGTGAAATGTTCATACATTGATAGATTACCTCTTGACCAATTACCGTATTTTACGGACTATTAGACGCATCTTAATTTTTAAGCAATTTTTAAAAAAAATAACATTTTTACCATTTTTATATTAATTTCGAGTATAAGACGCACCTGAATTTTGGAGGCAATTTTTTGAAGAAAAAAGTGCGTCTTATACTCCGTAAAATACGGTAGTACACACATCCTTTATCGACATCTGTGTCTCAAGGTCAGTGAATGCATTTTTACAGTCCTGATGTAACTGGGTTCAAGGTCAGTTGCAGGCGTGTTGGAAGCAGACCGCTTTGCATTGATTTTCACAATGGTATGAGCATGGGCCGTTCAGAAAGCAGTGGACAAATTGCTTACAAAATCACTAACAGGCACAACATGTAAAAGGGCATGCAACTAACTTTAATACACCCTGCATTTACTGTAATTTTACATACAGGGTGTTTGTAAAGTCTCACTACATTTTGTATGTAGAACAATTTTGAAAAATGAAGTACATGGCGTAATAAAAAAAAATTTACTCCAAGGTCCATCGTGAAGCAGTATGCAGCGAATAGCTGTCATCTGCTGAATAATTATTGATTGATTGATTGATTTAGAAACCGACATCACAGCATTCGGGGCATTCCCATAAGCACTCCGTCCCCATCCTCAGCAGCCAGCGAAGAGTTCCAACACTAATAGTTCCAGTAGCAATCTGATTATATGTCCGTCTCGCCTTTCCTCTGAGCGTCGAGCGTCGACCAGATCCCTTTGTCACACCTTGCTGCCTCATTCTTCCAGACTATGGTGATCCATTTGCTCCTCTGAGGTGTACACGTGCTCCCACAAGGCCGCAACCACGACTGCCTTGTCATGCATCAATACTCCACCAAGTTTTGCTGAGCCAGCCAATCTGTCTGCCTGTTTATTCCCGAGCACACCAGCATGCCCCGGAAAAAAGATCCAGACGATGCTTGCCAAATAATTATTTGCACTCCAAACAGTGTTATCAATGGAAGAAAGTATTGTTTAGTTGAACACGTGTTTCAAAATGGCTGTCGATACACACTAATGGTTGTTCAGGGATTTATAGTAAGATTTCTTGATAAACAACCTCCTCTTCGCATTACGGTTAGAAATTTGTTGAATAAGTTATAATGAATACTTCATTGGTAGTTCCAGCTTCCCCAAAACAGCGTTAGACCTTAGCAGTGACTATTGTAACTAAATTAATTAATTTTTAGCACATATTTTGATGACGTCAAGTATTTAATGTTTCAAAATTGTTCTACATACAAAGTGTAGTGAGACTTTACAAACACCCTGTATAACAACAGTAAATGAGGATGGAACACGTTTGTAAATGTCCCGAGTATTGTGATGCGGTTCTTGTCTCAACTCATATAATGTCATGTGAGGTTATTCATGGAAAAGCTAGTATAAAGTGTAAGGTTTATCATCATCCTGTGGCCTGACCTGTGCAGAACTTCACTCTCATAACAGTCTTGAAATTCCCCCATACGCCAGATGTCCTGCCTCTGTTGCAGAATGATCTATGACACCTTGAATTTATCTACATTTGAACCTTCTCTTCTTTGCCTCCCAGGTACACTTCCCTCCATATTGATCTTTTCTAGACTTTCATGTGTTTTTTTTTTAACATAACCGGAATGTTTAATTGTCCTCTTTTTTGTCTTAATTACTAATCTTCTTCAATATTGAGTTCTTCTTGGATAGTTCTGTTTGTTTTCCTTAACATCCAATGAATTTTTAATGCTCTTTTGTATCATTCATCTTCATTGGCTGACATGTGTTTTCAGCGGATTTATTAAATATTCAAGTTTAGCACCCTTTTGTTGCTTTAACATTTGACAACAAAATAACTTTAGCTTTATGGCTGCTAACAAACTATAGCAGTCTGCAAACTTATTCTTGGGATATAATGTGGCGGTTTCTCTTTGTCACTTCACATAAGAGATAAGTATTCTTTACTTATGTACTTTACATAAGTAATCTGTAAACCTTCTTTTATGAGTGGCTTTTCTGATGGTTTCATTATCTGCCATCATCAAGTGCCTAGCCTACTAGCGTGGGCGATGATGCTTCTTCGCAGCTGTGGTTTTCTAGCATATAAATTGATCCCATAATCCAGGGGCCACCAAACTGTTTTCATAGCGGGCCGGATAACTGACAAAATGAGGAGTGCGGGCCACATATTCATTCTGTACAATACTTGCGCAGATCTCCGTGGCGAAGGTCTTATGGGCGCGGTTCATAATCCTGTATACCTATGAAACACAGCTGCACGCAATTTGGCAGCAGACCGCGTTGCGCTTGTTTTTTTTGCAATTTTAAAATTGAAAATAGTAAATTTAAGGCACGTAACAGCTGGATGTCTCCGCACGTGCGAAGATCTCCTAGTATTATAAACATGATATTTAAATTTAAATTGTATCACAACGTCTCGTGTTCCATGCGTTTTATCAAGCAAATTTGAGTACCCTCGGCGGGCCTGATAAACTGCCCGTGGGCCGTATCTTAGTGACCTCTGCCATAATCCATTGAGTGCTGATTGGTCTATACAAATATGGGACTATCGCCATATACCCAGTATACTTGACAGCGTGTCAAGGGCTTCATTTAACCATATCTCCATTATGCAATGTTGTCATGGAAACAGGGCTGGGTTCTGTGTTATATTACTGTTGTTGTCCAACAGCCATCCTTCCTAGGCTGATTAGAGAGATTAGATGAAGGACTACCCAGATTTCTTGATTATATTATGAGGAGAAATACATTTGAAACCAGTGACAACTGGAAAATTGATGGGGAAAGAGTGAGGGGAAGACAGAGATAAATACCTAGATGGCTTGGCCGCATGGCATAATCGGGACAAGAAACACAGCTGACCCAATACTGTGGTGATCCTGTGAGATGGTGAACCATGGCCACACATGGCATAATCGGGACAAGAAACACAGCTGACCCAATATTGTGGTGATCCTGTGAGATGGCGAACCATGCCCGCATATGGAACGTGATGAATAAATGAATCCTTTCTACAGTATAGATCTATAGCAGTAGTTCCCAAGCTTTTCAAGCAGAGGGCCATATCTACTATTTTCGGTAGTTAAGCGGGCCACAACGTTATACAGTTATAAAAGTCGTGCAATATCATTCTTACCTTTCTTAACTTAAATTGTAAATCAGTTTCGAAAGTCGCTATTAGTGTAATTAATTTACACTTGTAACTGTTCTTCATAACCAGTTAAGTTCAGATGCCATTTTATCAATGTCTGGGCACAAATCTGTCGTGCCCAAAGTCATAAGTGCAGCTAGGATAATATCGGTGAGTCTGGAACGTTGCTTGTTTTTTATAACGGTCATTGCGGAAAATGACTGCTCGAGGCCTCGCGTGCCACTTTCTGACAACTTGCGGGTACCAAGTGGCCCATGGGCCATGGTTTGAGAACCTCTGATCTATAGCATTTGCTGTCCATACTTCTTTCTTGTGTGTTTGTGTGAACTGTGTCTCTGTTTGTGAATGAGAGTATATTCCTAGAGTATTGAGTTATAATTTGCTTTCCATACTTCTTTCTTGTGTATTTGTGTGAACTATTTCTCTGGTTGTGAATGAGAGTATATTCTTAGAGTATTGATTTATAATATTTGCTATCCATACTTCTTTCTTGTGTGTTTCTGTGAACTGTTCCTCTGTTTGTGTACATGTTTGACAATGTTGTATATATAAATATATATATCTCTGACAGTGGAACACCAGTTGAATATTACAAAAGCCGCAGATTTGAAACCCCTACACCGAGTGTTGTTTCTTCGTGCCGGGACAAATAATGAAGTCAAGAAAAACATTAAACAGTTCAGTGGGTTCACCCACAGTAAGGATTCCAAGGAACATGAAAAGAGAGTTGCCATTTTAAACAAGTAAGTTGCCTGTACTTTGTTTACCAAACTCATGCACATACATGACTAGGGACTCAGTTCATGTGAACAGAATAATCAACTGAGTGGGAAACAGAGGATGAATCCTTCACCTTCCCCTTTGTAAATATTCTTTTTATGTTTTAATGTACATTTATTGTTTTTTAATTTCATATTAATTTACTATGTCTGTGTTTGTTTTAGTCTTGGTAAAGATGTTGATAGACTACTGAAATGTCAGACATTTGTACTGTTTTATTCATACTTATTTTATTCATACTTTTCTTAGTTTTTAAAATTATGCTATTATATTATTTTCCTGTTTCCTCGTGATTTGATTATTGTTTACGTGGACTGAGGCCCTAGTATATGTATCTGTTTTTATTGTGCATATTGAGGATCTAAAAATACTTTTTTTATTTTGGCTTCATTATATACTGTAATTTCCTGCTGCAGTCAAGATCTGTCTTATTTTTTTTATCAAGAAAAGTGTCCAGTTGGGTATGTGGGATATGTTTGAATCCAGTGAGCTTCATATGTGCACTTCCACCTCCTGAGTAAAATATCTTTAAACTAATTTTAATGCAATAATAAGGGAAAAAAAATAAGGTTACGTAAATTCCATCACTAACACATTAGATATTGGGACTTCCATTTCTTAACTTCCTGTTGTATATTTTTAACCTGGTTGCATAGCCTACCTGCATGACATAAAAGCAACTTTGTTCATATAGTGTTAGACCCAGAAATTCTATACACCAGGTACTCTGTGGGTGATGGAGTTAGTATCACACTGGCCACCTTTATTTCCTATGACATTTCCTGGAACCCATTTAAAGCCGAGCCAACTTGGAAGTCCATGTTAATTGTAAAAATCCACCCCGACGCACCAGACCTGCAGGCAAGCAAGCTAGCCACTGCACCACCATGGCTCCCCATTGTGATATAAAATTACAGTAATACCTCGGTTTTCGTCAATAATCCGTCCGAATATGATTGGTGAAATCTGAAACCAACGAAAACCGAGACAATTATTTCCATATGAATCAGTGTAAATCCAATTAATTTGTTCTAGATACTCCAAAATATATACCAAAAAACACATTTGATAGAGAATAAATATTGTGTTTAATGCTAAACACAATACAGATTTGGCAGCGAGGTCATGTGGACAGTGGGATTTGAGCACATGATTTTAGCTTACGTGCATTACTACATTTTGAAGCTGAAAAACGCAAAATAAACACGTTACACCAAATACTGTATATGCAGTAATCATGTGAGGGGACTAAGTGGTCTCGAGGTATGGTGTCTGCCTCGAGTGCTGGAGGTCCCGGGTTCAAGCCCCGGTGAGGGCCGGGAATTTTTCACGTGGACTTCTAGTAACAAAATTTCCTCTAGTCTCTGGGTAGTGAGATTGGACACCCGTGTGTATTATTGCGGACGTAAAATATGCCTTGGCAGTTGGAAATCGAAAAAGAGTAACCTAGCGGCGCTGCCCGGGCAAAATTTCGAGCTGAAATTCTCTGGACTCAGACTTGAGTTAGGAGTAGGGGTTACACCCGTGTGCCGTGATGTTGATCCATCGACTAAACTAAACCAAACTAAACTAGTAATCACTTGTAATTGTAGTATTAGCACTTGCAATCAATAAAAAGAAAAAGCACAAAGACACTGAAAAGCGTGGGTCCCTTTGTTTTCATGATTGGCAACGAGATCACGTGGGCACGCCAACAAAACCTGAGGCAACCAGTGGTACAGAGACACATTTTTTGCGGAAAAAAATCGACAGACACCGAAACCGATGATAACCGAAGTCGTTGACAAACCAAAGTATTACTGTAATAAAAATGTGCCTTGAAGCAGTTTCTTGCTATGGGTCTAAGCAGTTTCTTGCTATGAGTCTGTGATGTGATAGAGCCATCATATTTGTAGGCCTGGATGTATGGAGGAATAGGTGGCCAATTCTCCCTCACTTAGCAGGCAACAAGCCCAGACATTGAAACCTCATACGGGCTCATGGCAACAGACCACCTTGCGTTAGTTTTCATAGAATGGTATGAGTGCCGGTCATTTAATAAGCAAAACTAAACTACTGAACATAAACTTGCTGTGAAATCCTGGGGTTGACTGCTATGTCCTGTAAAGGATGAAATCAACGCAGCTCCCTATCATCCTCCGTAACGCTTACGCTTATCTTTGACATAAAAAGTTAGTTGCATATCCTTTGCAGGACATCACAGTTAACACCAGCATTTTTCGCTGTTATGATCTCTTGGCAACTTTACGTTCAGTAGTTTGCCATTGCTTTCTGAACTGACCGGCACCCATCCATTTTGTAAAAAACCAACGCAAGGCGGTCTGCTGCCAAATCGCCAGCAGCTGTGTTTTCAACGTGGGTATGCGCCCGTAACTCATTAGCCATGAAACCTGGCATGCTTGACACATAGATCCTGATCTGGTGTAAAATTTATCCATCAGGAATTTTAGTAGTTTATAAATAGTAATTTGCAGCAGACTTTATAACTTTTGTTTAATGGCAAGTAGAGAAAGATTTTCCGGTCTCCCTGGCAAAGGGGTTAAGGATGCTGTTCGTAATCCCGTATACTCACGTACAAAACACAGCTGCACGAGATTTGGCAGCGGATTGTGTCGCGTTGGTTTCTTACGGAAAGGTATGTGAGCCGGTCGTTCAAAAAGCAGTGGCAAACTATTGAACGTAAAACTTGCCAAGACATCAACGGCAGCTGAAATATGCTGATGTTGACTGCAATGTCCTGTAAATAGGATATGCAAAAAAAAAAAGAAAGATTTAGTGGTTGAGGATTAAGAAGTAAGTAGATAGGTGATTGGATGGATGGACAGACAAACAGACAAATGGGTAGCTTGGTGTGGTTGGATAGATAAATGGATTGATGGATGATAGACATATAGATGGGAGGACTGTGGATGGATGGATAGTTAGATGAGTGGGTAGATGGATGAATAGTAGATAGACAGACAAGCAAACAGACAATTTTTCCAATTAAGTATATGTTTAGATTTAGCTATAACAGTGTGCATGTCTTTCAACCACCTTTAATTTCTATGTCAGTGTTTCTTTAATAGATATTTGAATTATGCATCTGTTTGATGTTAAATGTGACAGGTAATTAATGGCTGGCATCTTCCCATCCATTTAGCAAGTCTTAAAAAAATACTTGTCTTTTCCCAACCTCAGCCCACTAGTCAATTTTGATGCACTAGCTCAATATTTGTTATCTCCTTAGGTGAATACTGCAGTTATATATCATACAAAGTGATCATAGTTTGGCTTACATACGTAACACACATAATCACTGATACTGTTTGAATGTGGAACATTTGCTGTCATGGGTTTATCTTGGGGATAATGAATGCTGCACATTCAAGCTGTATCAATGGCTATGCATGTTTTGTATTTCAGGCAAAATATTAGTCTATTCACTTCATATAACTCTGAATTATGCACCTGATGAAATTCAGCAAACTCTGCCAAGCAATGAAATGTGCAGCATATTGTTTGTGACTTTTATGTTTAAATTCCCTTTATATTTCTTAAGGACATTTATGCAAAATTAGTCTAAAAAAAACAAAAAAACAAATAATTGCCTAGAATGAGATACCCTTGGATTCAAGAGTAGATAATACCCTTGGATTCAAGAGTCATGCCTATCCATCATAATTTTGTCATACTTGGATTCAAGAGTCATGCTTATCCGTCATAATTTTGTCATAGAATGAGATACCCTTGGATTCAAGAGTAGATACCCTTGGATTCAAGAGTCATGCCTATCCATCATAATTTTGTCATACTTGGATTCAAGAGTCATGCTTATCCATCATAATTTTGTCATAGAATGAGATACCCTTGGATTCAAGAGTAGATACCCTTGGATTCAAGAGTCATGCCTATCCATCATAATTTTGTCATAGAATGAACTGGCCTTGGATTCAAGAGTCATGCTTATCCATCATAATTTTGTCATAGAATGAGATACCCTTGGATTCAAGAGTAGATACCCTTGTATTCAAGAGTCATGCCTATCCATCATAATTTTGTCATTTTTGGATTCAAGAGTCATGCTTATCAATCACAATTTTGTCATAGAATGAGATACCCTTGGATTCAAGAGCCATGCCTATCCATCATAATTTTGTCATATAATAGATACCCTTGGATTCAAGAGTAGATACCCTTGGATTCAAGAGTCATGCCTATCCATCATAATTCTGTCATAGTTAAAACAGATGAGGAGGTCAGGATGGCCAAATGGATAAGAACGCTCATTCTTAAACATCCAGTGCGCTGATGCTGAGGTAGGGGATTCAATCCCTACACCTGACCAGTGTCTTGGACTAAAAGTTTTCTCGTCCTTGACTTGGGGACATAAATTACAGGTACTTTTGAAGTCAGAGTGGGTTCGCCAGAGGGCGAGGGACACTGGTAATAGGGAAAACTAAACCACATGCAAAATTCAGTCCAGTGCTACTAGAAGTAGTGTGTATGGACTACGCTTGTGTTCAAAGCTAGCGAGCGCAAAATAAATGTTTTTTTTTTTTTTTACATGATGACTCTTTGTTTGTCTTTATGTGGCATCATAATGCGTCTTGTTTTATTCTGAGTCTCTGCCACATTCTCACTAGGATGGTAACCGCAGAGCTGAAAGCTATATGCTTAATGTTGGGGCTAGAGAGAAGTGGAACTAAAGGAAGTCTCGTAGACAGAGTCATGAGCTTCTTGATGGAGCCTGAAGACAAAGGCTTGACGGTCAAAAATAAAGCCAAAAGTAAGTATTTGTATGGCTGTTAATTGTACCTCCATCATCATGTGCTTTGCCTATAAGCGTGTAGTAATGGTTCGCCATCTCACACGATCACCAGTCTTTGATTAGGCCTGTATTCTTGATTATGCTATGTGGTCAAGCTATCCAGGGATTGATCTCTTTGGCTTCCTCTTCCGATAAAGCTGGCCAGTTGTCATTAAGTTTGCAATCCGCTTGCATGTATACTAATATATGCATAAATGAATTGTGGGTAGAACTTTTGCTTACCAACGCAATATTTCAGAATTCAGTTCCTATTAGTGACATGATTGAATTTTCATCAGCAAGTATGGCTGTGGATATAAATAATGACCAGTGCCACATGATATGGACGAAAAGAGGAAAGTATTTCTTGGATCGACACAGCTCCAAAGATCAGTTACCAAAGATTTTCTCTGGAAAAAGTTCTTCCTCCTCCCTCTCATCCTCTTCTTCTTCCCTGTCCTTCAGGACTCTTTGCTGTGTGCAGACAGACATTTATAACGTGGTTATGCTAGACACACTGTTGGATCTTTGCTTTGGCGTTCATGCAGTGTGGTGGGATTCTCCTTTTGTGGTCTAAGAAAGGAGACTGAAGACTGAGATGTCCATGTGCCTTGAAATTGATCCTTTCAAACCAAACCAAATGCACATGCTCTGTGTGTCCACCATTCTGTTGAGATGCTGCTGCTTGCCTTAGTTCTGGAATCCAGGCCTTGACAGTTGCTAATGTCTCAGTTCAGGGTATGGTCAGCTGAAGTAAGTGTTTGCTTAGTAAAGATAAAGGTAACAGTTGTCACAGGGCAGATACCTTCATTGGGGGGTGTGAAGTGTTAAGCCTTCACAGATTCTAGGCCAGGGTGTAATGGGGAGGAGTGATGAGGAAGAGAACTCCTTCACTGGCAGCCTTTCTTTCATACAGTTCTCAGAAAATTATCAGGTACCCATTTTATGAGGATTGGTCAGCCCTAAGGCCGTTTTGGTCAGAACAAAGTATCCTACCACTGCTGGGGATTGAACTCAGACCACTCTCCTGGTTGGTAAACACATAACCATTGTGCTGTCATGGTTTCACTAGATATTATATTTTCATACACTTTTCACAACTCATTTTGAAATGTGTATTTCATTCAGCCACCCAGTACTGTAGTCTGTCCTTTGCAGAACTTTGCCCTCATAGATCTTCCAAAATTTCTCTCTATTGTAGATGTCCAGCCTGGTTTGCCATCTTGTGTATATTTTCTGTCACATCTTGAACCCATCTGCATTGTGATTTTGCTCTTACTGCATCCCATGTACACCTCCCTCCATATTACCTCCAGACATTCGTCTATAAACGTGTCCAAAATATTTAATTTTCCTAACCAGAGATACGAATGGAGACGGCTTGTATCTGCAGCAAAGAACCCCAATGGCTCGGAATGCTGAAGAAGAAGAAGAATTTCTTTTTGTCATAATAACCAATCTGTTTTCAATATTGAGTTCTTCTTGGATAGATCTGCTTGTTCTATTTTCCATACAATGAATTTTTAATACTCTTTTGTAATATTTATATTCAAAGGCAGTATGTTTGTTAAAAAGTTAGTTGCATATCCTTTACAGGACATAGCAGTCAACCCTAGGATTTCTTGGCAAGTTTATGTTCGGTAGTTTACCATTGCTTATTAAATGACCGGCACTCATACCATTTTATGAAAACTAACGCAAGGCGGTCTGTTGCCAAATCGCCCGCAGCTGTGTTGCAAACGTGGTATGCAGGATTATGAATTGCGTCCATTACCCCTTCGCCACTGAGCCGGTCAGTCAGGCAGTATGTACTTTTAAGATAATTTGTTAAATATCAAAAATTTCCTACACACATGTTGCCATGGAAATACACATACTAATAGTATTCTGACTTTTCCTGTCCAGTCTGTTCAAATTAATAAAGGTTTTAATTTAATTAAACACAATAGTTCTGTTGTTATAAATTCACTTATGTATGAAATGAATGATATACCAGTACTAATGTTAAGTTTTGGGATCTAGTTGCAGAGAGATCCAGATCTTCTGGAGGGAAGCCAAAAAATGCAAAGAAAAAGAAATCAAAGGAATCGGGAAAGAAAGGAAAGGTGGATAAAGATGATACCTCTGCAGCTGACACTGAAGAAGATGAAAAGGAGGATGGAGAGGAAATGGAGGAAGAAGAAGAAGAGCAGGAAGAAGACGAAGAAATGGAAGAAGAAGAGAGTGAAGATGAGGTAAAATGTAATATTTGTTTTCCTCTCTTGAGCTTGCACATTCTTTTGTAAATTCAATTTTGAAGACACATTTTACTGTTTTATTATATTGTTCACTGTAGACCGTTCTCTGTGTTGTATCATTTAATATTGAATACTATAATTATTTTTATTTTCAAAAAATAATTCAAAGCATATTTATATGCCATGCGGCAGATAACAGATTGAGCAGGTGAGAAGCCTACAGGCAGTTGTTGGTTATAGTCTCAAATTTGCGGCTGTTGGAAGAAGATCTATTTATAGATATAATGGCTACGATCACTGCCAAAAGAAAAACAATGGCAGACTACCTTCTTTACAGATGCCTGGCAAACTATAGCTATCGAATTATGAAGAAGACTTGTGAGGGAAAAGTTTTGTACAGGACGTGCCACTGAATGATGATGATGATATTTAGGTGAAAGAGGAAGCAATTTATAATGGGTAAATGGCATAAATGAAGCAATTTATGATGGGTAAATGGCATAACTGAAGCAATTTATGATGGGTAAATGGCACAACTGAAGCAATTTATGATGGGTAAATGGCATAACTGAAGCAATTTATGATGGGTAAATGGCACAACTGAAGCAATTTATGATGGGTAAATGGCATAAGCTTTCCCTGTGGTGAAGGGGCTACAGATGCATTTCATAATCCTGCATTCAAAACACAGCTGCAGGCGACCTGGAAGCAGACCATCTAGCATTGGTTTTCATACAATGGTATGAGTGCCGGTCATTCAGAAAGCAATGGCAAACTACTGAACGTAAACTTGCCCAGAAATCTCTAAACAGCTAAAAATGCTGGGGCTGACCGCGAATGCCTGTAAAGGATATGCAACTAACAAAAATGGCATAGCTGAGATAGTAAGTTATGGTGTATATGACACAGACAAGAACTCATTTGAGAACTCTTTATGTCCTGATGTTGGAGGGCAACAGTGAAAAAATAAATAGACGGAGATTGTTAAAAAATTTGGGCTCCCTGATCGACCCAGTGTAAAATGAGTGCCAGGAAATCTTGTAGGAAGTAAATATTGGCTGTTGCCCAGAAAATGCAGATTGTTCTATAAAAATCTATTAAAAATATGAGCCTAGCACCTTATAAGTCATGAAAAAAGGTCCTTTACTATATATGTGGTCAATTTATTCAAATACTGAACAAAAGCCAAGAATCTGTAACAGTGTTGTACTTTTTCCCTGGTGAAGAATGCTGGTGGGTAATGGCATCTGATTGTATTCTTTCTGGACAAACCTTCCTAAGGAAGATTCCCCAAATGTTTTGGTCAGACTCAAGCAATAAGGAAGGATTACTTAATTGAAGCAGCCAAGATGTAGATGTTCATTTCATAATTAGGAAGAAGCTGGAGTTTGGTGGATTATGTGCTTAGAAAGAAAAGAGTCACCCTACTAATGGTACCAGTAGCAGTCTGATTATGTCTGGCCTCTCCTCAGAGATTTGAGTGTCGGCCACCCGGGAAGGTTAACCCGGTCAACAAATACCCGCAGAAGTCGGATGTGTCGGCCTAATGGCGCAAGAACGCAGCTCTGCTGTAACCAGACACAACGCAATCACGTCCGAAAAAATTCTCGGGATGAAGGCAGAAGAAGAAGAAGAAGAGTGTCGGCCAGAGCCTCTAGTTACTGCCTGCAGCAGCATCTCTCCTAGTCGTGATGAGCTATCTGTTCTTCTGCACTATACAAAGGGCAAAATCCAACAGATGCTCTCTGGTTTTCCCTGCCACTCTGCCTGAAGCATGTCTGTCTTCACCTTTCTCATCATACATTGTGAGTCAGTTACAATCACGACATATGTGCGCTCTTTGTCTTCCAGCCAGCGGAAAACTGCCATGGCTGCCTCCACCTCCATTCTCAGACAATATGTTGTAATCAGATGTTGATAGAGTATGAACTAAAGCGTATGAGAAAGGGCTAAGGCCAATGATTACTTCACATTGACACTAAGAATGCTGTACCTATTATTTCTCAATAGCACAGTACACGATAATCTTTGATTACTTACAATGAATCTGTTGATGATCGACCTATTACTCAATAGATCAGAACATGTCTCCTGCTGACTTTAATGAAACTGAAACTGATGGACCTATTGTTAATAGACCGGCTCTGTGGTGAAGGGGTTATGGATGCAGTTCGTAATCCTGCATACCATGTTCCAAGCATAACTGTGGGAGATTTGGCAGCAGACTGCCTTGCTTTGGTGTTTATAAATTAGTATGAGTGCTGGTCGTTCAGAAAGCAGTGGCAGACTACTGAGTGCAAACTTGTCAAGAAATCACAAACAGCCAAAAAATCCTCGGGTTGACTGCGACGTCCTGTAAAGGATGTACAACTAACTTTGTCTTAATATATCGGAGCAATGATGTCTCCCTCCTGCTTACTTTAATGAAACTGAAATGATGGACCTATTACTTAATATATCAGAGCTTGATGTCACCTGCTTACTTTAATGAAACTAAAAGGATGGACCTATTACTTAATATATCGGAGCAATGATGTCTCCCTCCTGCTTACTTTAATAAAACTGAAATGATGGACTTATTACTTAATATATCAGAGCTTGATGTCCCCTGCTTACTTTAATGAAACTAAAATGATGGACCTATTACTTCATATATCTAAGCATGTCTCTTGATTACTTAAAATGACACAGATGATGGTGGTTTCTTCATTATGGTACAGTGGTATGTCGGGTTATGAACGCCTCAGGTCACAAACGATTCAGGTTAAGAACAACTTCAAAAATTTTATGTCTCTGGTAATGAACAGTGCTCGGGTTACGAACGAAGGCGAGCGAGAGAGAGAGAGCAAGGTGTGACGTTGGAGACAAACGATCGCGTACAGTACAAACAGAACTACAGATGAGCTTGTGGATCTTCAGAATGAACAGCTAAAGACATTAAAGGAGGAGCAGTCATCCGATGATGAGGAGTCAGTGACCGTTTCAACTGCCAGGATTAAAGAAATTTGCAGCAAGTGGGCAGACATCGAAGACTTCATTGTGAACTATCATCCAAATAAACTTGTTGCTAACAAACCCCATGTCCCTATATGTGATGAATGATAATACCCCCACTGAATGATGATGGCCCACTTCAGAGAGATTTTTCAGCAAAGGAAGCGACAAATTTCCTTTGATAGTTTCTTGGTGCAGAAAGATTCCCAGTCGGCTGCCAAGAAACAGCGACAAGATACTCCTGAAACTATTGATTCATAATAACAAAGAAAGTGACAAATTTCCCATGATCGTTTTCTTGGTAATAAAGTTAGACTAAATCTCTTTTTATTTTAAATTTAATTCATTTTGTTGTTTTCTTTCTCTTTATTTAAAACGTGAAGTACGCATGTTCTTTGCATTTTGTCAGGTAAATGGCCGGATGTTAATAAAAAAGAATGATTCTTTAATCTTGAAACAGATCGTCTTTCTTTCATTGATTTCAATGTTTCGGGTCATGAACCGAGTTCTAGAACGAATTAAGTTCGTAACCCGAGGTACCACTGTATATGGGATGACAGTCTCTGGAATTAAGGATGATGACCCCTGATTACTTCATAATGGTATTGAGGATAGTGACTTTGTAATGACATGTGGCATTGGCTTAATGTCCTCTGATTATTTCATAACGGCACTGAGGACAATGACCATGAAGTCTTTATGACACCTGGTGTAATGTTCCCTGATTACTGCATAAAGGCGTTGAGGATAACACCCCTGGTTACATTTAAACCACCATCCAAGTATTCAACAGGCAGACAGACTGGTGGGGTCTGCACCGATTGGGGAGGGGATGGTTGGGTTGGGATTAAATTGGTGCATGATGGGTCCAGGTCCTATGTGGTTGGGTCCCTGTGGGTTCATGTGAATAGCTGAACCTAAATTGTTCTGGTCTAGGGGGAAGTGAGAAGTGGTGCGACAGGCAGTGACTGGGGGATCGGGCCAACACTGTGTATTTAGAGGAAAAGTTAGACGGACATGTAATCAGACTGCAGCTGGTACCATTAGAATTGAAAATATTGAGTGCGTACAGGAATGTCCTGAGTTATGTGATGTATTTTCTGGACTCTACTCAGTTCAACCCAAGGGATCCAGTGACAGATGAAAATGGTTACCTTTCTAAAACAATTACATAACAACTATGCATACTTTCCTTAATTCTTAGTTTCCAAAGAAGAAAAAAGCAAAAACAGTCAATAAGAAGAAAACTCCAAAGAAATCTGCAAAGGAAAATGGGAAGAAAGAAAAGGTTGCGCCTAAAAAGGAGACAAAAAAGCCAACGCAGAATAAACGACAAGGTATATTTATAATTATGGTATTAATATCCAGCTAATTCGACTAGATTGTTTAAAAGATAATTATGCTAAATTTTGCTGTCTGCAGTTCTATTGTGTGCAAATTTAACTCATCCCTGTTTTGAACTGGACCTACAGACAAATCCTGGCCACTACAGTCCTAGATAAATTACATACAGCACTTTCTTTTCTTGTGCTGTGGTTGTCACTTGATTCTGTATTCTGCTGCCTTTTTAAATTCAATGTATATTGATTGGTGATAACTCACCAATCCTATTTATAGTTACTGAGTGGCGAATAACGGAGTGGGTTCAGTATATAGTTACTTGCATGTCTTTTACAGGACATTGCAGTCAACTCCAGCATTTTTTGGCTGTTTATGATTCCTGGACATGCTTACGTTCAGTAGTTTGCCATTGCTTTCTGAATGACTGGCACTCATACCATTGTATGGAAACCAGCGCAAAGCGGTCTGCTTCCAAATCGCCCGCAGCTTTGTTTCAAACGCGATATGTGGGATTACAAATTACATTCGTAACCCCTTTGCCACAGAGCCAGTCAGTATACAGAGATTAGATTTATTGCGATTCTCATCACAACATTTGGTGGTCATTGGTAGGAAGTGTTTGAGCTGTGTGGGGCAGCTAGCTATAAAATACTTCAATGCTCCAATATGACCATTAGCAGGTAAGGGTACGCATAACTTCTTCCCCACTGCTTTGCAGGGTTGTAGGATTTAGTTTGTAAGAGACATGCTAGTTGAGTGAAACCAGCCTAAGGCACTTGGAAACCACCATTGGTGTGTGCTAGTGCATTGTGTTTGTCACCCCCATGATCTGATTCACAGTGTCAACGAGTGCCTCAGGGGAGCAGCTTGGCCCAGTAAGGAAAGTTGTGCACATAAGGCAAATCCAGAGCATCAACAGGTGACTGAATGCAATAGAACTACAATGCTGAAAGTAGGGTCATGGAATGTCTACAGTGTAAATTTAAAGGCCAGATTATTGACTTCATTGCACAGGGTTTGATCCCATACGGCTTGGTCTTTTTCTGCAGAGCGGCCTGCGGAAAGCGTCACACAAAGCACGAACCTCATAGCTCCAGCAACGACTCCCAGGAGTCTCCGAGAAAATTGCACTCGTGAACTGAATGATGGAATCAAGAAACGTATCCACAACCTTTGGAACGCGAGGAGACTGCGTAGCTACTTCACCATGGAGACCTTCTGTAAGTACAGATGGTAAACCAAAGAACACCAAATGGGGAATGAGCAAGACCAGATGGAAATGGACTAGCATAGCTACAACTGGCAACTTTAAAATTATACATTCTGGAGGGGAGAACCACTAAAGGAAATAAAACAAACAAGGCAGACTTTTTAAGAAAATGATTACAAACTCAGATTAGGCTGGCATGATGTTTTGAGGCGTGTTATGAGAGGCACACATGAAGGTTTAGTAACATCTGCTAAATTAGATGAGAAAAATGAAAGGAAAAGTCCCAGGATGGCTTGACCAATGACACAGTGGAAAAAACAAAAGGAAAAGTCGCAGGATGGCTTGACGAATGACACAGTGGGAAAAACAAAAGGAAAAGTCGCAGGATGGCTTGACCAATGACACAGTGGGAAAAACAAAAGGAAAAGTCGCAGGATGGCTTGACCAATGACACAGTGGGAAAAACAAAAGGAAAAGTCGCAGGATGGCTTGACCAATGACACAATGGGGAAAAAAAGATTACAGACCTGATTCATGACGGTTATTTTTTTTCATTGTACATGTTTATACTGTCTTTTCTTGCTTGTGTGTTTGTTTACTGGTGAAAGCTTGTCTATGCAGTGTTCCTTTTTTCTATTTGTCTCTTTAAGTTGAGCTTCTGCAAGTCTTGTTTTTTCCATGTTTCAAAAAGGAATCGCAACAAACTTGTGTTTTGAAGTCAAATAATACTGCTTTAAATAAACAGACGTCCCAATTTTGAATGAGATGAGAAAACTGTAGCAGTTGTGTAACATTAGGATCACTATGTAACAAAGCATGTTGTGGTGAACTTTCTGTTCAGTTGTATGTTGCCAGACATTTATTATTTTAAAGTTTTGTTGAAATTTTTTTCTTTTGTTGCAGTTGTAGAAAGTGATTCATTATCAGAAGATTCTGAAGATGATGAGCCAGCAGCCAAGATAAAGAACTCACCCCCTAGTGTGAGTATCATTACTATGTATTGCTTCTAGTAACATTACTATGTACTGCTGCATTTCAGAAGTGCTTCCACATTTATTTTATCTTTACAGACATAACATCTACTTTCTCCCTTGCACCAGTTCACTGTCCTTTTGCATTGGTTTTGCAGGCCTTTGCCTAGACATCTTTATAGCAGTTCATCTGATAATTCAAAGGTTGCTTAGATGAGGATGATGCTGTATTCTTTAAAATTTGTACATAAATTCAACTGGTGAAAATTCACAACACATGGTGTGTTGTAGATTAGTATTGATACATATACATACGGGTGAGAGGACTGTTCAGAGAATTTAGTGATATAGTGTTAGGTTTATAATAACACATAGCATGATACGCTGGTCTCCCTGCTCGAGGGGTTAGCAGCTTTCTCCGTAAACCCCGAATACTCTCGTGGTTGACGTGAGCGCGCGAGAATTAGAAGTGGTTCGAGTCGCGCCAGTGACTTATAAGAGCATGGAGCCGGTCGCTCAGAAAGTCGTGGCGTGCTGATGAGCGTAATCTAGCCTAGGAATCAACATACAGCTGAAAGATGCTGATGTTGACCGCAATATCCTGAAACAGGATGGAAATGTGTGGAGGGAAAAAAAATAGCATGATATGGTCGTTGTCTGAAATGTAATCTCTAACCTGTATAACTTCTATAACTTGTTGCAAAGCTGTATGATCTTTTGCTAAGCTGCCTTGTGCCTGAATGGTGTGTTCTTTCTGTCCAGTTTGGAACAACTCTGGTCATGAACTTCCCTTGTGCTAACCCAAGTTTTTGTCATTAGAGCTTACTGGCTCAGCCGCCTGACTGGCTTTCTGAGCATGTCATGTATTTTCTGTCTCAATACAGTCTGTTTTTATTTAAACTATTATATAACTGCCTTTAGCTCTTTACATCTCGTCTTTATGAAATAGTTACTCTTTCTGGACCTCTAACAAACAGTGTTGTGGACTTGTAAATGCAGGACCCTTTGTTTAACCCTTTACAGGGCAGACGCTTGTCCATTTTGTAGCCCTGAACGGGCAAGATTTTTTCAGGTTCGGTAAAATTTCGGGTCGCGTTAGTAAAAACATCACAAATAAGGTGTTAGTCAACTGATTTTAGTTAAATAAACAACACAATGAAGGGAAAAGCATGCAGAATATGTTACTCACGCGATTGTTGTCAGTAATCTATATATGAACACAAATATTTACGAAATACGGCATGTTGTTTGTGATTTTCCGTCATCTATACAGCAATTTACAAACACATTTTCAGAATCATAATCACTTTCTTTAAAGTCCGACTCAAGACTGCTAAATGCAAAGTAACGCTTTGCACTGATATCTAGCTCCGATTAATAGTCAACTTCGTGCCCTTTAATGTCACTTAAATTGAACAGAGCAAAATCTCTGCTATCACTTGAAGAATCGCCGAAAACCGTTTTGAAAAACAGCGTAAAAACCCCGAAAATTATCAAAAAAAGTCTGTAAAAGTCGGTTCAAAATCATAGTACACGCTTTACAAATAGCGGCCACGTTGTCAAGCTATCGGCGAAAGCGAAAGTAGCCGTCGGAAGTATCGGAAAGCCGAGAGATCGCGTTTTTACAATTCATAATAGTATTGGCCAGTTTGAGACGTTCTGCCCGTTTAACATATCGGATGGAAATGGACGGTCCACCCTGTAAAGGGTTAATGTAGATAAATGCTAAGCATAATACTTTGCTGCAAAACACAGTTGGCATTGAAAAAGAAATGCCATCTTTTAATGTCCTAGATAACGAGTTGTGCTAGATTCAATCCTTTTTACACCCCTTGAGGTGTAGTGGACATATGGTGCTAACCCCATATTTTTATAGATCCGTCGACTCTCGAGCATGATATGGTCACCATAAACATTCTCGAGCACCAATTTTATGAGATATGGTCAACCCTCAGCTGTACAGTGGTCAGTATCATCTCTGCTAGTAGACAAACATATTCTCAACCCACTAAAATAGGGCAGCCGGATGTTGACCTGTGTTTACATTTTCCTCACCTCTCACATGGGTGCTAATTTGTTCTGGGAGAGTGGACTTTAGCCAGAGTTTGAGCTAAACTTGATAAACCATTTTTCTTTTTCTTTCTCTCTTTATCCTCCTTTAGCGCATAAGACCTCACCCTACTCACTCCAAGCTATCCCACGCAGCTTCGTAAATGTCCTTCCCATATTATTAATTTCTGTCTCTGTTTCAATTTCTCCCCTGTTTTTTGTAGGCCATCCTCTATTTCTTTTGTGTGGATTCCAAAGGCCTTTCTAGTTATATTGTTCTTGTTCTCAGGTTTCTTAATGCATGCCCTAGCCAGCACATGATCTTTTCTTTACCCTTTAGTTCACTGGCAATTGTTTAATTGTAAACAAGTTGTTAACTCTACACAATTTGTAACCTTCTCTGTGAAAACGTGGTCTCTGAGGTGACTTGTTTCTCTTCCAGAATGAAGAAATTAAAGAGTTAGTTCAGAAGATTCTGGATGGTGCAGATTTGGAAACTGTAACAATGAAGACTGTGATGAAACAAGTAAGGAAATAGTTGTACGTTGTTGATCATCATGTGTAGCAAATTTTATCTCATGATTGTATGTAGTGATCGTCTTCTTCCTCCTCCTTGTTCTCTTCCTCTTCTTCTTCTGCTGAAACTGCTGCTTCTTCTTGGGCTAATCTGCAAAGCACTTTGGAAAGAGCTCACAAAAGATCCTTACATCTCTCTCCAACACTTCACTGAGGCAAATAGAGGAAGAGAAGATGAAGAAACAGTCATGCTCTCTTGCTGGGGAAGACAGCAAGGATGCAACATCAACTTGACAGCCTTTGTTGTTGATGGTGCACCCCACAGCCACGCAGTTGTACAGCATGAAGGATACACCTTGAACATGGGAGTTAGGCTTCTGATACAGAATGGAACAAATGAATCATATAGTTTGCATACACATTAGATTCATCAAACACCCACATTATATTACTGCTCTGTACAATGAGTGTTATAATCAAGGCACTGGAACATACTTCAGCTTAATAATACACTGTTGCTAAAGGTTGTCGGAAATGGTTCAGTTCACTCGATATGTGTGGCGATCGATATGTGTGGCAGCATAACTGCTGCCATCTTGACAAGACTGAGTTTTCTCTTTGGATGGATCACACACAGTTGAATATTATGAAGATGCTGCTTGGTGTAATTTAAGAAAACACTTTATTTAAGCAGAATTTATCAGTGATGCCACTTGCAATGGAATATTTTAATAATCAATAACGTCCAAGTTTGAAGAGCTCTGTCTATGAGCAGCTGATTTGACCTATATTGATCAGGAAACCCTGTAAGAGAGTAATAATTAGATATAGAATTTCAAAGTATTTGCCTGGAATCTCACAAACAGATCAGTTGTTGTTTCCTTTATTGAAGTCATGTGAACTGGTAAAATGACAATTAAACATTTGTTGCAGGAATGTCCAAAATATGCAGAACAGAGAAAAATATTTTGGCCTAAACCCACTCATTTTGAGGACAAGTTTTGTTATTATTGCTGTTATTTCCTTCTGCTCTGATTATTGCTGTTGTTATTGCCAGGTGTATGATAACTACCCATCATTTGATTTATCTGACCGGAAGGATTTTATTAAAGAAACAGTAAGAAAGGTAACTGCAGCTAGTTAAATTTGTTACATAATATTACAACATAAGTGTTGCATAACAATACAGTTATCAGACATAAGTGTTACAGAAAATTACAGACATAAATGTTACGTAACACTTAAAATATATATCAGATACTCCATCATCTTTATCTTTCGGGTGCACAGGCTTCAAAAGTCGTGGATTCATTGTCAGGCTCTGTCATTCAGTTCATGAGTGCAAATTTTCTGAGACCCCTGGGGATTCATTGGTAGAGTTACATAATAGTTCACGCCCTGTGTGATGCTTTCGGCAGACTGCTGTGTGAAAATATAGGATAAAACCCAGTGCAATAAAGTCAGACCTCTTAATTTCCCCGGGAAGGTTAACCTGGTCAACAAATGCCCGCAGAAGTCGGATGTGTCGGCCTAACGGCGCAAGAACGCAGCTCTGCTGTAAACAGGCACAACGCAATCACATCCGAAAAAAAACTCCGGATGAACGAAGAAGAAGAAGACCTCTTAATTTAAACCCTCTTTTAGCCTTTTTGAAATCAATCATCAAGTAGCAGGTCCTTCACAGATTGTTGCTCTCGTCACGGCACGCTGACAGATTTCTTGATCTTTTAAAATCAATAATCAAGTAGCAGGTCCTTCGCAGATTGTTGCTCTCATCATGGCATGCTGACAGATTTCTTGATCTTTTTAAATCAATAATCAAGTAGCAGGTCCTTAGCAGATTGTTGCTGTCGACAAGGCACGCTGACAGATTTCTTGATCTTTTAAAATCAATAATCAAGTGCAGGTCCTTAGCAGATTGTTGTTGACGACAAGGCACACTGATAGATTTCTTGATCTTTTTAAATCAATAATCAAGTAGCAGGTCTTCCACAGATTGTTGCTCTCATCATGGCACGCTGACAGATTTCTTGATCTTTTGAAATCAATCATCAAGTAGCAGAGCCTTCACAGATTCTTGCTCTCGTCACTGCACACTGTCAGATTTCTTGATCTTTTGCTGTTCTCCTGCATCATGCACCCTTATGCCCAAGGTGTCCACAAGATGTGTCCATGGTTGTGCTGTAGACACCTTTCCCTCTCCTTGCAGGGATCATGCCTTCCAACATTGTTCTTTCCAAGCCACTATGATGCTCAGTATGGCCAGAGTATTTCAGTTTTGAGAACTCTTTAGAGGGTGATGCTGCCATTTACACAGATGGGTTTGTCGTTCGATACGTGAGAAGCTCGTGGGCAAGGATCAGGCTGGAGAGAATTGTGAAGAAAGATTTTGGTGCTTTTGCCTTGACCACAAGTTGTCTGACTATGGGGAAGTCATGGCAGTAAGAAAAGCAATAACATGGCTCGAGATACAGACATTCACTCTGGCATGTTTCGTTATTGACTCAATGAGTATGCTCAGGAAGATAGAGATGGGATGGATCCGAAGACATTGGTTGGTGTCTCTGGGGTGGTCATGGCTGGCAAAGATTAGTTTCATTTTTGTGCCAGGGCATGCAGTGTGCAAGGCTTGCAGGGTAAGGCTGCTGTGGAGGGAGGATGAACCATGGACCAGGCTGATATACTGAATACTCTACGAGAAACAAGTAATGACTGAATCTACAACCAGACTGCGAGAACAGCAAGTTAGAAGAGATGTGGCCAGACAAGAGTACTATGCAGGAAGCCAAAGAAGATGAATAAACCAACACAGAACTGGTGTTGTGAGCCGCTAATTTGTGTGGCTGGGTCAACCCCCAAGGTTGAAATTTGTGATGGTGCTAATTTGTGTGGCTGGGTCAACCCCCAAGCCCTAATGGTCAAATTAATCTTGTATTGAATCTGGACCATTGTCTTTGTAAGCAAGTGCACTAACCACTACAACATTGCAACTCTGCTGTTATTATAATAATTTGTGTAGCACCAAATGGTGTTGAATATGAAACTGGTCAGTTGAAATAATAATAATATACATTTGTCTTTCATTTCTTGCAGGTTATTACATGAGGCATGTATTCAAGTTTCCTTTGGCAGCTGTTCAGTGGTGGTGATATGTATATATCTGCTTGTCATGATTGATTGCAAAGCTTCATGACTGTTCCATGATCTGTATGTTGGAGAATTCTGGTCTGTTTAGCTGCCAGGAAAGACACTTATATTTAAGCAGTGTTCTTGTGGAGATTCCTGTCCTCTTCTTCACGCACACAAAAGATGAAATATTTTCACAGTTTGTGTTTATCCAATTTGTAATTTGTGATCGTTATATTCATGATTGGAAAAAGGAAGTGATAATCCAACTGAAGGCATGTCAGATTTGTTTCCAAGGGTGGAAAAAATGAAGAAATAATATTTTCATAGTTTGTGTTTATCCAATTGAAAACACATCATCTTTGTTTCCAGATTGGGAAGAGGAAGAAATAATATTTTCTCAAATCTTGTTTATCTAACTGAAAGGATCTGTGCTTCCAAGGTTGCAGAAAAGATAACATGTCCATCTTAGCAAACATCATCTTTGTTACAAGGTTGAAAAAAAAAATAAATAATATTTTTACAATTTTTGCTTATCCGACCAAAAATATGTCATCAAGTTATTTTTAATTTGCGAGCGTCTGAGGAAAAGGATAAGAATGCCCTCAAAGTGTGGCTATACTGTAGACTTTACTGTGACTAAATAGGTCAGAAATCTCCCAAACTCATGCTTGTCAAGATGCCTCATGATCAATGCAAACCACTTGTGATGAAGCATCCGTGCATTGTGCCTTTATCAGGCCTGGCCTGTTAGGATCGGTTTGTTTGTTTGAAAGTGGCATTCGTTTCCACCATTGTGTATGTGAATCTGTAAGGAAATGTATGAGATTGCTGGGGTTATTCGCTCAGTAACGTTATTGTGAGCTTCTGTGTCTTATTTTCCATCATCGGACCTATCCGTTTTATTTTTGTGCGTTGTGTGTTTGTTTTCATGGCTGGCATAATAGTATCAATGGGATGTCTATTGTGCTTTCTGTGAAAATATGAACCAATCGTCATTTACACGTGGTGTCTGTTGGCATGTAGATGGATGTGCTCTATTTCATCTGACTTGTCCTCACTATGAAAATCCTATTGTTCTAACAATTGTGCCATTAGTTGTTTTATGAAACAGTTTATATAGTATAATGTTATACAATGAAGTTGCCAACAGATAATCGTATATGATCAATGCAGAATTTTATTCCTGTGTAGTAACAGATCAGAGGGGTTTAGAGACAACTGACTCTAGCTTGTGCAGATCTGGTTCGAGTCTTCTTCTTTCTGCCCTTTATCTTTCACTGGAGCAGAGGGTCTCTACAAACCCCCGCCAAGTCGTCCTATCCTCTGCTATCTCTCAGCTCCTTCCATGCCCTCAACATATATTTTTATTTGCGCTCGCTCGCTTTGAACCCAAGCTTAGCCCATATACACTACTTCTAGTAGCACTGCACTGAATTTTGCATGTGGATTAGCTTTCTCCCTCAACAGTGACCCTCGCCATCAGGCGAACCCACTCCGACTTCAGACAGTGTTATAATGTACGTCCCCAAGTCAAGGACGAAATGTCAACATTTTAGTCCAGCTATCCGGTGTAGGGGTTGAACCCCTTACCTCGGCATCAGCACACTGAATGTTTAAGAACACGCGTTATTATCCATTCAGCCATGCTGACCTCTGTCCTCAACATATTCATATTTGACGCTTCTCTTCTCCACATGTTTTTATGTCTCCATTTGTTTCGTTGGCCTCCTGGGTTAAAGACAATGGACATCTCATATCTCATCTCATCATGTTCCTCTTGAACCTTGTGGTGTCAAGGTGAAGTATAAACAGCGGGAGAGTGCCCGCTTATGGGCTTCATGTATCGATATTCCCATGGATTCTGCTATTCCTCCGTCCATCATTTACGCCGTCGGCCTCTTCCTTTGCTTCCATCTGGTCTGTACACCATTGCTTGTTTTATACTGTTAGATGGTAACCTACTTGCATGGCCAAACCATTTGACTTGCTGTCTTCTAATAAAATCTAGCGCTGCTATAACTCCCACTTTAGTCCTGATTTCTTCATTTCTGATCTTATCTGTTCTTGATACATTGAGTATTCTTCTCAGGAATCTCATTTCTGTTGTGATTTTTTTCTTTTATCTTTTTTTGTCATTGTCCAGCTTTGGCATTGATAACATAGAGTTGGTAGGAAGATTTTGTTGTAAAGTGCTTTCTTTGTAACTATTGATACATGTTTGTTCTTTAGTATTGGTGCCATTTGTCAAAAGAGTTGGTTTGTCTTATTGCATCTATTTTTGATCTCGTCTTCTGATTTGCTATTTGATGATATTATACTTCCAGGCACTTGAAACTCTTTATTTGTTTCAGGGGATGTTCGTTTAGGTCAATTGTTGTTTTTTCTTCTTTAGTTATAGTCATTACCTCTGTTTTACTTGTGCTGATTTTCATGTTACGTTCTCTATACATTTCGTTTAGACTATTCATGTGGTTTTGTAATTCAGTTTCTGATTTTGCTATTAGTGCTTGGTCGTTCGCAAACAGGAGTTCTCTAATGGTGTAATTTGCAGATGCTTCTTCATCTATGTTCTCATCATGCGGTATTCTTGTGGTCTCTGTTTGGCTGGTTTTTTTTTTTACATATGTTGTCTGTAAAGGTTATGAACAAGAGAGGGGACAGGACAACCTTGTCGTACTCCGTATCTTATGGTGAACTGTCCTCCAGTTGTTCTCACTATGCATTCACTGACAATGGACGTTTTAGCTATATTATTATCACATTTTCTCAATGTGTGTTCTAGGCGCCAGCATCTTTTCCTCACCGGTATTTCTTAACTCTCTGTGAGCTTTACATTGGTAATTCTGTCATACCAAGCCATGGTGTGGATATGAAGTTTCATAACATAAGGAAAAGATGGTATACTCCTCCTGACTCTGGGGTAGTGGATCATATGTCTACCTTCTTGGATAATGGTGAAAAAGGTGGTCCTATATGTATGCTGTCAACGTTAAATATCCCTTGGCAGTTGGAATTGAATAGAACATGCTGAATAGGTGTCTGCCAATGTTAAATTTCTAAATCAGAAAACCCACCCACAGTAAGAGTGTTTATAGCATGTGTGATTCTGGTATAAGCAATTGGTATAAATAAACTGGATGTAGAGGACTTAGGAAATGTGATTGGGGATGCTAAGAAAGAAAACGGATCGTGCTTGAAAAAAGAATAATTTTGCATATGAAAATACCCATCACTTTTTGGACTGAAACCTGAAAAATTAGAAGCATATAAATGATCAGCCTTTTAAGATGGCTACCAGGGATCTTTTATAGGATATGTTGAGAAAGGGAGTTGGTTCTTGCCCTCTTTCTCTCCCCACCCCTTGTTGCTGATATGTCCTAGTATATGAAGTCCTATCTGTTGACACCCACAGTTATGGTATCTGCAATGCGATTAAGTCTGTGTTTGTTAAGTCTCACTACACTTTGTATGTAGAACAAATTTGAAGTACATGACGTCATAAAAAAATGTGCTCCACACTCCATCGTGAAGCAGTATGCAGCGAATGGCTGTTGACTGCTGGAGTTATACTTTGCACTCCTAACAGAATGTTATAATGAATACTTCATTGGTACTTTCCAGCTTCCCAAAAACAGCGTTAGACCATAGCAGTGACTATTGTAACTAATTTAATGCATTGTTTAGCACATTTTTTAATGACATCATGTACTTCATTTTTCAAATTTGTTCTACATACAAAGTGTAGTGAGATTTACAAACACCAACTGGATTTGCTGTCTTGTGAACTCTAAAGTTGCCATACAGTTTGTTTCCATGAATTGAGCTGCTGTGAGACAGAGGTGTCTGTGATTTGAGTTTGGGTGGATATTGGCATTCATTGTCAACACATTATTGTGACAATGTTTGTAAACATTTGCAACTGGCAGGGCAGAGGGTAAGAGGGGAGAAGTAGAAACAAATAGACAGACTATAGATGCTGGTTGACAAGGCAAGAGCATAGAGGAGGAGAAGAGAAGAGATGTGGAAAAAAAAAACCTCGCCTCCCTCTCTCTCTCTTTCTCCTCCTCCCTCCCTCATAAATGCAAGATCAATGGGCAGTGTTGAGAAAGTATTACTCTCAACCCTGACAGTGAGTAGATAGCTATCTAGGAGAGAACCGGCAGCACAGTTTTACACTTAACAATAATGGCCTTCACCAGGTAAATCTTTATTAGAAGTGCTAACCAGGGGTCAAAGCCGCTAAATGAAAGCTGCTTAACAAAAGGTGAAACAATAGAAAAATAGACTGAATGGAATAACTCAAAAATACACTAAAAGAACACACAGTAAATTTACAGTGAAAGAGTGCACTCAACAGAAATGCACTAAAAGTTAGTTAGTTGCATGTCCTTTACAGGACATTGCAGTCAACCTCAGCATGTTTAGACAGTTTGTGATTAACTAGGCTAGTTTATGTTTAGTAGTTTGCTATTGCTTGTTTACTTGCCAATGCTCATACCATTGTTAAAATCAACACAAGGCAGTCTGCTTCCAAATCGTTTTCAGCTTTTTTTTTTTTTTTTTTTTTTTGGGAGTGCACTGGCTCACATTGAACTCAAGCATAGTCCATACACATGCCTCTAGTGCACTGGGCTGATTTTTGCGTGTGGATTAGCTTTTCCTACTATCAGTATCCCTCGCCATCAGACGAACCCACTCTGACTTCAGAGGTTGCATCTGATTTCAAACACGATTGTGAATTGTGTTCGCTACCTCTTAGCCACAGATGCTGGCCTAAGCTCTCGACAAATATTCACTAAATGAGAGCAGTCAAGAAGCAAACACACAAAAAATGCACTGAACATGCATGAACTTAAAGAAAGCAAAAATACTGAAAGAGAACTTTCAACAAAAAGCCCAGAACAGCTCTAACATGCCTGTTGTTGGATTCTGTGGTCACATGGTTGGATTATCAATGGTCTGCAATTGGACTTTGCAGTCTGTTGGCCTTACTGGCGACGATGCCTACGGATTGCAAACTATTTTTAATCGCTTGTATGTCCAATGTGCACCCCTTCTGGGCCGGCTTTGCCAGGTTCACACTAAATAGTGAAGCTAACATCTGTGCCATGTTGGCTTTGTTCATAACCATGTCCTGTTTAAGTTTTAATAAGTTAATACCAGATGTCATATCCTAGTAATATCACTTTTATGACTAGATTTTATGTATATTATTTCACACCCTTGGTACATTTCCCGATGGTTGAAGACCAACTTGTCAGTCCAAGCAAGCAGACTCATGAGTTTTCTTGTGTTGATCTAAGCACTTTTTGATCTCTGCTAAAGGAGAAGAATAATGCATTTCACAAAGAGAATAACAATCAGTTGATATAAGGGGGCTTCAAATGAAAACCTTAACAGTGTGATAGAAATTACAATAACCATGCCATTGTCTTGTAACCTGTCAATATTGTTGTTATGGGGAGTTAAGCATGTGACATCACAGTGCAGACAAACACTGTGGCTTCATAAGAACAGTTTCAATATGGGCGCCCCACTTTTGACATACACCAAAGAGAATAGCATTCTGTTATCCATTGTTTTATCAGTGAAGGGGGGAAACCTATAGAAATTCATCCACAAATGAAGGTTAAGTATGGTGATGCATGCCTGTCACTCCAGCAAGTGTATGAGTGGAGAAGGAAGTTTCAAAACGGTGTGACTTTTGTGACAGACTGTACACGACTTGGTTGGGCACACCGAGTAGTGACCAAGAGAATTTGTTTCTACAGGAATCCAGCCACTTTATCGGTGCTGGAGGACTTGCATTTAACATAGTGTTGACTACATCCAAAAATATGTTTTTACTTTTTCAGAATATATTCACCAAAAAATAAACAATTAAGGTTTTCATTTGAAGCTCCTTTGTACTCTATCGTATTCTATACTTTTTTTTTTTTTGGTCACTTCTTGTTTCGAAATCACACGGTATATTCTAAATGATAAAAATGACATTTTTATGACAGATGATAATAAAGTTTGAAAAATTGAAACACTTTTATGAAGAGCTACTAAAATATTTTGTGTTCTCTGTTGTAGTGGCCACTTATTGGCATATATATAAGAAAGAAGGAAAATGTATTTTATGAAAAGGAATATTTTTTGAAATTTTATTTTATGAAAGGAGTAACAATTCCCATCGTTTTCTTCCCTTCTCATTTCTTTCTTGTTTTAAAATTATTAATGGCAGTCATGTGTTAACGATGATTACAACATTGCAAAATGTTAACAAATTTGTATGATTTTGTAACTTTGGCTTGCTGTTATTTGTAAAAGCTGTTTTTATTTAAAATGATGATATGACTGAATGATGTTTACCTGTCATAATTGTTTGGTTGACCAGTTCACTCCGCACAAGTCTTGTTTCCAAGATGTTTAAAATGATGTGTATTCCATTGTAACATTGTTTGGGTGGTCTTGTGTTTTGCCTGGCTGTGTGTACAGTGTAGATTTCTGTAACACTGTCTACTTCTGAGTTTTAATATTCTCTGGTGCCATACTTTCAAGGTGTTATTGCTTTCTTTCTTTGATAATGGTGATGATGACAATGGTGATGTTGATAATGGTGGCGATGATAATGATGATGTTGAGAAACTTGGCACATCTCAGCAAGTATGACACCACTCTTCATATGTTTGCCTACAAATGTGCAAGTCAGAAATGTTTTATTAAATGAGAATGCTGAGGAGCGTCTGGCTGAGTGGTTAGAATGCTGGGCTCTATTTCGGGAGACTTGGGTTTGAATCCTAAGTAAGGTGATGGACATCTCGGGGGCAAAAAGAAAACCCTAACCTGCACAGTTCACGGCAACTCCACTAACCAGGCGGCCTTAATTCCTCAGGCCCAAGACACCTCCCTCCCCTGTCCTACACCACAAGGTACTACAGTATAGGCAGTAATGAGAGGATATGTCGTGAGAACGTCAGCTCTGGGAATTATCCTAGCAAGTGAAGTATGTCAATAACCCTTTCCCACACTTTCAGGCCTATTCTGTTTATGATGCTAGTCCCACATTTGTAGACCAGTTGATACTCTGGGGATGTGAATATCCAGCCGGCTGCCTTGACTTTCCACAACATTTCCTAGTATCCATTTTAACTGGATCGATGTGTTAAAAACTCTGCCACGACGGAGATTCCCACACAGGCCCACCGGCAGGAAATCTTGCTTTTAACAAAGTACTAAATTTGAAAGGGTTGGCTTCATTGCATTGAGTTTTACCCTTCAATCTTGCTAACCAGTGTATTGCTCCCTCACACATTGGCTGATTTTTTTTTGTCCTTTGCTTGTTTGCTTCTCAACTTCAGGACATGGACTTCCGGTCGCCAACATGGCGGTTAGGCGTTGAACTGTTAAGGCCTGTGGCGTGTTTATGCTTGTGGCTACGGTTTGCAATCACATTTTTCTCATGTTGCACTGGTAGTACATTGTTCCATCGCCCTGCTACTGAGTGGGTGCGCCAGGACTGTGAGCTGTGAAATTCGCGGGGAATGCTTTTACATCAGTCCTGTACAGTGACCTGTATGTTTGGAACAATGGCTACCGGCTGTTGCTGAATTGACTGATTTGCCTTTTCGGTTCACATGTGCATATTTTAGGAGTCTCCCGGGAGTCGGCGCTGAAGCTGCGGAGTTTGTGCTTTATGCGACACTTTCGGCGGGTCACCCTGTGGTAAAAGGTGAGCCATGTGAGAAAACCCAGGTCACTGAGGTCTTTCTGGTGACTGCTGAGTCCATCGACGATGAACTGTGGTTTTCATGGATTAATTTTGCGTTGGCATTCTGGCGGCGACATTATGCACAGTGTACCTGTGCGGGCTGTTGGATTGCCGAGATTCCTGCCTATTCCACTTTTCACATTGGGCAGCGGGGAGCATTTTGTGTGATATTCACTGGACAGGAGCAGAGCATAATGGGGACGATCCATTGCCGTGAAGTTGGAACCTCGACTAACTAACTAACTCAACATTAGGACAAGAGAGTTCTCAAATGAGACCTAGTATGTGTGTTATACAGTGGTGGTTACTACCTCAGTTATGCCATTTACCCATCAGAAATTGCTTCTGCATTCACCCAAATATCTTTTGAAAAAATGGGTCTCAACAGTCGAGAGGATCGACTTCATTGCACCAGGTTTTATCCCATATGACTCAGTCTCTTTCAACAGGGTGGGCTTCCGAAAGTATTGCACAAATTCTCCAGCTCCATCAATGACCCCCAGGAGTCTCCGAGAAAATGCACTCATTAACCAAAAGACAGCCCATAATTGAACCCACATTCTTCGGAGCTGAGGCTGAAGGCTTGACCACGGAGATTCCCAAATATCATCATCATCCAGTGCTGTGTCCTGTGCGGAACTCTGCGGCCATAAGTCATTCTCCATAATTTCTGTGACTGCTGTAGTTGTCTAGGCATCTGTAAAGAAGGTAGTTTGCCATTGATGTTCTTCTTGGCAGTGATCGTACTGTCTGCCAGCCCGGTATTCATGTCACCTAATCCCTATGGAGGTGGGCATTTTTGTGTGTAGGTTGATCTGGGCTCCCAGGTTGACTATTCTTTGTTTTGCAATGTAATGTTTTATATTATTAATAGATTTATTTTGAAATAATAATAATTTAGAGCATATTTAAATGCTGTGACAGATTGAGCTTGCGAGCAGCCAACAGGTAGTTGTTGGTTATGGTCTCAAGTTCGTGACAGTAGACTGAGGATCTCTTTATAGAGATAGTGGCTAACAGTCACTGACTACTGTGTTACTGGGGCTTCGTAGTCCAAATACTGGATAGTGTAATTGGAAATTTAAATAGAAAGATGGGTATTTACTTGTGAATAACAAAGACACAATATATTGCATGATTTATTGCCTAGCATAATTTGCTTCATCTTGTCAGAAACATACTGCAGAAATCACACCAGCTGCTTGGACAAACCTGGGAAAATCTTGATAGATACTGGGAGTGCTGTAATATTGTCGTTATGGTCATTTCAGTTTAATCTATTGTAAATGGTAAATAGTTTCTCTTCTGCCTTTCATCTCCCAGTGAAACACGGGCCTTCAGCTAACTCCCACCAAGCTCTTTGTAGACTTGTTTGTCATTGGTTGGATTTAAAGTTTTATATGGGATGCCAACCCTCCTTAGTTGCCTCTTATGACATCCATGGTCAGTTGTAGTATTACTGTTCTTTGCCTCCTGTGTGGGTGCTGGTAAGATTGGCAGAATTGTTTATTGGTTGTCATTATATGTCATTAATTGACTGGACGCTATTGAGGACTTCAATCAGTGGTTTGCAGTTGGAAATAACCTAGGGAAAACATTGACAGTTGAAGATAAAAAGTTGGTTGCATATTCTTTACAAGACATCGCAGTCAACACCAGCAGTTTTTGCTGTTGTGATCTCTTGGAAAGTTTACATTCAGTAGTTTGCCATTGCTTTCTGAACGACCGTCACCTATACTGTTTTGTAAAAACCAACGCAAGGCGGTCTGCTGCTGTGTTTGCAGCTGTGTTTCTAACGCGTCCGTAACCCCATCAACACGCATCCGGCAGTTGAAAAAATAACCTAGGGAAAATATTGACACTTGTAGGTAACCTAGGGAAAATATTGACAGTTGACAATAACGTTGGGAAAACATTGACAGTTGACAATAACCTTGGGAAAACATTGACAGTTGACAATAACGTTGGGAAAACATTGACAGTTGACAATAACCTTGGGAAAACATTGACAGTTGACAATAACCTTGGGAAAACATTGACAGTTGACAATAACCTTGGGAAAACATTGACAGTTGACAATAACCATGGGAAAACATTGACAGTTGACAATAACCTTGGGAAAACATTGACAGTTGACAATAACCTTGGGAAAACATTGACAGTTGATGATAACCTTGGGAAAACATTGACAGTTGACAATAACCTTGGGAAAACATTGACAGTTGACAATAACCTTGGGAAAACATTGACAGTTGACAATAACCTTGGGAAAACATTGACAGTTGACGATAACCTTGGGAAAACATTGACAGTTGAAGATAACCTACGGAAAACATTGACAGCTGCTCACTCTGGTCTTCATTGGTAGGCATGGGCTCTTCCCCTGCACTACTGACCAGTGTGCAAATAATGCCTTTTCTAGTGATATTTATAGTCACCAATAAAATGACATGAAGTGGCATCACAGATGGATGTTGAGTTTTAATTCTTTATCTGTAAACTAAAACTTTCTGGGTTTCATTTTAATGGTAAGTGTCTTCAAAAAGCACCTTGAACCAGAACATGAATAAATGGTGGTACAATCAACAGAAGTCTGCGTGGTTTCTGGGCTTTATGTGCTCATTATTAAAACTGCTGGTGTGTCAAGGGTGGAGTAGGAGGTTCAAATTAAAACTGCTGGTGCGTCGAGGGCAGAGTAGGGGATTCAATCTCCACATCGGTCTTTAACGCTGACTTCTCTTTCAGAAAGCAAAGGCAAGCTACTGAATGTAAAATTGCCTAGAATATCAACTTGGGATTGGGGGTTGATTGCAAAATCCTGCAAAAGGTATGCAACATTAAAAATGTACAACCAATAATACGGTTAGAGGAAAGGGAGATTACCAGGCTGTGACAATACATCAAGGGAACTAATCCAAGCAGGAGGAGAAGCCAGCATCTTTCACTCACGATGTGAGAAGATCGGCAACAGCAGTGCATCCCTCAGAACATGGAGGAGAACAATCTACGTCCCTCTCCCAATGAAGAAATGTAAAGGTATCCCACAGCAGATACTATTGCGGGGTGTTAAGTGTTAGACCTTCACATATCCTAGGCCATGACATATCAGTTGGGGTGACAGTAACTTTTCTCATATGCCCTTCCCACAGTGGCATGCAGAGGTTCTTTGATGCCCGGGGCCAACCCCTTGATTGGATGCCCTTAAATTGTTCTTTCCCTAATTCATTCCCCCTGCCCTCCCACTGCACTGTGCTGCCCCTCTCCCTAATTGGACCCCCCCTCCCCCGGCTGGATGCCCGGGGCCGTCGCACCCCCTGCACTCCCCTTTGTACGCCACTGTCTTCCCAGACATTTCGGGGAAATTTCTGAAAAATCTAGCTCTCATTTTTATAAGGTTGGGTCAACCAAGGAGCCGTACTGGTCAGAGAAAATTGTCTGATTTGATCTGCTTGATTAAAACATGTCATGAACAATTAGCAGTTGTCAGAGCAGTTGGTGAAACATGGCTCTGGTCAGAGAAAATTATGTCTTATTTGATCTGCTTAATTGAAACATGTCATGAACAATTAGCAGTTGGTGAAACATCACTCTGGTTTGAGGCCCAAAGTGTAGTAAGACAGGTGTACATTCTCTCCGCTTACTTTTTTGACATCTGTGCAGAAAATATAATGAGAAAGTCTGTTAATATGACAACTTTGGCAAGTTTGATTCATTCATAACTGGTGAAAATCCATTTCCGCAACTCAGAAATGCAGTTGTCACAGCTCTCCTCTAAAAGGGTATTATTAATAAGGTGAGTTCAGCATGCAGTAGATACAATATGATTATACATACAACAAAAACTGAGATAATACAGGTTAGAAGATCTCCGGATCCACTAAATATATTGATAAACATTACACTTCTGAAAACAAGTTAAAGAATTTAAATATCTAGGAAGTATTATCGCAGAGGAATAGAGAGAAACATCATTATCAGATGTCTAAAAGTGAGTAGTACGCTTATATATCAACGTCACCCATAATGAAACGGCCAAATGTATCCAAATCCGCAAAACAACAGATAATAAATAGCATATTCACAAATACCCTATGCTAACAATGTCAAAAATTTAATATTAACCAAATGACACTTACGCAAAATTAATACTTGAGAGATGCGATGCTTGAAAAGAGCTGCCATCTTAATCATCCGAGACCGAATAAGAAATGCTGTTATCGGACAGCATCAGCATTTTGTGCCACATTTATTGAAAGGCAGAAGATCAAATTGTTCAGCCATCTCGTCAGAACATAACACCATCAGTTACCAGAAGATGGATTGACAACATCAAAGCCATTGTACAATACAACGAAATGACTATCCAGTGCCACGCATCGGGTGCTGAAATGTCAACTCTCCCTCCCCACGACGCTTGACGGCACAAATGGAATATGATGCTGTCTGTCAAAAGACAATGAAGAACAATATCCTTTTCTGAACTTTAAAAAAAAAACAAAAAAAACGCCACTTGTCAACTAAAAATGACAAGTAAGAAATTTAAAATATATATATATATATTATTCATTTTGAATACGTTGACTCCATATATAACAACAATGAAGACTTAAAAAAAAACTCCAGAAGGAAGACTGACCATAGCCATGCAGCGGTCAAACAAAAGATGCAGCGGCAGCATCAGGATATAACAATATGAATTACAAACAATTAGGTAAATTTAGCTCCTGTTAAATAATGAGACATACTAAACAAATACAAAGTGAACATACGTTACAATGGACTCGATACGGGTGCAAATTATCCAAAACTAGAAAAAAATAAAAATATATATATTAAAGACCAAGAAGACGATGGAGAAATAATAGACGTACAGACCTACAAGCACTTGGAATCAGCGACTGGCAAGAGAAGGTCAACCAGAGAGAGAGAATGGAGACGGATTGTATCTGCAGCAAAGAATCTCAATGGCTCGGAACGCTGAAGAAGAGGAATATAATAATGAGGCTAAACAATATTGAAGTCTATGGCAAAACATCAGCAACAAGTTAAAGTAAAGAATTTTGAGATATTTCCTGTGATAATATACTGAATCCTGTCCATGGACCATCTCATGACCACTGAAGAAGGAAATGGGTGTTTTAACTGAAATGATTCAACAAAGAAGGATAATATACCGCCACATGTCACCTGACATTTGAACAGAAGGGCGATATATCAGCATACTACGGTTGTCGTGTTATTTGTTTTGTTTCGTGGTATCTTCGACAATTTCATTGCTCAGTGAACAGAGATGTACAATATAAAAGTTGTTCATTTAATTGTGTACCATATTTAGTCCAAACCTACGTATTGTTTGGCACTGAATCAGTGAAATGTTACCAACAATTCCTAGAATACCACGGATCCAGACGAAGAGAAATACTGACATCCTACAAGATGTGAACATCATAGACAACATCCTGAACAACAGCTTTATGTTTGGGAGACTGGCGTACTGGTCATATTTACGTCATACTGGTGTAGAAAGAACAGCAATGGAAGACATGGTTCCGGGACAAAGAGACCAGGGTCGACCATTGCGAAGGTGGGCACAGGACATTGAAGACACTTGGGCATGAAAATGCGTGAGGCCGGGGAACTGGTCAATGATCAGGAGTCTGTCCAGCGAGCCGTGATGAGAGCAACCATCATTCGAACCTGGTACATACAGAAATCTGAACCTGTTGTCAGCGGACACTGGCTTGCGAATGGTAGCAGAAGGTTACTGTAGACTGTAGACCAGTGTTTCCCAACGTGGGGCCCACGCCCCACAGGGGGGCAATTCGATTGTTAAGGGGGGCAATTCGAAAATGGAAGAAATCGGCTGGATATAACAAAACGGGGAGACTTGAGACTGAAGTTAACTAAATTGGAACTTGACATAAAATCTCTTTGCAGCAAGCACTAAGCGCAAGGATCTCACTAAATTTAAATAATTACTAATAATTAAAATAATATAGACAAATCTTTCATTAAAATTATTTTGTACTTGAATTTCAGTTCTCCATTATTTGTTTTGAAAATTTACTTACTGTGTTTGCTCAATAATTTCCTAGTGATTTCTTCCTAAAACCTATCGGTCCTTTGGCTATGATCGGGTGCATTTGCTGCTCTTCCCCCCAGTGGTGTGGTCGGGGGCCGGGATGATCAAATAAAAACCAATCACATATCTTCACCTTAGATATGGGCCTGGTGGACCACTGTGGGCAATAGCTCACAGTGAGACTAAGGGTCCACACAGAAAAAGGGGGAGGCGGAGGAACCAGCCTGTCTGGGGTAACCGCCAAACCAAAAAAAAAAAAAAAATTCAATCAACACAACCGACACACAAGAACGCGGGACCTGGGGGGGGGGGGGGGAAGAGAAGGGGCGGCTCTGGCCCCTCTGGGAACCGCGAGCCCTTGTAAAAAAATAATTCAAATTTCTTTAGTTAACATTTCAATTTTTGAATAATAAAAATGATGCATATGTTGGGGGTTGGGGGAGGGGGGGGGGGATAAGAATTTTAGAAAGGCTTAGGTGGGGCATAGCATAAAAAAGGTTGGGAAACACTGCTGTAGACTGTTTGAAGTTACAGTACAAGTCCGTTTTGATGATCATTTCATTTCCTCTTCTCTTCAGCAAAATCCCCCTCTCCAGATACTGTGTATGAAAATGACATGTCTGAAACGCTTGGAGGTAAAATTCTAGCCTAGGGGTAATCTCATCATCATCACGTGCCATATCGATAAGCATGGGCGGTCATGTTTCGCCATCTCATGTGATCACCAGAGTCGGGGATCAGCTGTGTGTTCTTGTCTCGACCATGCCACGTGGCCAAGACATTCAAGTATTTAATTCCCTAGCTTCCCCTTGTTCTTTTCCCCTCAATCTATTCCCTGCCTTCTTCTTGTTCTTTTCCCCTCAATCTATTCCCTGCCTTCCTCTTGTTCTTTTCCCCTCGATTTTGCCAGTTGTCACCAAGCTCTAGAAGTTATTTCTTCTCATAATGTGTCCAACAAACTGTGACTATACGTCTAATTTCTCTAATCAATTTACGGTTTTCATTTGTTTCTTTTAGGACTTGGTCACTGATTTTTCGGTCTGTCATTGTATTCAATGCATTTTCTTCAGAAACCACATTTCCACACCCAACAGACGTTTTTCAGTTTGTCTGCTCATCGTCCAAGTTTCACATCAGTACAAGCTCTGTAGCACTTCAACACTTTTTTTCTTGTTTCAATTGACATCTTTTTAAGGGTCAGTATTTTTGCCATCTTGCAAAAGGCTACCTTCGCCATGGCGATTCTTGTTCTAATCTCTTCAAGTCACTTCCCATAAGATGTTATGACTGCTCTGAAATAGTTGTACCGATTCACTTGTTTAAAAATATTCCCATTTACTTGTATATTAAATTTTGGTATTTCTTTCTTCCCAGTGATGACCATAATCTCTGCCTTCTTACAGTTAAATTCTAACCCTAGTTGTTTACTGTGTGCAGCAACTGCGTCTACTAAATATTGCAGATTCTGCTCTTTGTCCGCAATCAATACAGTATAATCCGCATATCTAATGTTATTGATGTTACGTCCCCCAATGGCAATTCCACTCAAATCTTCTCATTCATTCATTCATTCATTCATTCATTCATTCATTCATTCATTCATTCATTCAGTAGCATGTCCTTTGCAGAACCTTGCAACAACCTTCTGGAAAATTTATCGATCATAAGCAAGATATCGGTCTCTGTGGCTAAGGGCTTGTGAAAGCGGTTTGTGAGCCCGTATACCCGGGTTCGAAACACAACGGTGCTGGTTTTTTCGAAAAAGGTATAGGAGCCGGTCGTTCAGATATCAATGGCAAACTACTGAACGTAACACTTGCCTAGTACATCAACAGCAGCTGAAAATGCTGGTGTTGACTGCAACGTCTCGTAAGGGATACGCAACAAAAATAAAAAAGCAAGATATCCCGCGTTCGATACACCCATCTGGAGATGATCCGCCGCATCCTGCACCCATTTTCTCTTTGGCCTTCCTCTTCCTCTCTTCCCAAGCATATACCCCTCCGTTATTGTTCTCTCCAAAGTTTCATGACGTTTCAAGTGACCACAATAAATCAATTTTCTTTGTTTTGTCGTCTTTAATAGCCAGCCTTCTTCAATATTCAGCTCTTGAAGTATGGATGCATTTGTTCTTTTCTTTACCCAAGATATTTATAGAACCCGTCTATAACATTTATATTCAAAGGCATGTAGGCGCTGTTCAGTTTGTTTAGTAAGTGTCCAGGTCTCAATTGCTCTTCAAAGACTAAAACAAATGAATAAATTATGGAGTGGGACAGATAGAACTACAAAAATTAGATTTTTTAGAGCATGCATCTTTCCAATTGCAACATACGCCTGTGAGACCTGGATGTAATGTATTGTTAGACTTTTATAAAAGGGATGTAGTAGATTGTTAGGCTATTATAAAAGGAAAGTAGTGGGTTGTTAGGTTATTATAAAAGGAAAGTAGTGGGATGTTAGGTTATTATAAAAGGAAAGTAGTGGGTTGTTAGGTTATTATAAAAGGAAAGTAGTGGGATGTTAGGTTATTATAAAAGGGATGTAATGTATTGTTAGACTATTATAAAAGGGATGCAATGTATTGTTAGACTACTATAAAAGGGATGTTGTGGATTGTTAGGTTATTATAAAAGGGATGTAATGTATTGTTAGACTATTATAAAAGGGATTTAGTGGATTGTTAGGCTATTATAACAGGTGTGTATTGGATTATGAAGTTACAATACTTGGCTAAAACGAGGTCCTATGACACATTCTCCCTCATCTGTCTATCAACTTCCAATGAAGCACAGATTAACAGCCTGTGTTGGTGTGTTCACAGCTGGTTGCATGTTGCAGCTAACTCTGTATACGGGGCCGGGTAGCGAGTATCTGGCCAACCTCATTAGTCGCATTCTACGACACATAAGGTAGGTTACTTCTTCGTCTGCGTTCGTCCGGAATGTTGTTTTATACCTAACTGCGTTGTGCCTGTTTACAGCAGAGCTGCGATATTTGCACCTTTCGGTCGACACACCCGATTTCTTCAGGCATTTGTTGGCCGGGTTACCTTCCCGGAGGTAGTTTACAGTGGCGCTATTCTTTGTTTCCCGTACGGACCCGGTAACTGATGGGCAGCGGTTGCAGTACTTGGTCATATAGAAGGATATCATACTGGAAACATGTTGGGAAACACTGGGGTATGAAAGCATGTCCTTAGTGAGAAACAAATCAACAAGCATCAGTATTGTAGTTTGTTTGTTTATTCTCCTAATAGATTACACAACAGTTGATGACCAGTTGACAGGATGTCAGACTTTCGTCTCCTTTCTGGCAGCTTCTTGTGCGGCTCCTGTGTGCTCTGATTGCGCAGTTAACTGAGTTTGTGGGTCAACAATCCCAATGATGGCTCGACTTAGTATGTCCTCAGTCTTGGAGTCCAGCTGGCGCCTGACCAGTGGTTTACTGATGTCTATCACCTGAGAGTCACTCGCCTCTCCCATCCAGTAATCTCCGAAGCTGGAAGACTTATCACCCACGGAGTACAACTCATCTTCGCTGTCCCACTGATTGTCAGAGATACCACACTCGCCAAGATTCAGCAGATTATCACCAGGGTCTATTGCTCGGAACGTCGAGATTTCTTCCACCTTTATGGGCCGTCCGATTGCGTTACAGTTATTGCCGAAAAAACTCTGTGGACTCCCAGGACCAAAGAATGTTTCTCTTGGTAGCAGATTTAAGGTCTCATAGGCCTCTTTCACACCGCCATCTTTGGAAAATCCACGAAGAAAATATTTAAGGTTTTTAAACACTCGAGACTCTTCTGTTAAATTCGTAATGTCGTTAAGGAATTTCTTTCTTTCTCCTTCATCACTACTTAAAGACTTGGAAAGAGAATTCAGGATAGATTTCCCATTGCTTCGAACTTCTTCCTTCACCTTTCCATTGCTACTGGATCGCAATGAGAGGCCACAGGGGTGGTGCTTGGCAGAGCTGATGTTTGTCATAGCGTCCTCGTCGCCATCATCTATAGATAAGGTGCAGGAGAGAAGAGATGTCCTTTCTGACAGGAAATCACTGAGATCTTTCAGTCTGTCTTCCCCGCTAGCACTTCTATTCATGTGTCCTGGGCTTTCTTTGCTGTGACCCCCACATATGCTGTTCGTACCTCGGATGCTTGCAGAATAGTTGAGTAGAGACTGACTACCAGCCTCACTGTCCAGATTCGACAGCCCATCCAAAGTGTCCATATCGTTGCTGTTGCTGGCGAAGTCCAAAGGAGGCATATTGGCTAGAAGGTGGGACACTTCTAAAGAACATGAAGACACTATGGCTCTGTGCTCAGGCACCGCATCATAATTGGTATGAACAAGGACATCATCGTTTCTCCATTTCGTTTGTATATGTTGCTGTTTACAATCCTCTTCATTTTCCACATCGGAATCACATTCTAAGATAGGGTAGGAAACACTGTTAAATCTTTCAAGCAAATAATCTTTATGATTAATTCCCTTGCCAGATAAGGATCCTTTTTGGTTACTTCCCCTGAATGTAGTTAAGGAATTCGCATATTGTGAATTGCTTAATCTAACTTCTATAAAATCTCCAATTCCTAGCTTCTGTTCGTTACTTCCAACATCATTAGTTCTTCCGTCATCCCAGTCAATAGTTGGCGCACTCTCGGACACACATTTTGAACACAACTGCTTATTGCAGAATTTCTTTCCAAAAAACCCATTTCGACAAATTTGATTTTTCACGCCTAAAAACGTGAAACTGTCTTTACTCAAGCTGACTTCACTGTTGCCACCGAGTAACCTGTTGAATGTACTATTTCTGTTTGTAGTTTGACTGTGCTTGACATGATAACTGCTATCCATAATTGTAGTTTGTGTTTGATTTGAGAGATTAGCAGTATTGTTTATACCACACGCCGTTCCTTCGGCATCTTCTTCTTCGTTAGGGCCGGTGTGGTCATTTTGAGACTCCCTGCAGAACAGCCTGTTCATGATCTGTCTGTTTCTATACTGCGCTGACCGAAACTTTTCTCTCGAGACAAATTCATAATAGTAGTTTCTGAGATTGGCCTCTTCCCTCTCACGACGAATGTACTTGACCATCAGTACCACAATACTAAAGGCATAGAACATCAGCACAATAATGATGTAAAATAGAGCATCCAGGGAACCGGCCAATTTGGCGTCGGCTGTCGTCGGCGAGGATGTCACTTCCCCACAGGAGTTGTTGGAGGTCATGAGACTGTCCGTCGTGTTCGTTGTTTTGTTGAATCTGTTGTCATCTGCTTCAAGGCCAGTGAGCACATGCAGAAGACGAGGGGTCGAGGTACTGTTGAATACCCAGGCAGAGACGTTCATGTTTGAGCTGGAATCACATCAGCTGCACGCAGTATGGTGTGGCAGATCACCTTTCCTTACAGCACTGTGTTTGTAGGACTCCTTGGCAAAGTGGTCAAGCCGCCCGACTTTCGTTCTGGATGCTGTATGTTTGGTATAAGATTCCGTCGTTCAGACTATGAATGTAATTGTCCTGGAGACTCTTCTGGGTAATTGCTGAAGCTACAAAGTTCGTGCTTTGTACGATACTCTCGGCAGGAAGCTTGTCCTTCTGCGGAAAGAGGCAACGTCAGATGGGGTAAAACCCAGTAAAATGAAGTCGATTCTGTCGTCTTTAAGCTTTGAACTGTACGGTGTGAACTTGGGCCTATGTTTGTCACATACAGCTTACTGCAGCAGGTGATAATTGAATCGCTTGTTAAGATGTGTGTTTTCCTCATTTTTAAATATTTCTCTTTCTGCGTGTATTATTACTTTATATAAAACCTTTTAGCACACGTGAACATCTCCGATGTTGAATCTCCACTGATGTTCACACTACACGCATGTTCCGGCAGTGTTGATTTCAGATGTTCGCCAGAGCAAGTTATTTCAGTTCACATCAAATGTCAACACCAACAACTTATTTACATCTCCCAATATTTAAGTCGCATGTCTACACCAACAAGTTTATGTCAGCCCCCCAATGTTTACTTCAAATATCTACAGCAATAATTTATTTCAGTTCACTAATGTTTAATCACATGTCTGCTCTGTTAATATTTATATAGGATGTCTGCCCCACTAATATTTATATGGGATGTCTGTCCCACTATTATTTATGTGATATCTGTCCCACTAATATTTATATTGGATGAATGTCCCTTCTTCCACTAATATATATATAGGATGTCTGTCCCACTAATATTTATATGCTATGTCTGTCCCACTAATATTTATATGCTATGTCTGTCCCAGTATATATTTATATGGCTTTCTTTCCCACTAGTTATAGTGTGGTATAGATCTAGAAAATTCATTTTTTCTCGTTCTGTCTTGTTGATTAGTCAAGTCCTTGAGCCTACAAATTGTTTGTTTCTGCGTCTGATATTGATATTAAATTTTTGTTCAACTATTGTTTATATCACCTGTTTGTTCCACTTCATGTTTATAGCACACGTCTGTCCCACTAATGTTTATTTCAGATGTCTGTACCACTAATACGTGTATTAGATGTTTGTTCCACTTAATGTTTACATCTGGTATTTGTTTCACTAATGTTTATGTTAGATGCTGTGCCAGTGATATTTATATTGGATGTTTGTCCGACTTGATGTTGACATCAGAGCTCTGTCCCACTAATGTTTATATAATACATATGTACCACTAATGTTTCTGTTGGATATATTTCATACTAATATGTATATCAAATGTCAGTCTCACAAATCACACATCAGTCCCACTAATGTTTATATAATATGACCGTCCCCCTAATGTTTATATAATATGCTTGTCCACTAATGTTTATATTATACGCCCATCCCACTAATGTTTATATCATATGTCTGTCCATTAATGTTTATATCATATGCCTGTCCACTAATGTTTATATCATATGTCCGTCCCACTAATGTTTATATAATTTGCCTGTCCACAAATGTTTATATCATATGTCTGTCCTCTAATGTTTATATTATACGCCCATCCCACTAATGTTTATCTTATGCCTGTTCACTAATGTTTATATTATATGCCTGTCCACTAATGTTTATATCATATGCCTGTCCACAAATGTTTATATCATATGCCTGTCCACAAATGTTTATATCATATGTCCGTCCCACTGTTTATATAATTTGCCTGTCCACAAATGTTTATATCATATGCCTGTTCACAAATGTTTATATCATATGTGTCCACTAATGTTTATATGCTACACCCGCCCCACTAATGTTAATATAATATACCTGTTCACTAATGTTTATACAAGGTGTCTCTTCCACTAGTAATATCTCTGCAACAATATTTACTGTTGCTAGCCGTGAAGAAATATTCCACAGCTGTTATTTACATGAGGAAATTTGCCACAGCCGTTATCTCTTTGTGGATATACAGAACAGCATCGTCTCCTTGGAACTATTTGCAACTGCGTTATTGCATTGAAAAAGTATGTCACAGTGTCATCTCGTTTGGGGAAACATGTCACAGTGTCATCTCTTTTGGGGAAACATGTCACAGTGTCATCTCTTTGTAGAAAATATATCACAATATTGTCTCTTTGTGGACAATATATCACGGCGTTATCTCCTTGGCGACAGATGTTACAGCGTTATCGCTTTGGGAAGAAATAACATATGTCGCAATGCTATATTTAGGGAAATATATCCCAGAATTATTTCTTAAAGGACGTAAGTCACAACGTTACCTCTTTGGGGACATGTGTCATAGCGTTATCAATATTATCGATATTTCTATACGGATATATGTTAACTGTTATCTCCTTTGGCAAATGTCAAAGCCTTATGTCACTAGATGTGTATGTGACACTGTTTTCTCTTATGGGACATATATTTGGCTTGTATCTGTTATGGTACACATGTCACAGTGTTATCTCCAGGGAGATTTATGTCACTGTTATTTTCTAACGGATATATATCACTGTGTAATCTCCTTGTGGGTATATGACACTATGCTATATCCTTGTGGGTATATGACACCGTGTTATCTCAGTGAGAGTATATGTCACAGTGTTATCTCCTTGAGGGTATAAGTCACGGTGTTATCTTTTAGAGGAAACATTCCATGGCTGTTGTTTTTATTCTTATACATATCCCATAGCTGCGATCACGCTAATACATATTTCGCAACTGGTATCTCCTATAACAACTATTCGAAAAAACAGCAATTCAGGTCTGGAGAACATTTCCACTGCGTTATCTCTATAAACAGGAAACATTTCACGGGTGTTTTATGTGACTGGAAGACACGTCGCAGCTGTGATGTGTGACCGGAAGATATTACATTGCTGTATTGTGTGACTGGAAGACACGTCACAGCCGTATTGCGTGACTGGAAGATATCTCATAGCTGTGTTACGTGACTGGAAGATATGTCACCGCTGTTTTATGCGGCGGAAAACATGCCACAGCTGCTATCCCTCAAAATATTTACAATTTCCAGATGTTTCTCAAAGCAACCATTGGACAGCAGCTTTCGGTTTCTCATATTGGCAATTCATCATTGGGCTGTCCGACATGCAACAGCTCTTACAACTTACTGGACCGAATTAAACAACAATGATAATATTCAGCCTAAGTTTTCCTTTCTCATAGGACAGATAATAAAGCTAGTTTCTCCACCAGCCACACTCCATGACCACAAAATCAGCTAATATGGCAGTTAGAGGGCGGTGTAGCCTTTGGAAATTCATTTTTCCCGCAGCCATTTCACGAGCTGTCAAGCTGATTAGTCATGGCACGTGAGCACGTCACGTGCTTCAACTGTTGCTTCATAACAGCGGTCGGCTGCCGGCGCGTTGTCTCAGCTGAAATGAGAGAAAAATAGATCTGCTGTAATGAAGAGACAGGGTGGTTTTCTTGCATGTACATTAATTCTGTACGGAGCGTGAGGGAAGATAGAAGGGGAGGAAGAAGAGAGAGAGAGAGAGAGAGAGAGAGAGAGAGAGAGAGAGAGAGAGAGAGAGAGAGAGAGAGAAAAGAGAGAGAGAGAGAGAGAGAGAGAGAGAGAGAGAGAGAGAGAGAGAGAGAGAGAGAGAGAGAGAGAGAGAACGAACAAAGGAACAAACGAACTTTATTTTCAAAGAGTCACAAATTGGGCAGCAGGCCCGTCTTACATTCGATTCACCCAATCACTCATCTATCGTTCATCAATTGTGCATATTACATTCACATAGAAAAAAAAAACATTGTCAAATTGATTTTGCAAACATAAACATTGCATTTACCATGTTATGAGACAGGCATACACACGTACACACGCACATTAATAAACACACACGCACACATATATACCCGCATTCATACTTACATTCATTTGCATTTGCACAAACTCTCACAGTTACGCACACACTCAATAACATACAAATACACACTCCCTTCCATATAATGCATGCATGCATGCACACACGCACACACACACATACACAAACATATACACACATACACGAACATACACACATACATACACGCACATACACACATATACACACGCACACACACATACATATACACCCATAAACACATACACACACTTACACACACGTACACTCATACACACACAGGCACACAAACACACGTACACAAACATACAAACACACATACAGACACTCATACACACCCACATACACACATAACATGTACACACATACACACATACTCACACATACACAAACACACACATATACACACATACAGGTACATAATACACATACATACAAACACACTTACACAAGTATAACACTCATATACACACATACATACACACACACCACACACACACACAAACACACATACACTCATACACACACATAGACACATATATATACACACACACACATAGACACACATGCACACCCACCCATCCACCCACACACATAATCACACATCTAGACACATAAACGCTGCCTCACATGATCACTAAAACTAATATGAACACACTCACACACTTTAAATACACATACACTGATTATCGTTAGCATCCTCACAAAAATGGACAAAATTGGGGAAAAATTGAAAACAAAAAAAGATATATATTGTGTAATGTAAAAAATAGTGATGCAATTCAATAAGATAATTCCTGGAATTGACATAAAGACGATGAAATAAGCAGTATATATAGTACATGTTAAAATCCAGTGGCAGTAAAAATTATAATATGAAAGATGAGGATACAGAAATAATAGAATAGCATGTTACATGACATGCGTGCACTCAACTCTCTCTCTCTCTCTCTCTCTTTTTTTTCTTTCACACACACACTCACACCCATTAACTTTCTCATTGTCTCACTTTGTCTCTCTCATTGTCTCACTCTTACTCTCTAACACACAGACAGACAGACAGACACACTCTCACTCTCTTTGTCTCATACTCACTCACTAACTCACTCACCCACTCACTCACTCACTCACTCACTCACTCACTCACTCACTCACTCTCTTACACGCTCTCTCACTCACTCACTCACTCACCCACTCTCTCACTCACACACACATACACATTGTGAAAAATTATACCTATAGGTTACTTATGGAGGCATACAGTTGGTATGGAGTAAGTATTGAAAGAGTTTTCCGTTGAATGTGTACAGACTCATTGGAGTTTTCTCTCTCTCTCTCTCTCTCTCTCTCTCTCTCTCTCTCTCTCTCTCTCTCTCTCTCTCTCTCTCTCTCTCTTCTTTCTTTCACACACACACACACTCACACCCACTAACTTTCTCATTGTCTCACTTTCTCTCTCTCATTGTCTCTCTCTCTCACTCACTATCTCTCACCCACACTCACTCACTCTCACTATCTCTTACTCTCTAACACACACAGACAGATAGACAGACACACTCTCTCTCACTCTCTTTGTCGCATACTCACTCACTCACTCACTCACCCACCCACCCACTCACTCACTCTCTTACACGCTCTCTCACTCACTCACTCACCCACTCACTCACCCACTCTCTCACACACACACACACATACACATTGTGAAAAATGATACCTATAGGTTACTTATGGAGGCATACAGTTGGTATAGAGTAAGTATTAAAAGAGTTTTCCGTTGAATGTGTAGAGACTCATTGGAATTTTCAGATCTGTTGGAAGGTTATTCCATAAGTGGGCACCAGAATACGCAAAGCATGTTTTGTATAAGTCAAATTTAGGTTGTGGAACATATAAATGTAAGTGCTTGCTGTTCATTCGATGAGATTGAATCAACGGTTGAAGATACTCTGGAATATTTTGAGATATTACTTTATCACTAATTTGGCTTTGTTAAAAATGAAACGTTTTTGAAGTGGTAGAAGCCTTAGATGACTATATAAATTATTATTTTCAACGTGCTTTGTGCCAAAAACTAGACGTATAGCCCGCTTTTGAAGAAAACAAAGTCGTTTCATATGAGATTTAGGGCAACCATTCCATACTTTGGAACAATAATTCAGATGTGATTGGTTATAGGATGTATAGAATATTTTTCGCCTGCTTTCGTCCTGTAAGTGCTGAATTTTAGCTAGTTGGTGAACTTTTTGTGCTATTTTCTTGGTAAGGACGTGGATATGAGAGCTCCAATTTAAATGTCTGTCAATTAAAAGACCTAATGTTTTATGTTCATTTACATTAACTATAGGTGACGTGTCCATGCGGAGTTCGAGCGGTGCCCCAGTTATGGCTAGTGTGTGAAGTTTTTATCTGGTCGTTATTAGCATGGATTTGGTTTTGTCCATGTTAATTTGCATGCGGTTTTCATTGCTTCATCTAGTAAGATTATCAAGTTCTTTTTGTAAAGAACTTTCTAATTCACTACGGTTCTCCAGACTAGCATATATAGTACAATCGTCTGCAAATAGATCACACATTCATTCATTCATTCAGTAGCATGTCCTTTGCAGAACCTCGCTCCCATAACAACCTTCCGGAAAGCTTCTCGATCACAAGCAAGATGTCCCGCGTCTGATACATCCATCTGGAGATCATCCGCCACATCCTGCACCCATCTTCTCTTTGGCCTTCCTCTTCCTCTCTTCCCAGGCATTTACCCTTCCATTATTGTTCTCTCCAAACCTTCGTGACGTTTCAAGTGACCAAAATACTTCAATTTTCTTTGTTTTATCGTCTTTAATAGCCATCCCTCCTCAATATTCAACTCTTGAAGTATGGATGCATTTGTTCTTTTCTTTACCCAAGATATTCTTAGAACTCGTCTATAACATTTATATTCAAAGGCGTTTATGCGCTGTTCAGCTTGTTTAGTAAGTGTCCATGTCTCACAGGCGTATGTTGCAATGGGAAAGATGCATGCTCTTAAAAATCTAATTTTTGTAGTTCTGTCTGTCCCACTCCATAATTTATTCATCTGCTTTAGTCTTTGAAGAGCAATGGATAGTCGCCGTTTAATTTCTTTCATTGTGTCACCGTTATTGGTAATCAATGACCCAAGATATTCAAAATTTTCCACCACCTCCAATTTTCCCCCATTAATGTATATTTCTTTCTCCATAGTAGTTTTATCTGTATGCATTATCTTTGTTTTTGCTATGTTAAGATATAAGTTGTGATTTTCACTATTCAATTGGGTTGAGGCTATTAGGTTTTCTATGCCATTCTGTGGTGTGGATAGTAATACTGTATCATCAGCATATCGAATCTCTGGTATTTCATGACCACCGATATTTAGGGCATCATATAGCTCCCTGTTTATATCATCTCTTACATTTCTCATTATATTTTCGGCGTACAGGTTAAACAAATAGGGTGACAGCACGCAGCCCTGACGGACTCCTTGCTTGATGTCAAACCAATCTGATGCCTCGCCATCTATCCTAACTGCTGCTTGTTGGTCTAGATAGAGCATTTTTATGAGTTGTACTACATGTGACGGAAAGCCCATAGTCCTCATGATTTCCCAAAGTCTGTGATGTTGTACAGTCAAATGCCTTTGAATAATCCACAAAACATGAGAATAGGTTTACATTAAATTCTCTGCACTTCTCTATTATTAATCGCATGTTGAATATGTGATCTCTTGTTCCTCTTCCTTGTCTAAATCCAGCTTGAACTACGTTAATCTCTTCTTCCATTTTCTTACGAAGTCTTGCCATTATGACTTTTAGTAGGATTTTACTTGCATGACTGATCAGGGCAACAGTTCTATAGTTGGTGCATAATTTCAGGTTGCCCATTTTTGGTATTGGAATGAAGATAGTTCTCTTCCAATCTTTTGGCCATATACCATATTTCCAAATCTTTGTACATAATGCATGATATATGTGTATGCTTTCTTCTCCTCCCGCTTTAATTATTTCAGCTGGTATCTCATCACATCCAGGAGATTTACCATTCTTCAGGTGCTTTATAGCCCAAGCAATTTCATCTAATGAGGGTTCAGATAGTATTGAGATATAAAGGAAGGTCGTTAATACAAACTGCAAAAAGCAGCGAACCTAGTATTGAACCCTGAGGCACACAAATAATAAAAATGACGTAATTAGGTTCACGATATTGGCACTCGTCTTCGATTGTATCAATTTACTAATTAAAATATCGTAATCTACCATATCAAAAGTTTTCTTAAAGTCTACAAACACCGATCCACAAATGTTGGATTGTTGATGTTAAAATGCCAGTAATCGGTCATTTTTCTTAGAGAGCTATGACAAGAATATCTAGGTTGAAAGCCAGATTGACTGTCAAAAAAGAAGGAAGCGGTGGGGGAAGGAAATACGCGAAGAAACAAAATATAATAGACAAGAAGGTACCAAAGGAAAAGGTAGAGAGAAAAAAAAATAACAACGAATATAATAGTTACGGAACTAGAGAGAAACAGAAAACGAGATAGGAATAGAGAGCGAGAGAGAGGGAGGAATAGAGAAAGAGAGAGAGAGAGAGAGAGAGAGAGAGAGAGAGAGAGAGAGAGAGAGAGAGAGAGAGAGAGAGAGAGAGAGAGAGAGGAAGCGAGAGGAGAGGGGAGAGAAAAAAGTAAGAGAGAAAGAGGGTGGCAACAGAGGTTACGCCAGATAGATAGATAGACAGACAAACTGACTGACTGACATATATATTAATGACAGACAGGCATATTCGCTCTCTCTCTCTCTCTCTCTCTCTCTCTCTCTCTCTCTCTCACACACACACACACACACACACATATATATATATATATATATATATATATATATATATATATATATATATATATAATATATATATATAATACATGTTTGCATATCCTTTAAAGGACCTCGCTGTCAACATCAGCACCTCTCAGCTGATTGTTGATTTCTTGGCAAGATTACGCTCAGTAGTTTGCCATTGCTTTCTGAGCGGCCGGCTCACATACCCCGTAAGTTACCGACGCGATTCGAACCACTGCTGATTCTCACAGTCGTCACGTTGCTTACGAGAGTATACGGGATTACGGAGAAAAGTCGCTAACCAATAGCATATATATATATATATATATATATATATATATATATATATATATATATATATATATATATATAGACACACACACACATATACACACTCACACACGAGTGAAGTTATTAAATAACAGGAATTGTAATACAAAGTGCATTGGCGAGCATGAACAACGGACACTGTCCGCTGACTGTCAGGCAGTCTGGTCGAGCCCTGGACACTGCTGGCATCTAGCGGAGTGTGCTTGGTGTCAAATTCCCTCCCGACTTGAAGTGGTGTGACAGAAAGCAACGGAAAGCTTAAGTTAACACCATACAGACCCAAGCACTAAACATCATCTTGGGTGCTGGAAAATGTACATCCAGAGAAGCCATGGAGGTAGCACTGGGTGTACTTCCACTGAGTCTGAGGCGTAAACAGCTGACGTATAACTACTGGCTTAAGGTAGCTGTCGTGTCCTCCTTTAAAGTGTCGTCCCTGGAGTGAGGAGATCCGACACCCACATTATAATATTATTTTTTTTCCCCCTCAATATTCTGGAGAATCCACCAGCTTCCGTCCAACACACTCCATCAGCCTATGGACACCTTTTCCTATCACTCTCACACTGTCGTACTATGCCCCCTTCTCATACTTCCCCAACGCAACATACTCAACAACTCTTACTTCTAGAAATTAATACAGATTAATTTATTAAAATAAAAGTGTAACGTGTATGAGACGTGTATGCGAAGAAAATGTGTGACGTGTTCTATAAAGTGTAGAGAATCTGACTCTCAGACATCAGCTCAGTCCGCTGATCACAGCAAAGATAGACCACAGCACGTTACGTCAGAACAAGTACGTCTCACCCGTTGCCGGAACCATCCTGCCGGATACTGCTTTGCTTCTGTAGACCTCTGGTAATCCCATTTCATGAACATGAGAAATAGACACCGGTGGTATGAACAGTTACTTATGGACCGGATTCACTCTACACAATGTCCGTTCCTAATGTTCTCTAACCAACTGCACAAGTTCTTTTCTAGTGTTTACACAGTTAGTAAAGTTAAGTGTTAGTCGACAGATCATCCTCGTTGCACATCGAACCATTCAGTCCGCAAGTGCTAATTACTAATGTTAATTGTTACTGTACTAACACTAGTTACTCTTAACCGGTTCTCGGTTCGTTACCACTGTTTAATGCTGTATGGTGCAACTGTAATCTTCACTATGTTGGGTGAATCAACCTCCCTCTAGCTTTTAATCACGTCTGTAAGCAATCTTTATTGATTGCCGAACTGGTGTTCTTCAGACTGGGATTTTCTTCCTTCCCAAAACTTTATTGAGCTTCCTTGGATCTGGTAGGGAACCTTAAATGGCACCACTGCAGTCCTATCAATCATATCTACATCTGCCATTATAGGCACGTGTAAAATTAAGTCACTAATTAACACACGGTAGATATTATTTCCACTAGGCGCTGCCGTGCCCTGGCACTCTGACTAAAGCATAATTTCAAGTCCTCCCTAGCTGGTCACAACTAGAGTTTATATGGCAAACTACCAAAGTTGTCCACGTGACTTTATCCTCTTCTCCCCCACACAGGTGTTATTTGGACATATCAACCATTTGCAAGGATCTATTTTTCCGGGCTTAAATCCTGTCAAAGTTGTCAGTAATTGTTAAGATTCTCAAAACAAGCCAGCGAATTTTATGACGACTTCCAACAAACAGTTGCAAATAACCCCGTCAAACTCTTCATGTTCCGGAAACCAAGAATTGACATATGTACTGTTTTCTCCCTACTAAGTACTTCCGTTTTACATCTGCCATTGTGATCTCACGGCTTCCATCTGCATTCAAATGTTGACAAACTTGTCAATCTTCTGTTCCGTGGTGACAATATATGTGATTCTAACTGGTAATGAACTGCCAACTCGGTGTATCCCTTCCTTCTCACTCAACACCAAATGTGTAGATGGGCTGACCCCACTGCTTCCATTTACATTCAAATGTAGACAAACTAATCAAGGCGATGCCAGGACCTGTCACCATCAACACCGACCGTTCCAAATCCGTTATAGATGTACACGTGCAGCTACAAATATTGTCCTGAGATTTTGACATCCGCGGTGTTTTTCCAGTTAGTAAAATAATGGTGCTGAAAATACACGCCAAGCAAACGTCGGGAATATTTATCTGTTTAACTCATGGCAATCTCGCGACATAGGCCCCCTCTTAAGAGAGTAGTCCATCTCACTCTCCTCCACCATGAGTTAAATCCAGATAATTCATTCCTCTTCTTCAGGAGCTGGGTGTCTTGACAAGAAATCCGCTCCAACATTTTCCTTCCCAGGAATGTACTCTACTGTGAAATTATACGGTTGAAGTAACAACGACCACCGCATCAAACGTGCGTTGAGCTTCTGAGAAGTAGCCAGGAACATCAGGGGCTGATGATCCGACTGAACCCGAAACTTAACTCCATACAAATATGGCTGAAATTTTTGCACTGCCCATACGAGGGACAAGCATTCTCTCTCGACGGTTGAATAATTCCTCTCCGCCGGTAGAAGTTTCTTACTTGCGTATGCTACAGGTTTCAAAACCGAAGCATCGTCTTTTCCTTCCTGTAACAAAGCGGCTCCAATTCCAATCGCACTCGCATCTGTTCTCAACACAAATTGTTTGGAAAGGTCAGGGAGCTGTAATACAGGTTTGCTGACCAAGGCCTCCTTTAACTGACTATAGGCATTCTCACATTCTGGTGTCCAAATGATTTGATCCGGTAATCCCTTTTTCAAGGTTTCGGTCAACGGAGCTCCCAGTTCAGTGAAATGTGGGATAAATTTGTGGTAGAACCCACACAACGAGAGAAAAGATCGCACATCCTTCTTCGTTTTTGGCCTTGGTGCATTTCTGATTTTCTCCAGGTTCTTCTCTTCTGGAACAATGTGTCCTGGAGTGATGGTGTGACCTAGAAATTCCAGAGTCTGGTAACCAATCATGCACTTGGTTGGACGAGCAGTAAGCCCTGCTTCCTTGAGCCTATTAAACACTCTCTCCAAGGATTGTAAGTGGTCATCCAGGCTGTCACTGGAAATCAGAATATCATCCATGAATGAGATGATGGACGGATCCTGTAACGGATCTAGTAAAGTCCTCATCATGCGTGTAAACACACTAGGTGCATTGCTGAGTCCAAAGGGCATGACCTTGAATTCGTAGTGTCCACTGGGTGTACTGAAAGCTAACAGTGGTCGAATCTCCGGTTTGACTGGTATCTGATAGTACCCCCGACTCAGATCCACCTTTGAAAAGTACCGAGCCTTATGGAGCCTAGCGAATAACTGAGTTGGATTCGGCAAAGGTTCCACCTGAAACTGTGTATGACTGTTCAGCAGTCGGTAATCTATACACAACCTGTGTTCTCCACTTGGTTTGCGTAACAAAACTACCCCCGCATTGTATGGGGATGTGGATGGTGCAATCACGTCATCCTCCAGCAGTTTTTGTATTTCCTCCTCCAGGGCCTTTTCTTTAGAGAATGGCACTGGGTAAACCTTTTGGCGAACAGGCTCCTGTGTGGTCAAAGTCATCTCGAACTCCACCAACCTCGTTCGTCCTGGTTTATCAGTCAGTATCTCCTTATGAGACTTGAGAACCTGGGTTATCCTTTCCCTCTCCTGGGAGGTCAGATCAGGGTTCACTTGTACATCCCTATAGGTTTCCTGGTGTACTAAGGGATATTCCCTGCCCTCGCTGGTTCCCACTTCTGTCTCCACTGCAACATGCCATTGCCATGAGGTGAGCTGCCTTGTCTCCGGGTCTCTCTTCGTATTTCCGCAAGAGATTGATATGGAAAATCTTCGACTTTCCCCGGATCCGGATCTGATAGTTGGTTCTGGATATCACCCTTTCCACGGGAAATGGTCCTTGCCAACCTATCTCCAGTTTGTTGTTTCCCGTTGGGAGTAGCAACAAGACTTTATCTCCCACCTCTAGAGATCTTTCTTTAGACCTACGGTTGTAGTAAGCCGCATGTCTTTTCCTGGCCTTTTTCAAGTTTTGATTTGCCAGAGTCCATCCCTTGTGGAGTTTTTCTTTCAGTTCCTCCACGTATTGATAGGATGAGATCACTTCTTCTGACGTCCCCTCTTCAGTCCAACTCCTCAACATGGCTTCCAACGGTCCTTTGATTGGACGACCAAACAGCAACGTAGCGGGTGGTAGTCCTGTTGAGCCATGAGGAACTTCCCGATAGGCAAAGAGTGCTGCTGGGATATATTCATCCCACCTATCAGGTTTTTCCTGCGCTAATTTCCTGAGCATTGTCATCAACGTGCCGTTGAAACGCTCCTACTTGTCCATTGGCTTGAGGGTGGTAAGGGCTGGTATGTATGTGGTTAGAGTGAAACACCCTAAATACCTCCTCCATGAGTTTTCCACAAAACTGAGATCCATTGTCCGTCAGAATTTGATCCGGAAAGCCTAATCTGGTAAAGGCCTCCATCAGTGCGTCCGCCACTCTTTTCGAGTCAATCGTGGTCAACGGTATAGCCTCACCCCACATTGTACAGCAATCCACCATTGTGAGTATATACATGTTCCTCTTCCTAGTCCTGGGAAGTGGACCCACGATATCGATGGCTACCCTCTCGAAAGGAGAGTTCATGATGGGCATCTCACCCAACATCACCGGTGCTGTCCAGTGTTTCGGTGCCACCCTCTGGCACTCAGGGCATGACTTCACATACCGACGCACATCATCTGTCATTCCCGGCCAATAGTAGTGGCAGGAAATCCGCTGCATGGTGGCGGCAATACCCATGTGTCCACTAAAGGAGATGGTATGCCCCATATGAAGAATCTGGGACCGATGAGCTTTCGGGACGACCAACTGACCGTATAGGTTGTCTCCCCTTCCTGCTCTCCTGTAGAGTATCCTATTCTTCATGTAGTACTGCCCCCGTCCTGGTGGATCAGCACTTTTCTGCAGCTTTTTGTAGCAAGGACGTAAAGTATCATCCTCACTCTGGGCAGTTCGTAGCTCCCCCGGCATTGGGTTAGTCACAATTGCGTCTGCCTCTTCCGTTTTCGCCTGAGAGCGAGTCTGCATTGCTCCCATATGAATAGGCTCCCTGGGCATTCCCAGAAAGACATACCGGCAACCTAGGATGACTGGAAAAATGGGATCGGTCAATACAGCGGCCTTGATGGTGCCGGTGACGTACCTTGACCGAATCTCCACATTAGCAATGGGCAACTTCATGGTTACAGCACTCTTCTGTGCAGGCTGTATATCCAATGTTTCACCTGTGAATTGTTCTGGATGTACTAGATCCGCAGAAATCACGGCCTCCCCGTCCAGTCCTGTGTCGTATAAACACTCCACTTGACGACCGTTAACCTCTACCAATTCCACTACAGGTGGTTTCTCCTGGTCTGGAGTCTCTTCCTCGGTCTCGACCTGTTCGGTGGGCTCCACCTTAGGTTTTCCTGAGCACACGACGAATTGAGTGTCTCCTGACTTTCCCCTGCAGTCAATAGCATTGTGCGTGTTTGACTTGCATTCGTTGCACCATTTCCCTGTCCTAGATTTTCTATTGTCGGACTTGAATGAGCTCTCCTGGTGGCGAGCTTCCTTGTTGACCTTGGCATTTTCCGTGACAACCTCCTTGGAAGTCACTTGACATGCTGCAAAATGAGGGTTCTTAGCCTTCGATTTGCAGTCCCTCGTATTGTGAGAGGGTGACTTACAAATTGAACACCACTTCTCCGACCACGGTCGTTTAGGTGTAGAGCTTGAGGTGCTCTTGCTTCCCTCCTTCTTCTTCTCTGAACTATCCTCTGATTTTTGCCCATAAGGTTCCCACTTTTTTGTTCCTGAGTTTTTGGCTTTCTTCTTGTCATGTTTCTCTTGACTTTTGGTGTTGGTGGAAAGGTTTTCCCCTGCCTCCCCATGTACCTCGACGAACCGTTCTGCTAATTTATTCACGAGGTCAATACGTTCCGCTCCTTGTTCTCCCAGGAACGTCCTGAGAGGTTTAGACATTTGCTTCTTCAGCTGGTCGACCACCATGAGCTCTTCCAGACTCTCATAGTCATGTGCGAACCCAGCCAAATCCATCCACTTATGGAGATAAGATTTAAGACGCAAACTGTAGGCGGCAAACAACTCTCCCGGTTCTCGTTTCGCTGCTCGAAATTTTTTCCGGTAGGTATGCGATGTAACCTCGAATCGTTTCAGCAGAGCCGTCTTTAATTCATCATAATTGTTCTCATGTCCTGGTGGCAGGCGAGTATAAACCTCGTATCCCGTCCCGCGTAATCCCTGGGATAGCTTAAGATTCCATTTGTTACGCTCCAGACCCATAGCAACTGACATAGCCTCGAAGCGTTGAAGGTATTGATCAATCTTCTCTTTGTCCTCCTCGTAGACCGCTAAAGGAAACTTCATAGCATGGTACCCATGTCCACCTACTGGTGTTGATCCTGGGATGGAGGAACCTCCAACTGCTCCCTCAGTTTCTCCATTAGATTGACTCTTCAACTCGAGTTCCCTCATCCGGTACTCGTGCTCCCTTTTCTGTGCTTCCTGTTCAGCTTCTAATTTCCTAGCTGCTTGCTCAGCTTCAAATTTCCTAGCTGCTTGCTCAGCTTCCAATTTCCTAGCTGCTTGCTCAGCTTCCAATTTCTTAGCTGCTTGTTCCAACTCCATCCTTCTCAATTCCAGCTCGGCCTTTCGATCATCCCTTTCTGCTTGACGATACTCTCTCTCCACTTCCTGTATGTAATCCGTTAGAGCAGACCCAGCCAATCCCATTTCTTCCCCCCTTTCCTTTAATTCTAACGTGCTAAGTTTAGGGGTGGCCATTATACAGAGAGGTAAGCTAGCAGGTCTAGTACAATATAACTGCAAATTACTATACCGATATATGAACAAGTACTATAAATCTCGATATTACCACACACAGTACATTCACTCAGTGACAAGAGTAGAATCAGGACCACAGACCTATGCAGACGTGTGAAGTGTGAACAGGTAAGATATTAATCCTAACCCCTATCCACATTCACTCTAGCTGGATTCTCCAAAATGATATCTCCCTTTTATAACTAAGGATCCCGTGTCAAAAGACCCCGTTGTCAGAAGATCCCCCTGTCAAACGTTCCTGCTTGCAGGAGATCTCGCTGTCCAAGGATTCCGTTTACGGGAGATCTCGCTGTCCAAAGATCACGTTTACGATAGATCCCACTGTCCAAATATCCCGTTTACGAGAGATCCCACTGTCCAAATATCCCGGACGAGCCCCCAGTAATGTCGTGTCCTCCTTTAAAGTGTCGTCCCTGGAGTGAGGAGATCCGACACCCACATTATAATATTATTTTTTTTCCCCCTCAATATTCTGGAGAATCCACCAGCTTCCGTCCAACACACTCCATCAGCCTATGGACACCTTTTCCTATCACTCTCACACTGTCGTACTATGCCCCCTTCTCATACTTCCCCAACGCAACATACTCAACAACTCTTACTTCTAGAAATTAATACAGATTAATTTATTAAAATAAAAGTGTAACGTGTATGAGACGTGTATGCGAAGAAAATGTGTGACGTGTTCTATAAAGTGTAGAGAATCTGACTCTCAGACATCAGCTCAGTCCGCTGATCACAGCAAAGATAGACCACAGCACGTTACGTCAGAACAAGTACGTCTCACCCGTTGCCGGAACCATCCTGCCGGATACTGCTTTGCTTCTGTAGACCTCTGGTAATCCCATTTCATGAACATGAGAAATAGACACCGGTGGTATGAACAGTTACTTATGGACCGGATTCACTCTACACAATGTCCGTTCCTAATGTTCTCTAACCAACTGCACAAGTTCTTTTCTAGTGTTTACACAGTTAGTAAAGTTAAGTGTTAGTCGACAGATCATCCTCGTTGCACATCGAACCATTCAGTCCGCAAGTGCTAATTACTAATGTTAATTGTTACTGTACTAACACTAGTTACTCTTAACCGGTTCTCGGTTCGTTACCACTGTTTAATGCTGTATGGTGCAACTGTAATCTTCACTATGTTGGGTGAATCAACCTCCCTCTAGCTTTTAATCACGTCTGTAAGCAATCTTTATTGATTGCCGAACTGGTGTTCTTCAGACTGGGATTTTCTTCCTTCCCAAAACTTTATTGAGCTTCCTTGGATCTGGTAGGGAACCTTAAATGGCACCACTGCAGTCCTATCAATCATATCTACATCTGCCATTATAGGCACGTGTAAAATTAAGTCACTAATTAACACACGGTAGATATTATTTCCACTAGGCGCTGCCGTGCCCTGACACTCTGACTAAAGCATAATTTCAAGTCCTCCCTAGCTGGTCACAACTAGAGTTTATATGGCAAACTACCAAAGTTGTCCACGTGACTTTATCCTCTTCTCCCCCACACAGGTGTTATTTGGACATATCAACCATTTGCAAGGATCTATTTTTCCGGGCTTAAATCCTGTCAAAGTTGTCAGTAATTGTTAAGATTCTCAAAACAAGCCAGCGAATTTTATGACGACTTCCAACAAACAGTTGCAAATAACCCCGTCAAACTCTTCATGTTCCGGAAACCAAGAATTGACATATGTACTGTTTTCTCCCTACTAAGTACTTCCGTTTTACATCTGCCATTGTGATCTCACGGCTTCCATCTGCATTCAAATGTTGACAAACTTGTCAATCTTCTGTTCCGTGGTGACAATATATGTGATTCTAACTGGTAATGAACTGCCAACTCGGTGTATCCCTTCCTTCTCACTCAACACCAAATGTGTAGATGGGCTGACCCCACTGCTTCCATTTACATTCAAATGTAGACAAACTAATCAAGGCGATGCCAGGACCTGTCACCATCAACACCGACCGTTCCAAATCCGTTATAGATGTACACGTGCAGCTACAAATATTGTCCTGAGATTTTGACATCCGCGGTGTTTTTCCAGTTAGTAAAATAATGGTGCTGAAAATACACGCCAAGCAAACGTCGGGAATATTTATCTGTTTAACCCATGGCAATCTCGCGACAGTAGCCCAAGACAAAAACCACCCTGGATACCAAACGTTCAGCAACAACAACAGCAAAAAAAAAAGGGGGGGGGGGGCATCCCAATAGTAAAACTGCAAAGACCGGCAGGATGGGAAGCAGCAGAGAAGATGAAGGAAGTAACTGAGCTAGCAGAGACCCTGAAACAGACAAGTCGGTTCAAGCCAACAATCCCACCATGGGAACTAACAGTCCCATTCACTGACTGTAGTCTAGCAAAGTACATCACCAAGGACACGGAGGACACAGATGCAAGAGTAACGGCCGAGGAATACATACAAGAATTCAGTAAGGACAACCTCATAATATACACAGACGGGTCCAAAAACGAACAGGGAGAGGTAGGAGCAGGGGTAGTGGTCCCAGACTGGAAGCTGAAGAGACAGTTCAAGCTAACAGACCAGACAGCAGTATGCACGGCCGAACTGGTTGCCATAATGAAAGGTCTAGAGATCGCAGCCGAAAATCCACCACTGAGACTGTGTATATTAACAGACTCCCTGTCATCAGTACAAACGCTCGGGAACTTCAATAGAGGCAACAGACCTGACATAAAAGAGGAGATACTAGCGACAGCCACTAACCTCAGGTACATGGGTTGCCAAGTCACCATCGGATGGATACCAGCACACAGGGGTATCCCGGGAAACGAACAGGCAGACAGAGCGGCGAAACGGGGAATAACCAGCACTAATCAAATCTGCACAGGCCTAGGTAAAGTAGAAGGGAAGAATATAGTCAAAAACTACATTCTCAAGGAATGGAGGCAACAGTGGCGAGACAGCGATAAAGGCCGTCATGCCTTCCAAGTATTGGGTGAACCCAGATTCAAGCCACAAGTCAAGACCAACATGAAAGCACCGGCAAACAGACAGCTGTGGAGAATCAGATTAGGCAATTGGAAAGACACAAGAGAAAACCCAAACTGCAGAGTATGCCGAGAAAACAACACCATCGAACACTACTTACTAGTATGCGACAAGTACAATAGAGAGCGAAGGGACCTGAGAGATCACTTCGTCAAAACTGGGAACCCAATGACAATGACGGAGTGCCTGCACATAAACAGCAACCCGGAAACACAGCGACTGGTCAGACAGTTCCTATGCAGAACAGGGAAGACCGTATAACCTCCCTACACTGTATATATGTATATGTGTATTTGTTTGTATCTGTGCATGTTTATATATGTTGTTAAAAAAATAAATTAAATTACAAAAAAAAAAAAAAATGGCGGGGTGAAGGGCAGGAAGGTGGGTTGGATCTTCCGATCAGGCACCTGAATTAGGAAGACAGGGAGACCTGGTCATCTTGTTGCCACACCACACCCACACGCGATGAAGAAAACCGCCAAAACTCACAAGCGCAAAGGAGTTTGTAACGCTGAACGGGGGGACAACATGAGACTTGCAATTAAATGCTCCGCCCTTGCCTACATCAAGTCCTTATGAGGACTGGACATGACCGGGACTAGCCCCGATGAGAATAACACAAGAAACGACAAGCAGTTAGCAGGGCTAACAGAGAAAAGAAGCCAAAAAACGAGAGAATGCGGGCCCAGTAGGCCCAACCAAGGACCGGTCTTTACCAGGACCAGCACAAAACAAACATATCCGACGAACAGAGCGGAACCAATACAACTAGTAGGAATTAGGACTAACAATCCACACAACTACGGCTCTCAACAATAACCACAGCTGATGAAGCAGGTTAGACGAGACCGAATTTGGAATTTTTTTTTGGAAAATTGGAATTGGAATGTTGGCACTTGTACCCACTCCTCGCCAGGTTCTAAGTCCTCAAGTGAACACACCTGTTGAAGAATATCTTCGGCTTGACCCAGCCACGACCGTCCTCTTTTTAACCTGCTGCCCTTCACCTTCATAATTTCACTATGCAGTGGATGTTGTGTGTTTGCGTTAACTCTGAGGTAGGCGCGAGCTCTGCAGACTTGTATTCTGTCTTCAATGGTTGGAAAATCAAGAAGGTAGCGCATCGCCCTGCATGCTGTATCTCTTGTACATCCAAGAATAATGCGCACAGCTTCATTCTGTATCCGTTCCATCCTTTCTATCTGCTTACGGCTGAGAGTCAGGATTGCCATCGCATACTCAAAAACAGACATGACCAGCCCCTCGTATAGAAGACATAGATGGCGCTGCTCACAGTTTGCTGCCGCCATCACCCGCATCGCAGCCAACCCCCGCTTGGCCTTTGTTATCACCTGGTCTATATCTCATTATAAGCAAGGCTTCGATCAAACCGTAGCCCCAGGTAATTCATTGCCTGCGTTCTTTCCACCGTCTCTGAACACAGATTTACAGTTGGTGTTGGAGTGTTGACAATATGATTATTCAACGAGAACCAAGTCACTGTTGCCTTTGTTGGGTTGACCATTGCCCCAGCCTCAACACACCAAGTACTTATGCTATTGAGTTCGGTTTGTAGTTCCACAGCAACCTTATCTCTATCCTTACCCTGACGATACACTAAAACATCATCGGCATATGACAATGTCCTGCCAGGTCCAGTGATCTGCTCACTGGTGATTCTCACTGTGTAGGCGTTGAACAGTACGGGGGATAATGGTGATCCCTGTGGTAGGCCAGGATATATTGTTGTTGGTTCCAACGTCCAACTGCGACATCTAAAAACTGCTTTCCTTTGGAAGAGGGCTGCAGCGATCCAGCTAATGAGGAATCGACTTATTTTGAGTTCAAGAAGCTGAAGCATTAAAAAATCCAATGGTACTCTGTTGTACGCGTCCTCAAGATCAATCGCTGCAGCAAAGGTTTCAATGCCTGAGTGGAAACCTTCATAGACATCATGGGCAAAAACTGCTGCATTGGTCCAGGTTTCTCTTTTTGGACGGTACCCACCCAGGGTAGGTGGGAAAACACCTTGCCTCTCTAGCTGGCTTGATATTTTCCTGGCAATTAACTTCTCCAGCAGCTTGCCTATTGTATTCTGCATGGTTATAACTCGATATCCCTGAATTTTTGTGTGGTCTTTGCCAGGCTTCGGCAAGGGAATCAGATAGCTGTGTAACCACTCCTCCTTGATGCTAGCACCAGGGTGACCAGATTGGCTTTTTAAAGCCAAATTTGGCTTTTTAAAAACAGGTTTGGCGTCAGAAATTCAGTTTGGCCTTTTGGCTTTCTTTTGGCTTTTTTACAATTTGCAATGGTATATGCCTCTTTTTTGAATTTTTCAAGTTAATTGTTGTCTTGTGTTACTATTTTTAAGCAAAAACAAATGCAAAATGATAAGCTTATCTGGCCATGTTCTATGCGCACTGAAGCACTGCGCAGCTTACTGTTTAGTAGTTAAGTTTTCAAATTAATTATACCTTCATAGCAATCGCGAGTCGCAACTCGCAAGTATTTCTTATTAATATTATTGACTGAACCTATTATCATGCCAAAGTGGAAACCATCTTATGATACTAATCGGAAATATAATGATCAATGGGAAAAGACATTTGTGTGGCTCAAGAAATCCACTGACGGTTCTGAACAGGCATATTGCAAACTGTGCCATTGTAATATTGTTCCAAGATTTTCAAATCTCGCAAATCATGCAACAACAGAAAAACACAAGCGGATCGCGCCATCTTCTTCACAAAAAACACTTTCAGTGGTGACAATAAGCAAGAAAATTGATGACAAAGTTAAATTAGCAGAGTTACAAATTGCTGTTAGCATGGCCTGCCATAGTGCCATACGCACCATCGATCACTTAGGTGAAATAATGGTAGCCCATGGTTGTGGCAGCACTCTTGGTCAGATAAAATTGCACCGAACGAAGTGCATATCACTAATAAAAAATGTTATTTCACCGTCTTTAAGATCTGATCTTCTTCTTCTTCTTCTTTCGTTCGCTTGAAATATGTCTATAACTGCAGTGCTGTCTCTTGTATTAATTGAACTGTCTTTTTCAGTTCACACAGCGGTCCATAGAGTTTATCTTCCACTGCCGTCTCTCTAGGCCAGAAGGTTTGCCTAGATATGTTATATTTTGGGCAGTCTTGGAGTATGTGCTCTGCTGTCTGCGACGCCAATCCACATGTACACATGGCTGTTTCACAAATCTTGAATTTTGTAAACATGTGGTTGCGTAATCTATTGTGCCCTGTTCTGAGGCGCAGAATAATGACTTGTTCTGGTCTATCCATAACGTGGTAGTCATCTTGAGCAGGTTTTGGTGGCTTTCTGACTGATTTGATCATTCTTTTCTTTTGGTGGTATGTTACAGGCACATCAGGCTGTTCTTCTTTGGCTCCTTCCTTAGCCAATTGATCAGCTCTGTCGTTCTCCGGGTACTCCACAGTGGGATGGTATCCACTGTATGGTGACCTTATGCTGACTGCTAAGTTCAGAAAGTAGTGTCCTTAGTACTGGCAATTTCCCAGACAGGAGCGCCTCGAGTACTGATTTTGCATCTGTCAATAGCACCACAGGTTGTGTACCATTGCTGGTATTTAGTAATTTCTCTGTTGCTATCTTGATTGCCTCAATATCAGCATCGTAGTTATGGCAGTACTTTCCTGTCGGTACTCTAGCTTTGTCCCTGGTATTATTTGGGTATTCTATGTACACTCCCGCTCCTCCATTTCGAACAGCATTTTGTGCTGACCCATCTGTGTAGACTCGGATCCAGAGGTCCTGTGGATATTCTTCATCAAGGAAGCTGAGAGTGGCTGTTCTGCGCTGCACACTGTTCTGATCTTCCTTGTCAAATATTCCTCTCACTTTTGTCTGGATTTGTAATGATAGTCTATGCTCATCCTTCCATGGAGTTCGCTCTGGAATAGTTGTTAGGGGGATACCAACTGTGGGCAGATCAGTGGTTTCTCTGCAGAGTCGTTTGGCCTGGTGGATAAAACTACTTCTTTTCAACCGCCCCATAGCTAGGTTTTCAAATCTGTTCTTCATAGGGTGGCCTGGCAAGCTGAGGAACTTTTCTGCTTGTATTAGCGTTTAGCGGAATAACCTTAAACCAGGCTTCTAGACCACTATTTTCGAAATTGCCCTTTTTGAATTTGGCTGAAGAAAACCACACTATTATTGAAGAACAATACAGAAAATTTTATAGATTGGAAGGAAGAAGAACAATTTAAAGAAAATGGACTGCCTAAAAATGCAGAGCAGTTCTGGCAAGGAGTCATGAAACATCCCCAATTTAAAGAGCTTGCTTCTTTTGTTCTTACTTGCTTAATAACACTTATTAGCAATACCGCAGTGGAGAGGATGTTCTCTCTTTTAACATGCATAAAAACCAAAGCAAGGAATAGACTTCAGCTGTCTCTCTTAGAAGCAATTATTAGAATTAGAGCAGAACCATTATCTTCAAACAAGTGCTGTAATGAATTTGTACCTTCATCCAAAATGTTGAATGATTTCAAAGCTGGAATAGTATATTCTAATGAATCCTGTACTGAATTTCAACAATGAAGAGGAATACTTATTTGAAGAAGAGGTCTTCATGTGATATAAGTATATTTTTAATATATCTTTTTACTAGGCAATGTTTGGCTTTTTTCTTGGCTTTTTCATTTTGTACTGGGCAGTGTTTGGCTTTATTTTGGCTTTTTTATTTCGTGGCTTGGCTTCTTTTGATCACGGCGATCTGGTCACCCTGGCTAGCACTCCCTATACTGTTGTTGTACATGTCTGCTATAAAATAAAGATAGTTCCTCTAGCTGGTTGTCGGTACACCTATTGATGTCGTTGTATCTCATGCCATCTGGCCCTGGAACGCTGTTTTTTTTAGCCTTGATTTCTTTCACTGTGTCTTAATCCGAATTGTTCTGGGCCTTGCACCTGTCTGACGTGACCTCCTCGGCAAGATTTCGGTCTCTCATGTTTGTCTGGTTGCTCTGCTCTAGATAGCGTTCAAAGAGGGCTTTGCCCTTGTCCTCGTCAGTCCTCTGCCAGATGAGGTCAGCACCTTGGAAGTCAGAAATGCTCTTATTCTTGACTACCCCGCTCATGCTTTTATGTAGTCGCCAGAACAAATTCAGTGACTTGTCTGTGCTTACTCTTTGACACACCTCTGCCCATTTTTCACTTTTAACCACCTTGACCAATTTTATAATTTAAAAATTAAAAAGTTTTTTTATAATTTAAGTTTTATATATTTAGAATATAACAATATGGATTGCAAAATATTTAGCTCCTGCGAAAAGAAGAGACACTAAACACAGTCACAATGTACATACCTTACAGAGAACTCCATCATAAACAGATGGAAACAAAGTGTGACTTATATAAAATCAGAAACAATCAATAAATATATAACACTAGCTGACCCTGCCCGGCTTCGCCCAGTCACTGGTGGGGAACATCTCATTTAATTCATATAAGTAGTCATATAAGTTCCCGTACCCGTTACCGACTATCTGTCTGTCTGTCTGTCTGTCTGTCTGTCTGTCTATCTGTCTGCCTGACCCTGTCCGGCTTCGCCCAGTCCCTGGTCGGGAGCATCTCATTTAATTCATATAAGTAGTCATATAAGTTCCCGTTCCCGTTACCGACTATCTGTCTGTCTGTCTGTCTGTCTGTCTGTCTGTCTGTCTGTCTATCTGTCAGCCTGACCCTGTCCGGCTTCGCCCAGTCCCTGGTGGGGAGCATCTCATTTAATTCATATAAGTAGTCATATAAGTTCCCGTTCCCGACTATCTATCTGTCTGTCTGTCTGACCCTGCCCGGCATCGCCCAACACCTGGTGGGGAGCATCTCATTTAATTCATATAAGTAGTCATATAAGTTCCCGTTCCCGACTGTCTGTCTGTCTATCTATCTATCTGTCTGTCTGTCTGACCCGGCCAAGCCCATGGTGGAGAGCATCTCATTTAAATCATATAAGTAGTCATATACGATCCCGTTCCCGACTATCTGTTTGTCTGTCTGTCTGTCTGTCTTGGGTAAATGGAGGAGGGAGGAGGAAGAGGGAGGTGGAGGAGGGAAGAAGAGGAGGAGACAGGAGGAGTAGGGAGGAATAGGAGGGAGGAGGAGGGATGAGGGAGGAGTAGGGGAGGAGGAGGAGGAGGAAGAGGGAGAAGGAGGGAGGAGGAGAACGCAGGAGGAGGAGGGAGGAGGAGGAGAGAGTAGGAGTAGAAAGGAGGCGGAGGGAGAAGGAAGAGGGAGGAAGAGGGAGAAGGAGGAGGGAGGAGAAGGAGGGGGAGGAAGAGGGAAGAGAAGAAGGGGGAGAAGGAGGGGGAGGAGGAGGAGGGAGGAGGAGGAGGAATGTGAAGGGAGGTAGAGGGAGGAGGAGGAGGGAGGAGGAGGGAGGGGGAGGAAGAGGGAGGAGGAGGAATGTGAAGGGAGGAGGAGGGAGGAGGTAGAGGGAGGAGGAGAGAGGAGGAGGAGGGATGAGGAGGATAGGGAGGAGGAGAAAGGAGGAGAGGGAGGAGGAGGGATGAGGGGAAGGAGGGAGGAGGAGGAGAAGGGAGGAGGAGGGAGGAAGAGGGAGGATGTAGAGGGAGGAGGAGGAGAGAGGAGGCGGAGGAAGAGGAAGGAGGAGGGAGGAGAAGGAAGGAGGAGGAAGAAGGAGGAGGAAGAGGGAGGATGGAGGAGGGAGAGGGAGGAGGGGGAGGAAGAGGGAGGAGGAGGATGGAGGAGGGAGAGGGAGGAGGGGAAGAGGAAGAGGGTAGGAGGAGGAGGAGGGGAGAGTAGAAGAAGAAGGGAGGAGGAGAAGGAGGAGGAGGAGGGAGAGGAGGAGGGAGGAGGCGGAGGGAGAAGAAGTAAGGAGGAGGAGGGGGGATGAGGGAGAATGAGGAGGGGAGGAAGGAAAGGGAGGTGGAAGAGGAGGAGGAGGGAGGAGGAGGAGGGGGTGGAGGAAGGAGGTATTGGGAGGAGGAGGTAGAGGGAGGAGGAGGAGGAAGGAAAGGGAGGAGAAAGGAGGAGGAGGAGGTAGAGGGAGGAGGTGGGAGGAGGTAGGAAGAGGGAGAAGAAGAGAGGAGGAGGATGAGGGAGAAGGAGGCAGGAGGAGGAGGAGGGATTCAGGAGGAGGAGAAGGGAGGAGGAGAGAGAGGGAGGAGGAGGGAAAAGGAGGGAGGAGGCGGAGGGAGTAGGAGGGAGGAGGAGAGGATAGGAAGAGGGAGAAGGAAGAGGGAGAAGGAGGAGGGAGAGGGAGGAGGGGAGGAGGTAGAGGGAGGAGGAGAGAGGAGGAGGAGGGAGTTCGCCATTCCGAATTCATACTCGTCTAGGTTCTGTGATTTCGGTCCTTCCATTGATTGTTCTTCCCTTCTACATGACTGTAGATAACTTCCTTACACATAAAAAGATGAATTGTTATTGATATTGCCGTGGCATGGAGGAATATCAGCAGCAGAGTTGATCCAGAAAACCAAAGACCGAGATCTATGAAGAGCAATGAACGCCTACACGGCACGGCACTTGATGATGATGATGATTGCCGTGTGACGATTCTGTGTAGTCACGTCATTATCTTCCCTTTTCCTAGCGTTTTGGTTCGGGGATTCTTTCATCATCATCTTCATATATTTACGTACGTATTTTGGGAGTGGGAGGAAGGAGGAGGAGGAAGAAGAAAAAAAAATACGACAGTTGACAGCTCTGGAATGAAAGGAAGGCGTGTAGAAAATTTTATCTCAATCGGATGGGCCGTTAGCGAAAAAATAAAGGACATATATATTTACATACATATATACATACACTTTGTTTTATATATATAATAGATAGCTGACCCGGCCCGGCTTCGCCCAGTCCCTGGTGGGGAGCATCTCATTTAATTCATATAAGTAGTCATATAAGTTCTCGTTCCCGTTACCAACTGTCTGTCTGTCTGTCTGTCTGTCTGTGTCTGTTTGTCTATCTATCTATCTCTGTCTGTCTGTCTGTCTGTCTGTCTAATAGACCCATCCCTCTGTCTCTCCCACCGTCTATCCCTCCTCCCTCCCTCCCTGTCTGTTTGTCTATCTATCTATCTATCTATCTATCTATCTATCTATCTATCTATCTGTCTGTCTGTCTGTCTGTCTGTCTGCCTGACCCGGCCCGGCTTCGCCCAGTCCCTGGTGGGGAGCATCTCATTTAATTCATATAAGTAGTCATATAAGTTCTCGTTCCCGTTACCGACTATCTGTCTGTCTGTGTCTGTCAGTCTGTTTGTCTATCTATCTATCTCTGTCTGTCTGTCTAATAGACCCATCCCTCTGTCTCTCCCTCCGTCTCTCTCTCCCTCCCTCCCTCCCTGTCTGTTTATCTATCTATCTATCTATCTATCTATCTATCTATCTATCTATCTATCTATCTGTCTGTCTGTCTGTCTGTCTGCCTGACCCGGCCCGGGTTCGCCCAGTCACTGGTGTGGAGCATCTCATTTAATTCTGAGTAGGTAAGAATCCGCTCTGCCTTCAAAATGTTGACGTGAAGATTTTCTTCCTGCAGCTGCTTCTGTATTTGTTGATCAGTAAGCTCCATTTTTAGCCGCTTGACCACCCATCTGACTGTGTTTGAATCAGTGTTTCTGATTCTGGTGTCTTGGTCCTCCTTCCTCTCACAAGTTTTTGTGTTCGTCTGTGGGTAGTCGTCGCTCTTCTTATTGGTAGTTTCATTGACTGTAGGTTCAGATACTTTATTACAGCTTGCATGCAGACTCTCCAAAGGCAGGTTCGTCTTCTTGATAGTCTGGTCGGTTTTCTCACTATGCATCTTGGAAGCTGCTTGTTTCTTTGTGCTATTACGACGTGCCATTTTCCCCCCGTATCAGACTGCTTGAAATGTGTAAGGCGTCTTGGCTTGATAGCGCTGAGAAGTGCTGTCAAGCGAATCGTGTCGATATGATGGCGGAAAACACTAAAGATGCGATGATATTGTTCAACATCTTTTAGATAACTTCTTAAGTATAGAAAGATGAGTTACAATGTTATGCATTATGCATTATTTTTATGTAAACTTTGAAAATGTCTAAAAGATTGTATCATTATTTATTATAACTCATATGCCGGTACATAACTATAGACAAAGAGTTTATAAATCATTGAAAACGATACAACAATATGACTATAAGTTATACAACAATGTTATTAAAAGTTATGCCCCTTGAAATAACTTTTTCTAGAGTTAAGTCCCTTAGCTAATGTGTAGTCACGTCATTTTCTTCCCTTTCCCTAGCGTTTTGGTTCGGGGATTCTTTCATCATCATCATCATATATTTACGTACGTATTTTGGGGGGAGGAGGAGGAAGAAGAAAAAAAAACTATGACAGTTGACAGCTCTGGAATGAAAGGAAGGCGTGTAGAAAATTTCATCTCAATCGGATGGGCCGTTAGCGATAAAATAAAGGACATACATATTTACATACATATATACATACACTTTGTTTTATAGATATAGATGAAATAATAAAATTATTAAAAAAAATTTTTTTTAAATAAAAAATAAAAAAATAAGTACTATAGGACACAAAGGACGGCCAACGTTTTGATTCTAAGAATCTTTGTCACGGACAGGACAATACAAATAGATAAAAAACGAAAAAGAAAAAAAAAAAATTAAAATAAACTACTTGGTTCCCATAAGGGAGCAGAAATGGTGGTTTGAACCAGTTTACAGAGGTGCTACAAAGTTTACGTATAGTTAGGCGTCCAGAGAGCCAGATAGGATGTGTGTTGCCAAAAGATGTGTGAACAGTCTGATATAAATACATAGAGGTGTGTAGACAGGCATGAATATATAGAGGTAGGACAGTACAGTTGTAGACAGTGTAAACAGTTCGATATGTATAGAGGAGTGTGAACAGTTAGATATGAATATATGAATATATAGAGGGAAGATGGCATAGTTATACAGTAGCGTCTACAACAGTATTTATACCTGCTGGATGGAAGCATCCCAGGGAGTTTATTAATTGGATTTCAATTTTGGGCCTAATAGAGCTGTTGAAGAAGCAAGGTTTTAATGCAGTGACACATACATCGTCAACTTCGTTGTGGTTAGAAGAATTAAAATGGTTGGGGACAGGTTTGTCAGCATCCTGATTAATATCTCTGAGGTATTTCCTAAAGCGGTCGGCAAGGCATCTGCCTGTTTGACCAATATATTTCATGTCACATCGTTTGCAGATGACAACATATATAAGATTGCGGGATATGCAAGTAAAAGAATCTTTCAAGGAGAAGCTGCCTAGGCGGAATGTAATCACCGGTGTCTGAAAAACGTGTGGGCATGTCAGATAATTCTTACGGTGGCATTTAAATGTGCCCACAGATGAAGTATCTGTAGGTGCCCAGATGTGTCTTCCCGCAATAACTATAAAGGAAATCTACAAATCGAAGTGTTTATAACTCGTCACTGATAATACGAAACATTTCTCACCTGAACTTGAAGAACATGAAATAACTGACGGCAATCGGGAGAACGTTTTTAGCCATTTATTAATGCGCTGCAGAAACAACGGGATAAAGCTATTCCAGAATATAGACTGCCCTTCAGACAGGGTCGGCGTCTACTTACATATCTATGAATAAGCTCCCTATTCTACTCAGTTCACCTTGAAGCCCAGTCTTCCATCCCACGGTTCAGTCGTTTCATAAATCGCCTAGGTTTTCCTCGCCCGGTTCTTTCATTGTTGGATCCTCGTCAACATATTCCTCTCCTGTCGCTCACTTGCCGATCTTCGCAATCATCGCGTCAAAATATTATCCCCTTTTTCACAGAGCCTTCAGAAAACACAGCCGCTTCGTGTCGTAGTCTCACAGCGTCTGTTTATTTGTTGTCCTCTGACGTTTCAGGTTTCCCTTGGTTTTCTTGTTGACCATCCACTTTGGTGTACTTTATGGAAAATCCCTTTTCTCCTTTTCTGTATCTTCTTTTGGTGTGTGCCCATCATATGGCATTATGCCCTCTCACAGACAAACAACTGATCTCATCATTTTTTTTCAAATATCCATATGTATATATATATACAATTGTTAATTATACCTCATAGCTTTACTACAACAATTATAACAACAGCTGAATAGTTGATGGTTCCCGTTACCCACCCTAAAAAAAATAATAAAGTTATATGACGGGCACGCCCACCTATCCAAACCCCCATTGGACGTCGTGTGGCCGACCCATGGGAAGGTCGGTCCAACTAATTTTCATTAGTCCCTACCTTGTCCAAATGGACAAGTGTCCTCACTCTAGGTAATACCTGAAGTTGCCGACGAGGGTAGTAATGGGGTTCCATGCAATCCATATCAGTTGCCGTTGAATGTTGTCGTTGTTCATGTATTTATTGCTTGTTATTCCATCATATGTCTGTAGGTAAGGTAGACGCTCTATGCACTGAGATACTTTAGAGATATATTCCATTGTGGATATCTTGGGAACATTGACCAACCCTAACTTCAACAATTAAATATTATTAACGAATGAACCAATGATTAGAAATATAAATCATTCTAACATAATATTAATTAATATAACACCATTATACATTTAACTAACCAATTAATATAGCACATTGACCTATTAAATTAACTATATCTACACATATTTCTATATTATAATAATATTCACATTCATATTATTGTTACACATATACTTTTACTACTTAAATACTTAGATTGTCCTTTGTCTCTTTAATCCGCATAATATGAAATATTGTTCACACAGTTTCCTAGTTCGACATCGACTGTTCACAGTCCTCAATTGGTAGCTGCATTATGACATCCTGTCGAAATGACAAATCAACACAAGTATCTATCTGACTAAACTATATATTTGCAATAGTAATAAATTATACAATTGATGATTGTTATATACATTGTTCATCAATCAGGTGCTATCTGAATATATATTTATTAAATTTCCTAACATTTTATGAATGAACAGATACATTAAATTATAATTGAATAACTTGTTAACACAGATCTATCTAACTATAGTCGACCAAGGCAACTATGCACAAGGTGGTCCCTGTGGCTCTTGTTTCGGCGGAAAATAACCATAGGGCCATTAGAGAACACCGCACGAGTGGTTGGATCAGATTCCAGGATAGACCAGTGTCGGAGAAAAATATGCTTGATGGCATGGGCATGTGGATGAAAGGTGGCGATAAGCTTAGGTTCATTGTTAGGAGGTAGCATTTTCTTGACAAGGGACATCTCACATGAGACTTGGGTTATGCGACATACATTCTTTGTCATTTTATACCCCTGTTAAGGTTTTCATCTACAATGTGTTTTTTAACAGACATATTTAACCTCTTAATCTCATAGCACTGTTTGAGAGGACCATACCCTCTGCATATCTGAAAATGGAAATCAGATTTCCAACAGTCATTTAATGGCTCATAATTGTTACGGGTTTCGTCATTTGTTTTCATTTCTCCTGATATTGTCTGCTTAAATACTGAACATGTTTAAGGAGAGAATCCAACCCTGCTTACTCCTTTGATTTGATGTTTCACTTCCTCCTCTGACAGCTGTTTGATGTTCATGATTCAATGTTTTAATTTAACATCATGTAAAAAAAAGTTAGTTGCACATCCTTTATAGGGCGTTACAGTCAACCCCAGCATCTTTTGACTGTGATTTCTTGGAAAGTTTACTTTCAGCAGTTTGCCATTGCTTTCTGAACAACCGACACTCATACCATTGCATTAAAACCAACACACGACGCTCTGCTGCCAAATTGCAGCAATGTTTCGAGCCCAGTATGTAGAATTACGAATTGTGTCCATAACCCCTTCGCCAAATAGCCGGTTGTTCATGATTCAATGTGTTAATTAAGTATCATTAGGAACCATTAAATGATACAGGTAGTTCCATAACTGATACTGCCTTAGTTTCTGGTCCCACCATAAAGAGGTAAGCATGTGTTCCCTGTCTCACCACCTTTCCTTCCTAAATCTCATCTCATCATGTTCTTTTTGTAACTTGTGGTGTTGAGGTAAAGCATAAACACTGAGAGTGTCCTTGTTTATGGGCTTCGTTTATCGAGATTCCCATGGACTATGTTATTCCCTCTGTCCATTGTTTATATCTTTGACCTCTTCGTCTGGTTCCATTTGGTCTGTATATCATTGCCTGTTGTGCCTCAAGTGAATTAATATTTTCTCTCTCCCCTCCCCCTCCCCCCATTTGAAATTGAGCGTAGTCCATGGTGGACTGATTTTTGCGTGTGGATTAGCTTTCCCTATTACGAGTGTCCCTCACCATCAGGAGAACCCACTCCAACTTCCGAGGTACTTGCAATTTACATCCCCAAGTCAGGGACAAGAAGCCAACATTTTAGCCAACTGTCCCAGGTAGGGGTTGAACCTGCTACCACACCATCAGCACTGCAGAAGTTTAAGAGTGAGCATGCATATCCATTTGACCATGCTGACAAATCTTCAATAATCCACATTATCAGGCAGGTACAGAATATAGCATGCAATGAGACAACAATGTGCACACTGAAAGCCCATTAGTTCGTGGAAGGGTGAATCCTCTTTGATGATTGACTGTTAACTCTTGAGTGGTGCACTGAAGTCCAGGTTATTTGAGCTGTAAAGAGGGCATGCATCTGTGTATAGATTTTCTTTATGACCTGGCACCAAAGTGCCATCTTTATGGTGTTTGTGTTGCACAGCTCTCCTTCCTTTATCCAAGCTCGGAAACAAGCAGATTGTACAAATCTGGTATTGGAACTTCACATCTGTAGGTAGGCATTCATGATTTAACACAGACATAGGACATGATTTAACACAGACATAGGACATGATTTAACACAGACATAGGACATGATTTAACACAGACAAAGGACATGATTTAACGCAGACAAAGGACATGATTTAACGCATACATAGGACATGATTTAACACATACATAGGACATGATTTAACACAGACAAAGGACATGATTTAACGCACAGGACATGATTCAACGCATACATAGGACATGATTTAATGTGTACATTAGACATGGTTTAACACAGACATAGGACATGACTTAACACAGACATAGGACATGATTTAACACAGACATAGGAATGAATTAATGCAGACATAGGACATGATTTAACACAGACATAGGACATGATTTAACGCATACATAGGACATGATTTAACGCAGACATAGGACATGATTTAACACATACATAGGACATGATTTAATGCAGACATAGGACATGATTTAATGCAGTCATAGGACATGATTTAATGCAGACATAGGACATGATTTAATGCAGACATAGGACATGATTTAACGCAGACATAGGACATGATTTAATGCAGACATAGGACATGATTTAACGCAGACATAGGACATGATTTAACACATACATAGGACATGATTTAATGCAGACATAGGACATGATTTAATGCAGACATAGGACATGATTTAACGCAGACATAGGACATGATTTAACGCAGACATAGGACATGATTTAATGCAGACATAGGACATGATTTAACACAAACATAGGACATGATTTAATGCAGACATAGGACATGATTTAATGCAGACATAGGACATGATTTAATGCAGACATAGGACATGATTTAATGCAGACATAGGACATGATTTAACGCAGACATAGGACATGATTTAATGCAGACATAGGACATGATTTAATGCAGACATAGGACATGATTTAATGCAGAGATAGGACATGATTTAACGCAGACATAGGACATGATTTAATGCAGACATAGGACATGATTTAATGCAGACATAGGACATGATTTAATGCAGACATAGGACATGATTTAACGCAGACATAGGACATGATTTAATGCAGACATAGGGCATGATTTAACGCAGACATAGGACATGATTTAATGTTGACATAGGACATGATTTAACGCAGACATAGGACATGATTTAATGCAAACATAGGGCATTATTTAACACAGACATTGGACATGATTTAACACAGACATAGGACATGATTTAACGCAGACATGGGACATGATTTAACGCAGCACAGACTATGAGTAAGCCTAGGCTGGTCTTGTTTCCTTCACATATTTTGTTGCCACCCAATGTCCAGGAGGAGAAGACACATCAAATACAAGCTGAAGCTAGTGTTACATGTTGATTGTGGAGATAGTTAGCATCTATATACAGATATCTGATGGACATGTCCCAGTGCAATGAGATCATTTCTGTTAACCAATTACCAAAGGCATTCTGAAATATAACTCTGACCTCCAAACTGTGAATCCGATCCACAAAATCATAAACAGATTCCTGCAATTAGCAACACATTTTATTTTCAAACACTGACATGTTATCAAACGAAAATAGAGTTTATCACAATGAAGGGAAAATATCAAGGAAAGTTATCTTAAACACACAGCGTAATATTACATGGACGGAATTACATACACATAGTCATAACTACAATCCCTGCCCAGCATGGGCCTGGAATCTGCTGGGAATAAAATATCTCAAATCTGTGGAGGTATCATCACCAGCATACACCTAATTCTTGCCAGTCTGTATGTGCTGAAACATGATCCGTGTTACATTCTAATATATAATCACATATGACATTCCAGTATAGGTCACGCACACACCCTACTGGTTCCTGAACTTGGAGAGGGTAACGAGAGTATTGCAATACACTCCCCAAGATGATGCTACCAGGTTGCAAGGAAAGTGTCTACATCAACCTCACTCCGATATATGCAAACCATTTTCATGGTTCAAACAATATCAATGCCAATACATGAGTCATAAGAATTAAGACAGTCTTCCTGAGGATTCACCAACTAAGAAACCAACCAACCAATCCATACCACCACCATCACCTCGTCTTGTTCCCCTTGTACCTTGAGGGTGTTGAGGTGAAGCATAAATAGCAGGAGAGTGTCTGTTTATAGACTTCACATATTGAGATTCCCATAGACTGTTATTCCCTCTAGCCATCATTTACATTGTCAGCCTCTTCTTCTGCTTCCATTTGGTCTGTATATCATTGCTTGCAGTGGTATACAAACCATGCCAACATTATCAATTACTCAATTGGATAGTTAATTTTGTTGTCCACTTGTTTCTAATGCCATCTTCGGCTCCAACTCAACTAACACACAAAAACAGAAGCCTCATTTTTCTCTGGGCAAGAAGGAACACCTAACATGGCACAAGTGATAATAAGTAAAAGAAAGACAAAGAGTACACAACAGACCCCGATGCTGACTCCATCTAAGAAAGAAACACTGTCCCGTCGACCAAATCAAATTGTATGTGTCAATTCTAATGTGTGTGTCAAGCAGCTTACATAGCTAAAATGGAATGACAATTAGCAAATTGAGCAACTGTAGACATACTGGTATGGGTGGGGGTAAAAGAGTTTAGCAATTTTCTGAAAACTCATGCAACTGACAGATCATAACAACCCAGCTTTGTCCATCGACCAATATGTGTTAAAATATAGCTATGTGGTCAATAAAGAAAAGGCATTTTGCATAATGAATTTGACTGACAATAAATGAACATTAGGTTTTTAAAACCAGTGCCGTGCAGACAGAAAGACTCAGTAGTGAATATGCTATTACTGTGGTGATAACACATGCTCTACATTCAAATTGTTCTGTTATCTGTTGGGGTATCATCCTTGCACTCCGGACAAGCACATAAGTTCTCAGATCTCCTAGGTCAACCCAACCTAAACTGGGTATGAGGAAAGTTCTTGGGAAGTGAATGCAACCAGCATGGATATTGTCCACATCACCTGTGGAGTGCTGATTGGTCTATACAAATATGGATCTAGCACCACATACCCAGTATGCCCACAGGCATGTCAAAAAGCTTCTTTGTCATTGATATACTTTTATGTGATTTTGTCCAAGACCATTATTTTGGTCTTTTTTCAAACTGAGACAATTATTTCTCTTTTTCACCGTGCCTAGTACAGTTATTTAGTTGCGTATCTTTTCCTTGGACTGCCAAAGTAACTAACAACGATTGCCTGAATGAGGCTAATGAAACTAGAACATTATATACAACAATAAGAAAGAGACAACAGTTTTCTTCGGTCATGTGATGAGAAGAGAGGTATTAGAGAATAGCGTGACAATGGGCAAGATCGAGGGAGAGAGAGGCAGAGGCTGACGAAGAGAAATGATGATGGATGGATTGAGATGGTGGCATAGAGGAATATCAGCAGCAGAGTTGATCCAGAACACCAAAGACTGTGATATGTGTAGCGATATGAACGCCTACGCCAGCTGGCATGGCACTTGATGATGATGATCCTGTCCAAGATGTTGCAGTCAACCCCAGCATGTTTTAGCCGTTTGTGATTTCTTGGCAAGTTTACACAGCACGCAAATCAATCCAACAGTGACAAGTCAAACGAAGTATATTACTTGCTGCCATCAATCATAAACTCAAGCTAGCCCTGTTTGTATGATTTTAAACAGAGATGACGTGTTGTTGGTTTTGATTGCTGTCCTACAAGAGTTCACAACTTGTGTTTTGAATTTCCCAACTGAAAAACAGAAACAGAAATATGAAAATTTCATCAGGAAGAAAATATTTAATAAGAATGAATGATAACTGAAGCAATGAAATAAGACTGAATAATAACAGAAGATTTAAATTAAGACTAAATGACAACTGAAGCAACAAAGTCAGAAGACATCTGGCCGGCAATTAAATTTACAAGGTTCTCCTTTTTTCTTATATTTTTTTCCCTTTCCTCCTGCCCCTCTGAGTCTAGGCCTGCATCACATCTTCATTCAGGTCCTCTTCCTCTTCTACTTCCCTTTCTTATATTTCTTTTTCCTTCCCTTCCTCCTTTTCCTTCTTTTCACCTCTTCCTTCTCTTTTTACTCTTCCTTCCTTGTCTTTCCTCTTCTACCCTAGGATGTAGAGGTATCTTACAGTATTATTTAGTCTTTTTCTCTTCTACCCCAGGATACTGAGGTATCTTAATGTTGTTTGCCAACTCTGTGGGGAAGAGGTTCTGGACACATACTACCTTAGGGGCACAGCAGCAGGTGATTTGGTAGCGGACTGCCTTGCATTGTTTATCATAAAATGGTATGAGTGCCAGTCGCTCAGAAATCAATGGCAAACTACAGAACGTAATCTTGCCATGAAATCATAAACAGCCAAAATAATTCTGGGGTTGACTGTGACATCCTGTAAAGTATATGCAACTAACTTTACAGTATTGTTTTATTCTTTTTCTCTTTTATCCTGGGATGAAGAGGTACCTTACAGTATTGTTTAGTCATTTTCTCTTTTATCCTGGGATGTAGAGGTACCTTACAGTATTGTTTAGTCTTTTTCTCTTTTATCCTGGGATGTAGAGGTACCTTACAGTATTGTTTAGTCTTTTTCTCTTTTATCCTGGGATGTAGAGGTACCTAACAGTATTGTTTAGTCTTTTTCTCTTTTATCCTAGGATGTAGAGGTACCTTACAGTATTGTTTAGTCTTTTTCTCTTTTATCCTGGGATGTAGAGGTACCTTACAATATTGTTTAGTCATTTTCTCTTTTATCCTGGGATGTTGAGGTACCTTACAGTATTGTTTAGTCTTTTTCTCTTTTATCCTGGGATGTTGAGGTACCTTACAGTATTGTTTAGTCATTTCCTCTTTTATCCTGGGATGTTGAGGTACCTTACAGTATTGTTTAGTCTTTTTCTCTTTTATCCTAGGATGTAGAGGTACCTAACAGTATTGTTTAGTCTTTTTCTCTTTTATCCTAGGATGTAGAGGTACCTTACAGTATTGTTTAGTCTTTTTCTCTTTTATCCTGGGATGTAGAGGTACCTTACAATATTGTTTAGTCATTTTCTCTTTTATCCTGGGATGCTAAGGTACCTTACAGTATTGATTAGTCTTTTTCTCTTTTATCCTAGGATGTAGAGGCACCTTGCAGTATTGTTCAGTCATTTTCTCTTTTATCCTGGGATGTTGAGGTACCTTACAGTATTGTTTAGTCTTTTTCTCTTTTATCCTGGGATGTTGAGGTACCTTACAGTATTCTTTAGTTTTTTTCTTCTACTCTGGGGTGTGGAAGTACCTTACAGTATAGTTTAATCTTTCCCCTGTACCCTGGGATGTTGTGTAATCTTTTTCTTCTCCATTGAGCCAATGAGATACCTTATATTCTTGTTCACCCAATTCTCCACTGCCTTTTGGTGTAGACACACTTTATAGTCTGACCTAATCTTTCGACTACTACCATTTGGTGTAGACACATTTTACAATCTTACTTAGTCTGTCCTTTACTATCCTTTGGTGTAGACACACAGTACAGTCATACTTTGTCCATTACTATACTTTGCTGTAGACACACAGTACAGTCATACTTTGTCCATTACTATACTTTGCTGTAGACACACAGTACAGTCATACTTTGTCCATTGCTATCCTTTGGTGTAGACAGGCTTTAGTCTTACTTAGTTTGTCCACTACTACCTTTTGGCGTAGACACACTTTGCAGCCTTACTTAGTTCTTCCACTATTACCCTTAGGTGTAGAAATAATATACAGTTTCACTTAGTCTATCCACTTCTATTCTCACCTCTGACACGGCCAGCTTTCTGTATGATCTGGTTGACCTGCTTCAAACATGCCACCAACTCCTGATGATTGTTGCAGCGGATGTTGTAGCCGGCAATAAGATCCCGGTTTAGGTCATACAGTTCTATATATCCCTTGCGCATGCTCTTCCTAGACAACATAGACAAGAGAGGAAAGTGATTCTACAGGACATAATGATGTCAAGGAAGTGAGAGTAGTAAATAATGTGTATGTTCTACTTTAAGATATAGTCTTCTAAAAAGTGCTGTACAGAATGGTCTCAGTCTAGAAGAGGAAAATCTCCCAACTGCATCTCAGCTGGTGAAGGATTGGCACACTATTGTGTGGCTAAACTGGCTCTGGGAACTGAGCATCCATCAGGATAAATGGATATCTTGGAGTATTCTGGCTACATAGTCAGGATGCCATAAGGAGGTTACTCACTGTCCCCTCAACCATTGCTAAAGATAACAAGGTGGGTCTACATTCTCATCAACAGATGTCTTTGAAATGCTATAGTGGTCATAGAAGTTGTACCAAATGCAGTCTGCTACAGTGATCATTGATTAGCTGTAAGCAAAATACACATTACACTAAAGAAAGTCAAATGTAAGCCAAGGAACATTAAATCAGATTTGTCTGCAATGAAGAATGAGAAAGAGATAAAAAAACAAATTCAACATAGAAATAAACAAATATTTGGTACATTTTATGACCAAGAATTTCTATTTCAAGATGTTAAAATCAATGGGGAATATTGAAGAACTCTGTCAGAAGACTGCATAAACAACTATACTAAAACTGAAGATGATCAGTGATAAGAAATGGATGACTGAAAACATCTTACAATTAAGGGGGTTAAAAAGAAACAAAACCAACTATGAAATGTATGAAGAAATCCAAAGAACGATTAGGAAATTGTGTAAAGAGGCAAAGAAAGCATGATCAGAAAACCAAAGAAGTCAAAATCATAAGGCTATGGATCAGCTATTATAAACATGGTCAGAGTATGTGAAAGACTTTTACAATGATTCACATGAGGAACAGTTTGATATTTGCACTAACAATGAAGAACCATCAATTTTGAGGATAGAAGTTTAGAATGCCTTTTTTTTTGCATATCCTATTTACAGGATATTGCAGTCAACACGAGCATTTTTCAGTTGCTGTTTATGTCTTGGCAAGTTTTACGTTCAGTAGTTTGCCATTGCTTCCTGAACGACTGGCTCACATACCATCCATAAGAAACCAACGTGATGCTATCCGCTGCCAAATCTCACGCAGCTGTGTTTCGTAGTGAGTATACGGGATTACAAACAGCCTCCTTAACTCTTTCACCAGGGAGACTGGCTCAGAATGCCCTAAACCAGGGGTGGCCAACACGAGGCCCGCGGGCCACATGTGGCCCGCCGGTAGTCATGTTGCGGCCCACGGAGTGGGAAACGACGATGTGGTCAAAGCATAGCACGCTTGCTTGTTTACTTTAATTTAACAGAAAAATTAGCTGCATGGCCCAGCAGGAAATATTATTTCAGAAATTTGGCCCACCTGCTGAAAAGGTTGGCCATCCCTGCCCTAAACTATATAAAATCTGGCAAGACGCCCAGTCCAGATAACATACCACAACTGAAATTATCAATGCCTTAGAAGAATATGGAATAGACCAGGTCACCTGGCTGCTGAACTCCATATATAATACTTGGGATATACCTCCTGACTTATGTAAATAAGTTTATTGCAATCCTGAAGAAATAAGGATGTTCAGAATGGAATAAACATTGAACAATTTCTATAAGTCACATCACAAAGATTTTTCTAAGAATCATCATGCAAAGGGTTAGTAAGAAAATAAGTTAAATGAGACAAAACTGTATAGTAAAAACTGTCAATAATATCCACTCCAACAATGAAAAATTTTCACTTAAAAATTTAAATAATTCTAGCAAAAAAAAGTCACAAAATGTCCAATAAATAAATGTCCACTGGAATATGAAACAATTCTTCCTCATCTTCAGTGATGGTCAGTTTGAGGTCTCTACTGCCCCTCTCATGTGTGACAAATATATAACAATAACTACACTTACATGTCTCCCATGATTCTGGCATCCTCAGTTCTGACTACCATGCCACGAATGAGGTTAGAATGATCAGCCATCTCTGCTGTCAACTTGGTCCTGACTCGATGCAGGTCATCAACCTGTTCAATGATACAATATGGACAAAATGAACATGTTGAGAAGAACATGAACAAGTTCCTAAATAACATGGAGAAAAACTAAAACAATTGCTAAGAGGGGACTTCAAATGAAAACCTTACAAGTGTGATAGAAATTACAATAACCATGCCAGTGTCTTGTAATCTGTCAGTATTGTTGTTAATGATGTCAAGAGTGTTAAGCACATGACATTACAGAGCAGATGAAACACTATGACGTCATAAGGACAGTTTAAAGATGGCCACCCAAATTTTGACATGCACCAAAGAGGAGCAGCGTTCTGATATCCGTTTTTTTGATTAGCGAAAGGATTAAATCTATAGAAACTCATCGGCGAATGAAGGTCCAGTACGTTGATGCACATTCAACAACAGGACAGATGTACTTCACTCCAGACAAATATATCACAGAAAGTGAAATCAAAGCTCATCAAATCCTATTGGTATTAGACACTTCCCCATGGAGTTGATTTAAACGGTATTGAAGACATAAAGGCTTTTGAAATGTGAGTCTGACAGGAGAGTTTCTTGGAAGGTTAAAGTTAGTTGCATATCCTTTACAGGATGTGGCAGTCAACCCCAGCATGTTTTGGTTGTTTGTAATTTCTTGGCAAGTTTACGTTCAGTAGTTTGCCATTAGATGTGCTGCATTGAATTTCTTACGAAATGGTGCAGGTGCCGGTCATTCAGAAAACAATGGCAAGCTACTGGAAAAAAAATGCTGGTGTCGACTGCAACGTCCTGTAAAGGATATGCAACTTCTTCTTCTTCTTCTTTCGTTCGCTTGAAATATGTCTATAACTGCAGTGCTGTCTCTTGTATGAATTGAACTGTCTTTTTCAGTTCACACAGCGGTCCATAGAGTTTATCTTCCACTGTCGTCTCTCTAGGCCAGAAGGTTTGCCTAGATATGTTATATTTTGGGCAGTCTTGGAGTATGTGCTCTGCTGTCTGCGACGCCAATCCACATGTGCACATGGCTGTTTCACCAATCTTGAATTTTGTATACATGTGGTTGCGTAATCTATTGTGCCCTGTTCTGAGGCGCAGAATAATGACTTGTTCTGGTCTATCCATAACGTGGTAGTCATCTTGAGCAGGTTTTGGTGGCTTTCTGACTGATTTGATCATTCTTTTCTTTTGGTGGTATGTTACAGGCACATCAGGCTGTTCTTCTTTGGCTCCTTCCTTAGCCAATTGATCAGCTCTGTCGTTTCCGGGTACTCCACAGTGGGATGGTATCCACTGTATGGTGACCTTATGCTGACTGCTAAGTTCAGAAAGTAGTGTCCTTAGTACTGGCAATTTCCCAGACAGGAGCGCCTCGAGTACTGATTTTGCATCTGTCAATAGCACCACAGGTTGTGTACCATTGCTGGTATTTAGTAATTTCTCTGTTGCTATCTTGATTGCCTCAATTTCAGCATCGTAGTTATGGCAGTACTTTCCTGTCGGTACTCTAGCTGTGTCCCTGGTATTATTTGGGTATTCTATGTACACTCCCGCTCCTCCATTTCGAACAGCATTTTGTGCTGACCCATCTGTGTAGACTCGGATCCAGAGGTCCTGTGGGTATTCTTCATCAAGGAAGCTGAGAGTGGCTGTTCTGCGCTGCACACTGTTCTGATCTTCCTTGTCAAATATTCCTCTCACTTTTGTCTGGATTTGTAATGATAGTCTATGCTCATCTTTCCATGGAGTTCGCTCTGGAATAGTTGTTAGGGGGATACCAACTGTGGGCAGATCGGTGGTTTCTCTGCAGAGTCGTTTGGCCTGGTGGATAAAACTACTTCTTTTCAACCGCCCCATAGCTAGGTTTTCAAATCTGTTCTTCATAGGGTGGCCTGGCAAGCTGAGGAACTTTTCTGCTTGTATTAGCGTTTTCGTATCTCTGCGCTCACTCAGTGCTTGTGTCCTCCCCATCTTCTCCATTTCCACTATAGGGGTTGATCTCATCCCTCCTGTGGTGACTCTAAGTGCTTGATTTTGCACTTTGTCCAGCTCTTGTAGTGTGGTTTTTGCTGCCGAACACCATGCAGTTGACCCGTATTCCAGGTGTGGTCGTATGCTCTGTTGATAAACTTTGCTAAGTATTTTCCCACTGGCTCCCCATGTGGTTCCACTTAGCTTTCTCAGGATGGCTATTTTCCTTCTGGCTTTTGCTACTGCTTTGTTGATGTGCTTTCTCCATGTCAGCCTGCCATCAAATGTTACTCCAAGGTATGTTGGTTCTTTATCTTCTCGTAGGGGTGTTCCATTTATCTGGATGGTCCCTGCCTTTTGTTTTGGAGAGAGGGTAAATAGGGTGGTGCTGCACTTGTCAGTGTTTATGCTGACACACCATCTATTTGCCCATGCAACAAATGTATCTACAGCTCTTTGTAGTAATCTGGTGGCCACTGATGCATGTTCATTTGTGCTCCATAGAACCAGGTCATCGGCATACATTGCGGCTTTAATTCCATGCGGTAGATTAGCAACGAGATCATTGATGAAGATTAGAAAGAGTGTGGGGGACAATACTCCGCCCTGGGGAACTCCGTGACGCAGTAGTACTTTCTTGCTCTTTAGTCCGTCTATCTGTACTCGGGCTCTTCTGTTGTGCAAGTATGCTTTCACCCATTTGTACATTCTTCCATTGACTTTGCAGTTTCTCAGTTTATTCATCAGACCTTCTTTCCAGACTTTGTCAAAGGCTTTCTTCAAATCTATCCATGCCGCAAGCACCAGCTTCTTCTCTTGGAATGCATCCTCAATTTCTTGAGAGAGGTAGGTTGTCTGATCTTCCGTAGAGTAGCACTGCCTAAAGCCAGCCTGCTGTGGCACAAGGATGTTTTTACTTTCAATGTACCACTGCAGTCTGTGATTGATGATGCGCTCCAGTGTTTTGCAGAGACAGCTGGTGAGGCTAATTGGTCTGTAGCTAGAGGCAATGGAACTATCTTTCCCTGATTTTAGGAGGGGTATCATGATTGCTTCTCTCCAGGCTTGTGGAACACTGCCTAAGGTCCAACTGTTATTGAAGATCTGCAACAGCTTTGCTTTGGCCTCTGTTCCTAGGTTCCTGATCATTTCATTGGAGATACCATCAGCTCCTGGTGACTTTCTCATTTTCAGTTTTGATATGGCTAGCTCCAGTTCGCTGATTGTGATGGGTGCCTCCAGAACCTCATGTACTATTTCCTTCTGTCCTGTATGTTGCCGTTTCTCTTGAATCTCTTGTTGTTTCTCTGGACTGATTTTGATATTGTTATCTTGTGCGAATGAGTCCGCAAAATGGTCAGCTGCTTGCTTTCTTGTTAAGATGTTTCCATCTTTATGTAGTGCAATTTTTGAGTTTCTCCCTGTGCCCTCATCGTTAAGTTGTTTTATTAGCTTCCACAATTTCCTTGTGTCTCTTTCAAAGTTCAGAGACTCTGTTTTCTCCTGCCAGCTTTTCCGTCTAGCCTGCAGCTTGGCCCTTTGAAATTTGGCTTTTGCATGCTGGAATTTATTGTGGTGCTCTTGGCTGGGTGTGGCCTCTGCTTGCTTTCTACATACTTCCACATCATTATGCAACTGTTCCAGTTCACTACTCCAGTAGGGTTTATATTGTTTACGGGCTCCTCTTGGTACTGTTTCTCGCGCTGCCTGTAGTATGCATTTCCCAAACTCTTCAACTACTTTATTTATGTCTTTCTCAGTGTTCAGGTTTCTAACCAGTATGCTGGTGCGATGCTTGTACACTGCCCAGTCTGCTTTCTTGTAGTTCCACCTCGAGAGGGTGCTGCTTTCACTTACAAGCTCATTTTCTACAGTTAGAAAGACTGGTCGATGGTCACTGCCACCTAGTTGTTTCCCAACAATTCGTGTAATGTTCCACTCCAGGTCTGGTGAATGAAAAGCCAGGTCAGGTGTAGTTGTAGAGTGCCATGATCTCGAGTAGAAAGTATGTGGGTCGGACGGCTTGTTAACCAAGATGAATCTATTCTCATCCTGCCAGTCTTCCAGTCTCTCTCCTCTCTGGTCCATGTGATCATAGCCCCAACTCTGCGAGTGGCTGTTGAAATCGCCGCACACAATCATTTTTTCTGTTAATGGTAGTGTGTCCAGTGCCTGTGGACGGTCACTTGGACAGTAGTAATTGATCAGATGTAGGTCTGTATAGCCTGTTTTAAGTTTAAGTGTCTGATACTCAGCCCCTTCCATATAGACTTCGATTTGGGAAGCAGTGATGTTATTTTTTACAAGGGTAAGTATCCCACCTTTTCGCCTGTCCTTTCGGTCAGATCGGTAACACTGGTAGCCTCTGATTTTGAAGGCTATATTTTCGTTGAGGTGAGTTTCTTGCAAGCAACATATGCTTACTTTTTCTTTGTCCAGGATGTTTTCTAATTCTACTTTTTTGTTGCTGACTCCCTCCGCATTCCAGTGCATTATTTTAAGTCTTAGTTTAGTATGGCCAGCTGTTCTATTCTCATGTCCCCTGACTCCACAGGACATCTGAGAAGGACCTCCAGTAGTTGGGGTTGGACCCTTTCGAGATATAGGGCCCGGCACTGCACCTGCCTGGGGGTCCAAAGCAGGGCGAGCACTGTAATGTTTAGCAGCAGTCGACATATTCCATTTTGCGTAATTGCGTGGCATCCTGATTTCTGTGGTGCGCCTCCTGGCTGGTTGCCTCCGTCTTCAGCACCTTTCCTTTGCTAGAGCAGACTGTGGTCTCACTCAAGTTTAGATGTGTACACACGCACACACGTGTCTGCACATGCATGTATGTGTATACACATCTAGAGCACACTGGTTATTTTCCGGCGCTAGATACTCGCCGTCGCCCCTTCTCCTGTTAGTTAAAACAGTTCCGCCATGTGAAGGCCAGGAGTTGGACTTTTGCTGCAGAGGTTATGTATTCACGAGCCATTGGGGTATTTAAGCAATGTTGGGCGCTCACCCCAACACTGCGCCCCGGCTACATACAGCAATTTGGAACCGGATATGCAACTAACTTTAGTTTGCCATTTCTTTCTGAATGACCAGCACTCATACCTTTCTATTAAAATCAGTGCAAGGCGGTCTACTTCTAAATCAACAGCAGCAATGTTTCAAATGTGGTTTGTGGAAATATGAACAGCATTCATAACTCTGTCGCCACAGAGCCAGTATCAAGGATGGTACAATAGACAAATGTTGCCCATCCCTGTTCTTGTCAAAATCAATGTGATGATTGAAAAGTATGTCAGTTTCTAAGACATGATGCTGTTCATGGGATAGTTTTATTCAGTGTTCAAATCTTGCAAAATGTCAGTATTTTTCTCTTTATCAGTCCACGATATTCTAAGAATTTGTCTGTAACCTTTCAGTTCAAAAACCCCAATTTTCTCTTGTTGTGATTGCAAAATGGTCCAGATGCATGTTCTCAATAATGTTACTTTAATTTGTTTGTTGATGTTGTGTCATGGAATGATAAATCATCTTATTCAAACTTCCCATAACTGCCACAGGCTATAAATCAAACTATTGTTAAAATATAAATACAGTAGTTTTCCCTTTACAAACCCCTTTAATTTGATATGAAATACAACATGAGTGCTACCATATTAACAACTTTTAAATCATAACTGTGACACACCCCACTTCCCATTTTCTGCCATTCATTTGTGTGTGGTCCAAACCTACTTTTTGTTTGGTGCTGAATCTGTTAATAATGTTGAACTTTTGCATTGCTGCAGCCAGTCAATATCTGGCTTCTTTTACAAGTCTCCACTGTGTTGATTATGAAGCAGAGATATTTAAAGTTTGTGAAACAAATACAACAATTGAAAGAGACAAACAGCTTTTATTGGTCATGTGATGAGAAGAGAGGCATTGGAGAACATCATGACAACTGGACAAATGGAGGGGAAGAGAGACAGATGCAGACCAAGAAAAATGATGCTGGATGGACTGAGACGGCGGCCTGGAGGAATATCATCAGCAGAGTTGATCAAGAAAACCAAAAACCGAGATCTGTGGAGAATCATGAACGCCTACGTCAGTCGGCATGGCACTTGATGATGATATTTTCAAATTTCTTCATTTTTGATGATGATTTTTTGGCTGGGATGGAGTTTTATCCATGAACATTAGTTTTTTTTTAACATTCAGAAAAAGATTTTGATTTTCACTGTGCCTTGTGACAGACAGAATGAACTCGTCAAATCCATTAGACATCATGTCTGTAAACTCTAGTGTAGTTTAGTTTAGTTTAGTCTAGTCTACGGATCAACAGCACGGCACATGGGTGTAACCCATAAGTACTCCGTTCTGCTCCTAACTGAAGCCTGAGAAGAGGCTTATTCCTCCACCTGTATGAAGTCTGTACACTCTATGCATATGAAACCACCCAGTAGAACTACTTGAAAACTGATATTAGTACCCAAATCTCGCTAGATCCAGAGAAGTCATGAAGCTTGGATCGTTGTTACTGACATACAACCCTAAGTTATCCCATGTCTACCCTAACTCTGAACATGAACAATTACATGGGTTGAACTGATGTCTCATCTCATTCTGTTCCTCTTGTACCTTGCGGTGTCGAGGTGAAGTATAAACTCCGTGAGAGTGCTCGAATATGGGCTTCATATATCGATATTCCCATGGACTCTGCTATTCCCTCCGTCCAACGTTTACGTGGTCAGCCTCTTCCTCTGATTCCATCTGGTCTGTACATCATTGCTTGTTGTGGTATGCTGTTGACTGGTAACCTACTTGCATGAACTGATGTAAAGCTGTAAAAATATGATGAATAAATCAACAAACAACAGAAAGTGGAAAAGGTGACGATCACTGTCATAAGTAATGGAATGGACATGGTGGCTTTTCTTCTTTTGTTCGCTTGATATGTGTCTATTACTGCAATGTTGTCTTTTGTATGAATTTAACTTGCTTTTTTAGTTCACTCAGTGACCCATAGAGTTTATCTTCCACTGTTGTTTCTCTAGACCAGAAGGTTTGAATAGATATGTTGTACTTTGGACAGTCTTGGAGTATGTGATCTGCTGTCTGCAGTGCCAATTCACATGGTGCACATGGCTGTTTCGCCAATATTGAATTGGCACTGCAGACAGCAGATCACATACTCCAAGACTGTCCAAAGTACAACATATCTATTCAAACCTTCTGGTCTAGAGAAACAACAGTGGAAGATAAACTCTATGGGTCACTGAGTGAACTAAAAAAGCAAGTTAAATTCATACAAAAGACAACATTGCAGTAATAGACACATATCAAGCGAACAAAAGAAGAAAAGCCACAATGTCCATTCCATTACTTATGACAGTGATCGTCACCTTTTCCACTTTCTGTTGTTTGTTGATTTATTCATCATATTTTTACACATACATATGGTTACGTAAACTATTGTGTCCTGTTTTGAGGCGCACAATATTTATTTGTTCTGGTCTGTCAATATCTATCACGCATTATGTAAAAAAGATATGGAAAAATGGTATATGGCCAAAAGATTGGAACAGAACTATCTTCATTCCAATACCAAAAAAGGGCAACCTGAAATTATGCACCAACCATAGAATTGTTGCCCTGATCAGTCATGCAAATAAAATAATACTAAAAATTATAATGAGAAGACTTCGTAAGAAAATGGAAGAAGAAATCAACGTGGTTCAAGCTGGATTTAGACAAGGAAGAGGAACAAGAGATCACATTTTCAACATGTTTTTAATAATAGAGAAGTGCAGAGAATTTAATGTAAACCTTTTCTCATGTTTTATGGATTATTCAAAGGCATTTGACTGTGTACAACATCAAAAACTTTGGGTAATCATGAGGAATATGGGCTTTCCATCACATGTAGTACAACTCATAAAAATGCTTTATCTAGACCAACAAGAAGCGGTTAGAATAGATGGCGAGACATCAGATTGGTTTAACATCAAGCAAGGAGTCCGTCAGAGCTGTTGCTGCCCCCCTATAAGTTTAACCTGTACACCAAAAACATAATGAGAAATGTAAGAGAAGATATAAACAGGGAGCAATATGATGCCCTAAATATCGGTGGTCTTGACATACCAGAGATTTGGTATGCTGATGATACAGTATTGCTATCCACAACACAGAATGGTATAGAAAACCTAACAGCTTCAAATCAATTGAATAGTGAAATTCACAGCTTATATCTTAACATAGCAAAAACAACCATGGAGAAAGAAATATATGTTAATGAGGAAAAATTAGAGGTGGTGGAAAATTTTGAATATCTTGGGTCATTGATTACCAACAACGTTGACACAATGAAATAAATTAAACGTAACGACTATCAATTGCTCTTCAAAGACTGAAGCAACTGAATAAATTATGGAGTGAGACAGATAGAACTACAAAAATTAGATTTTTAAGAGCATGCATCTTTCCCATTGCAACATACGCCTGTGAGACCTGGACACTTACTAACAATCTGAACAGAGCATAAATGCCTTTGAATATAAAAGTTATAGACGAGTTCTAAGAATACAAGGGGCTTCTCATAAGTCTTTAGCCTGACCATGAAGGAGTAGGTGGAGAAAATTGAAATTTGGCACAGTGCTTATTCCTTCTCAATGTAGCCACTACTGAATTTATGCATTTCTTCCATCTCTGCATGACCTTGAAAAGACCTTCAGAGTAAAACAACCTATTTTTCGAACTAAACCTGTTATCACAAGCCGGTATGACATCTTCATCACTGTCAAAACAATTTTCTTTCAGCTGTTTTTTTAAGATATTGGAAAAGAAAAAAGTCTGGTGGAGCCAAATCTGGAGAATATGGTGGGTGTGGAAGAATTTCAATATTCAAATCGTTGGCAGTTTGCAGCACAAGCTGTGCTTTATGGGAGGGCTCGTTGTCTTGAAGCAAAGGCAGAATTTGCATACGCACTGTCCCTCGTTTTCTAGTCACAGCCTTTATTAGTTTGATAAGGAGATCTGCATAGTACTGCCCATTAACCATGTTGCCATGAAGCATGTAATCTTTCAATATGACACCTTTGACGTCCCAAAAAACAGTCAGCATCACTTTTCTTGCAGATTTTTGTGCTCTTCGCTTGACATGTGTTGGCGAGCCTGGGCCACTGCATGCTGGCAATTTTGGATTCTGGGTCACAATGGTGAATCCAAATCTCAGCTACCGTCACCATGGTCGTCAACATGTTTTTCGACCGCCACATATTGAGCAACTGGCCACAGCAATTAACCCGTGTTTGTTTCTGTTCACATGTCAGCAGGCGCGGGACCCAGCGGGCACACACTTTTCTCATGTTCAGTCTGTTGTGTAAAATTCTAAAAACTGTACTCTTACTCAGTTTTGCTGAACCCGATATCTCTGCAATTGTCATTTTCCTATCCTGGTCTATGATTTTCTTCACTTTTGCAGCATTTGCATCATTGCACTCTGAGGACGGTTGTCCTGATCTTGGCAGATCAGCAACTTGGGAACGGCCACACTTAAACTGCAAACACCAATTTTTTACAGAAGCATACGAAGGACAGACTTCCTCAAACACTGGCTCCATCTCCCTGTGTATTTCTGTAGGTGTTTTTCCCTGTAACATCAAGAATTGTATCACAGTCCTGGTAACTGATTTCTCCATCGTTCTGACAAACCGTTGGATGTTTAGATCTGGTCAACAGGGTGTGTTGTGCCATGCACCATATCGGGGAAACCAGATGAGGAGGGAAATTCATAATTCATATGTCCATTACAAGTTGAATGAGCTATACATGTGCCAAATTGTAATTTTCTCTGTCTACTCCTTCATGGTCAGGTTAAAGACTTATGAGAAGCCCCTTGTATCTTGGGTAAAGAAAAGAACAAATGCATCCATTATTCAAGAGCTGAATATGAAGAATGTTGGCTATTAAAGACGATAAAACAAAGAAAATTGAAATATTTTGGTCACTTGAAACGTCGGCGAAAGTTTGGAGAGAACAATAATGGAGGGGTATATGCCCGGGAAGAGAGGAAGAGGAAGGTCAAAGATAAGATGGGTGCAGGATGTGGCGGATGATCTCCAGATGGGTGTATCGGACGCGGGGCATCTTGCTTATGATCGAGAGGTTTTCCGGATGGTTGTTATGGGAGCGAGGTTCTGCAAAGGACATGCTACTGAATGAATGGATGGTCTGTCAATAAGGTGGTAGTCGTCTTGAGCAGGTTTTGGTGGCTTTTTAACTGATTTGATCATTTGTTTCTTTTGGTGGTGATGTTGTGGCTTTAAAGCATTCATCAGCAAACAAAAACACACTAATACATTTACAAAGTACAAAAACATCCTACAAAAAGTGGTATTCAGCTTGAAAACATGGGGCCTTGTGTCTTTCCCCTCAGAATACAATAATGAATACCATCTTGCTTCACCAAACACAAAAACCAATCTGTGTGTGTGTGATAAGAAGGTCAGCTGACTGGAAGTGACATAGTAAAGGGAGTGCAAGGTAAGAGAAGAGAATAAAGGGAACCTCCTCTTTGACAGAATATGCATCTCTGGGATAGCCACATAAACACAGGAAGTAAAGAGGAAGGAAGGTATGGGAGCCCAGAGTGAACAAACAGACAAGTTGGAATGATAGATGAATGGAGGGAGAAAAGAATTAAAACAAATAATTACATGAAACTGTATTTCAATCAAAAAGGTAATGTAAACCAAGCAGGCATATCAGAGACCTATACAGCTGTTTGTCAAACATCTCACCTTAACTAAAATCTGCCTCAGTTTTTCCAGTTCATCTGGGAAATCTGCAACCGTCAGAAGGTCATCAATGTTCAGAAACTGTGCCAGAGACTGGATGATGTCCCCAGCCAATTCCATATCATCAGTATTTGAA